>CM045493.1:66008122-66133595 GCA_024704745.1 Rosa lucieae | reverse complement strand
GGGACTAGCAGGTGAACAACTAGGTGCCTTTTCATGATTATTTCTCCTTTATATTTTGACTTTTCTTCTTTTCTCTTTGTACTTACTTACTTGTTTCGCTACATGACTACATGTCGACCATGGAGCTAAGGAAAAAATGGAAAATGATCGATGCACTGTGCCCGTCCATGGTACCGACAATTTTCTCCACTGTACAATGCAGAGAGATGCAAGGTGTACATTTGTTTTTTCCTTCTCTTTTTTTTAGGAACAATATTATTGTTTGAGAATCGATTGTTTCAACATCATATTTTAAAGATATGACTCTACTATCAATTACTCTTGTTGGATTATTGAATTATAGATCCAATTCTCATCTCGTGATAGATGATAAATTACCGAATAGGGAATCCTTTCATCTTACTCGCTTCACTCAACCATATTAGAAAGCCACTCGAGGCAAAGTGGATCAGAGCTAGTATGTGGCCATCTCCACCTCTTTTGTCACGTTATCTTAACTTAATTATAGCTCTTAATATTTATTTTAAAAGTGAGCGATCACAAATTTCTAACTTTTAAGTGAACAGGACGTTATGTTCTGAACATATTAAACCTTTGATCATAATTTCATTCTAGCTAGCTCCTAGTACCCACAATTCCTTCTTAGTGGGGAATTTACGCCGACAAAGTTGCAAGGGAGGAACGCGCCCCACGCGGGCAGAAGAAAGAAAAAACTTGGAGTTGTTCGTTCTCTCCTGGCCGCGAGCGCCACCGGTGATCCTGCCGTTGAGTTCCGGCCCGAGAGGGGATGTCGTTGCTGGTTAGTGGTGGGTCTTCAGGACAGAGACGTGGTCCAGGGGAGGAGGGTGGGCTCTTGACCTCGGGTTGGGCAGATCTCTCGATCTGTCCCTCTCGGATCAGGGGCGACAAAGATTGTGGGGGTACAGCAAATTGCTTTTGGCAGGCGGTGGGAGATGGCATCATCGACAAAGCGATCTGGGTTATGGTGGATGGGGGCAACTCGCTGCAGAAGGGATCCTGGTTGGGATATGTTTCTGTCGTGATTCTGGATCCGGTTGCGTTGTCAATTGGGTGTAGAATCTGTATGTATATTGGCCAGGTGGAGCGGGGTGGTATTGATGGTGCTTGTCGGCGGCGGGATTGGTTTTCTGCATTGGTTGATTACTGCTTGGGGAAGGGGGTGTTGGGCCGGGCCCCTGTTTTTGGGCCTTGCTGGTGTGGCTTGATTTCCGTTTGTTTTGGTTTTAGTTGTGTTTTAATTAGGGTTTTCTGTTTGGTTTGGTCAGGTTTAAATAAGTCCCTACTCTTCTGAGCTAGGGTTGGTCTCCTACTCTGTTGAGATAGGAGTTGGTCTAGGTGTTCAACCATGTAAATGGTGTCATTCCCGAGGACGAGGACGATTTTGTTCAACTCTGGTTTACTTTTGTTGTCAATTTGCTGGTATGCGATCCTTTACACGTGGTCTAATACCTTCAGACACGGTGTTGAAGAGGACACTGCATTCTTGGCGGTCGATTATAAGGTTTTACTGAAATTTTTGGGTTCAAATGCTCAAAGTAGCTTTGGAAATGGGCATTTGGTGGTTAGAGTTTGAGCCCTTTGGCCTGATGGTCTCTGTAACCGCGGTTTCTTGGGGTTTAAGTTCATGTCCCCATCGTAAGCTTTATTGATTAATAGATTTTATTTCTAATAAAAAAAAATTCTAACTTTTAAGTGATGAGATAAACGTGACCATTAGAAAAAAAAAAAGAAAACACCTCTACACACTAGTGTGTTATGTTTATAAATTACAATATTGGTTAGTGAATAATCGATTTTTTCTTTTCTTCAAGAGGACCAAAATGCAAACCAAAAAAAAAAAAAAGTAGGGGGTTTTCATTTCAATTTCTCTACTCTGTCGTCTTGGCCTTCTTCGCTGAAAGAGAGTAGCGGAAAGTAAAAAAAAAACTAGAACTTCCCGGTTCTTTTTCAAAACCCCATTTGGGTATTCTAAAACCCTCACCAGTCACCACTCACCACCACCACACTTGCCACTCCTCACTAAACCTCTCTATGCTCCTCAATCCCCAAAAGTAGGGAGAGGGACACCTGAACCCCCATTCCTACAATGGCCGGGATTCTCAAACCTCCCGGCGCTTTCCAAGTCACGCCGCACAAAGTCTCCGTCTGCATACTCCTTCAGATCTACGCGCCGCCCGGCCAAGTCGCCGTCCCCTTCCCCTTCTCCTCCGCCGACCACCACAACCGCTTCGGCTTGTTCTTGCTCGCCCTCACTAAGGTACTAGTAGTGCTCTCACTGCTCACTGATTTCAGGTTCAAAGTTTCGATCTTTTTGCTCAAAAAATTGAATTGGTGGGTTTGGGTTTTGCAGTCTTTCGATGACATTTTCGAGCCGAAATTGGATGATCTGATACATCAATTGAGGGGGATTGGGGGATTGGTGAACTATTTTTTGATTGATTCTCTGACCAATAGGCTCTCTTCTCTTTTGTCGCCTGATGATTTGTTTAACTTCTTCAATGATACTCGAGGTCAGTTCATCATTTTCTACTTTGTTGTTGTTGGATAATTTTGTGTTATGCTTTTAATACGTTTTGTTTGGATATCTGTGTTCAGGAGTCCTTGGGGGTCCGGATGTTATTTTGGAAGCTGACCAAGTTGTTTTGGATCCAAATAGCAACCTGGGGATGTTTGTTCGCCGCTGCGTGCTTGCATTTAATCTCCTAACCTTTGAGGTATCGTTGTTTTGTTTTTCAAAATCAGTGAATAACTAAACAATGTAATGTCTGATATATATTTTTTGGCCAATCAGAAGCAAAAGGGGACCGATTTTCAGCAACTTAATATGTGTACTTTTTAGGCTTTTAGCAACCACATGATGCATGCTTAGGTGGAATTGAATGTTGTGTTGTATTGAAATGATGGATTATATGGGGAACTGTCATCGTCTTATAAGTTTGGTATTAATGCAGGGTGTGTGCCATCTTTTGAACAGTATAGGGGCGTATTATAAAGAAGCACTCTCAAGTTGTTCTCCGAATGAGGCACCTCAGTTGGATGATTCTAGTAATGATTTAGAAACACTTTCAGAGTATGAAAACATGGACCTGGAGAATTTCGTTTTTGAAAAAGTCACTGAAGAAATGGAAGCTAGGCAAAGAGCTGGTGGAAGAGTTTCTTTTCATCTTCATGCACCAAAGGCACTTGTTGGATTGGTTGAAGGTATGTATAAGTACTAAGAACCATTCTCGTGAAGCACATATAGATGCTTCTAATTCATATAGGTCTTTGTGCAGGAAAAACAATAATTTTATGACTTTACTGTTTGAACTTGTTTCTGAACTAAGCAGGACATCCTCCTCATATTCCTCTAAGAATAGAATTGGAAGAGGATTATGAGTAGTTGAACGAGTTATATTAGAACTTTCTCTGGCACATCATTCATTAAAGCTAAGTAATCTATATTCATTAAAGCTATATGAGTATTCTTTTTATTTTATTTTATTTTCTTCATCAAAACATCTAAAAATCCTTTAGTTTTGGAAAACTGCATGCAACAAGACAAAATATTTCATTTTTTTTGCTGAACATGTTGTGCTTACCCCAGCTCACTATTTTCTGTTCCTCAATTGGATTTGCTCACGAATCTAAAATATGATGTTCAAGTTTCAACTTACTGGCAAACATGTACATGTGTAACATAATTTAAACTTGCAGATATTGAGGTTCCTGCAGACCCAAAATTGAAATATGGTGACAAACTTAGAGAAGGCTGTCATTATGCACATCCTCCAAGCAATACATTAAGAGATCTTGATCCCAATGGTGGACTATTCCTACGAACAAACTGGCAGGTACAAGGATTTCTACAGGAGCAAGCTGACGCACTCGAAAAGTAAGAGATTAAAGTATCTGTCAAACTCTTTGTTTCTCTGTGTGTTTTATCCTATTTTATGCTGTAAAGCCGTATTAATATTTCTTTGGCAGGCAGGGGGGCTCTTTCTCTTTGAATGATTTTGAACTTATGCTGAGGCAGCTTCAAAGCTTGGCACCTGAGCTACATCGTGTTAGTGACTTGCCTATATGCTTTACTTATTAGGTGATGTGTGTTGTACTTACACTTAAAACTATGCTGCTTTTCATTTTTTTTTTTTCTGGGATCTCGATGCAGGTTCACTTCTTGCGTTACTTGAATAGCTTGTATCATGACGATTATTTTGCTGCATTGGAGAATCTTCACTGCTATTTTGATTACAGGTATGTCAGAACTTCATCTCTGGAGTTACACTTGTAACTGCCTGATAAAATGCTGCTTTTACTTTATACTTCTTCGTTTAGTAACCTGAATCCAGGATGCTTTGAATGTAACTTGGAAAATGGTGAGCCATGGCTTCCTGATCTTCATACTAAAGAAATTTCCTTTAAATCATCGTTATGACTAGATCTATCACCACTCTTAAAGGTTTTCTTTAAGTGTGTAGTGGCATGCTCCTTACTTGGACTTTCTCAATGAAGTCAAGTCTGACATATCTTCTTGGGCTTTGTTTAAGATTTCAGAAAAAAGCTCTTTCAGAATGTAGTTTTACGTTAGTTTTGTACTTGTGTTACCGTTTATATCCACGGTTATTTATTTTTTTATTTTTTTTGGATATGATTGTAATATTTCTCTGCTGTTATTTCTAGCTTTATATACGAGCGTACTCGGGTCGGGTCTTCATGGTCATCTATTATTTATTTGTTTGTTTGTTTTTTACAGCACATTATATAGAAACTTATGTCTTTTTGACCTTTCTTCATCTAGTGAAGTCTGCTAAAATAGGATGTTTCAAATTTGAAGTCATTTACTTCATACACTGGTTCTCCTTTTCTATAAAACTCATTTTATATAGAAAAAGTAAACACTGGGATAGTTTCTGTATATGATAACCTCTAGATGATGCATCAAGAATATTTATGCTATTGTTGTTGTATTTCTCTTGTTGTGCTCTCAAAATAAAGATGAAGTTCAAGAACAAAACTTTTTATCACTGATTAACTGATCATATAAGTATTGGCACAAAAGTGCAGGGATTGAAGGATTTGATTTTGTTCCTCCAGCATCTGTTTCTGATACCTTAGGAAGATTTGAAATTGCGTTGCTATGTTTGGGAATGATGCATTTCCACTTTGGTCACCCAAAGCAAGCTCTGGAGGTGAGCATGAGGAGGATTTTACCTCTTTTCCCCATTTTTTTTTTTACACCTCTAATTATGAATCTTCTGTCATATTTTATGTCTTTGTGATTTTCTAATATGTTTGCTTACATATTTTCAGGTTTTGACTGAAGCGGTTAATGTTTCTCGGCAGGTGATTTCCCTAGCCTACATTTACATCTAAATCTAACATATTTCACATGTCAGTTATATTCATTTGCAATTTTTTAATGTTAATACACCTTTCCGTTTTATCTTCATCATACATGTTTTTGTGTCTCACTTTGTGTTTTCATCTTTTGGACATATACATGCATCTCAATGAAAAATATTGTTTTTCACATATATGCACAATGCTTATAAAAAATTGGGCCTTACAACAATCAATTTGTGCAGCAAAGTAATGAGACATGCCTTGCTTACACATTAGCGGCCATCTGCAATTTGTTGTCAGAAACTGGTATCTCTTGCACAACTGGAATACTGGGTTCATCATATTCACCTCTGACCCGAATAGGCATTTCCCTGTCTGTCCAGCAACAACTGTTTGTTCTCTTGAGAGGGTCTTTGAAGAGAGCAGACAATTTGAAGTTAAAGCGATTAGTAGCTTCCAATCATCTTGTGATGGCTAAATTTGATTTGACGGTGAGCCTGGGAATTGCAATGCCTTTTACAGATTCTTAGTATACCTCTCTCTTCCCCTCCCAATTCTGGCAGGGTTTATGCGTAAAGACTTGATTAAAAGGAATCTACAAACTTTGATCTTAGCCAGTAAAAATTGTAATTTTGTATATTGTTTTGCAGCATGTGCAAAGGCCTCTAGTTTCATTTGGTCCCAAGGCTTCAATGAAGCTTAAAACAAGCCCAGTTAATGTCTGCAAGGTAGTGTGGATCCTTTGAAGCCATCCAATGCTCTTTTAACATATTAAAATGTTTGATTTCATAGAATGGTCGTTGTTCCCCTTGCCCTAATATATATATATATATTTTTTTTGGCAGGAACTTAGATTAAGTTCTCAATTGATTAGTGAATTTGCCGCTGAGACTTCTTCAATGACAACTGATGGTGCTTTTGGTACTGCATGGCTTAAGAATTTAGAGAAGCCAATGGATTTACAAGTCTTGTCTCATGAAAGTGGAGGAAGCCGTCCCAGTGCTTTCCAATTCTGTGCAGAACCAAGTCCAGTTCCTGCATCTGTGCTACAATTAGTAGGCTCTTCATACTTACTCCGGGCCACTGCATGGGAGACATACGGAAGGTGATCCCCAGTCTAATAGATTATGATCTTTGTTATGC
Source organism: Rosa lucieae (assembly GCA_024704745.1). Lineage (NCBI taxonomy): Eukaryota > Viridiplantae > Streptophyta > Magnoliopsida > Rosales > Rosaceae > Rosa > Rosa lucieae. The sequence continues at coordinate 66,127,106 of CM045493.1, read as the reverse complement.
TGATTTAACTTCTAGTTGACAGTATCTGCATTTTTTTGGGGAAATAATGTGGAAGTTATATTGACTGGATATTGAGTTAGCTTGTCATATGAAATTCTTAGGTTGATTGCTTGAGATGGCCCTTATGTTTCTTGGTTTTATTTTTCTGTAAGATTTGTGAAAAAGAAAAAAAATGAAGTAAATAGGACACTGGTAGTTTACTACTTGAGTTTTATAAGATTATGGATTCAACTATAAACGCTGATTCTATTTTTTTCTTTGGTCTAACTACGTTTTATAACTCAAATGACTTGTCTCTCTTAACGTTTTCTTTTTCTTATTTTGTTTGTATGTCATCAGCACCTCGCTTGCTAGATTTAATGCTGTTGTTCATGCAACTTGTTTTCCTGATGTTTCGAGGTAATTTCTAGCTGAAAGCATTACAAGATTTACACCTCCTGTCTCCATTCATTTCTTTTCTCCATTCATTTCTTATAACACATCACCTTCTTTCCCTTTTTAACCTGAGCTCACTATTTCATGGATGCCCTCAGCACATCTGACACAGCATTAGCATATTTGAAGCTTATCCAACATCTAGCAGTTTCTAGAGGATACAAAGGTTAGATGAAATGCTTGCATTCCTTTCCACTAGCTTTCACTCTCTGGAGTGGAGGCGGTTCTGTTAATCAGATTTTTCACTCTGAATTATATAATCTATAATACAGTCTTAGTTACTAGTCGTAAATTTTTGATGACTTGTATTTCGTTTGTGTATACTTGTTTAGAGGCCTTTAGTGCTCTTAAAATAGCTGCCGAGAAGTTTTTATCTGTCTCAAAGTCACGGATCTTGCTACTAAAACTACAGCTGCTTCATGAGCGTGCTTTACATAGGTTAGTTTATCGGGTAGACGTAAACAAAGGTTTTTATTTGTATACAGTATTTCTTATCCCCTGGTTGGTATGACCTTTGATCCAAGTATATTGCTGAAAATCATTTAGAGGACATTTGAAGCTTGCCCAACAAGTATGCGATGAGCTTGGAGTCCTGGCATCATCTGTCACTGGTGTGGATATGGAACTGAAGACAGAAGCAAGCCTTCGAAATGCTCGTACATTGCTTGCAGCAAACCAGTTCAGTGAGGTGAACTAGACTCCATCTTATGAATGTGTCATTAGCTTCTTTTATCTTTCAAGTGAAAATGTTTTCATCTTGGTGATCAGTATGTTTTTATCCTGGATATAACACACCGGATTGCCTCAACTTAGCAGGACCTCTGTCTGCAAATTTGATATGCTGTGAAACAACAAGAATAATATTTAGCTTGCCATCAATATGAATGAACTTTGGTTGTCTCATTTCAACCAAGGCATATAGTTTGATATGCTTGTAGTGCTGTTTGAGTTTTGCTTACATATTTTGATGTTTAATTGCAGGCAGCAGCTGTAGCACACTCCCTCTTTTGCATGTGTTACAAATTCAATATGCAAGTCGAAAATGCTACTGTTCTTCTTTTACTAGCTGAAATCCACAAGGTACAATTATGCATTTGATGCAAAATGTGGTTGGAGGTTCAGAACTTCAGATATGCTAAACGTGTACTATATCACTTTTCCTATGGTAATCTTTTTAAAAATAGTGAGAGGAAGTTCTTACCTATGGCCGAGCATTTCAATCCCCCATGCACATGCCAATTAAAAGAACCATACTGCACACCACTATCTGGGAGATACACCACAGCCTAAGAATTTTTATTTTTTAGTATTTATTTGGTCGTGGTGTAAGAAGTTTAGTTTAATCAATACATAGAAATTTTGACCAGAATAATAACATAGAAGTTAAGAAGGATTTGAATGTAGAGTTCTACATCCATTGCTTGTTTATGAGGCCTTTTAGTTGATTTCTTCACAAGCCCAACCTAGTCATGAGTTTTTTTTCTTTTCACTTTATCTCAGTTATTTGAATTTTGCTTTTTGTTGGCTATCTTTCTTCTTTATTTGTCTATTTTATATAATTCATGTTGTATGCCACAGTTAATCTTTTATTCTTTTTTCTCAGAAATCAGGTAATGCTGTTTTAGGTCTTCCATATGCGCTGGCAAGCCTCTCATTCTGCCAGTCATTTAACTTGGATCTTCTCAAAGCATCAGCCACACTCACACTAGCTGAGTTGTGGCTTGCACTAGGATCAAATCATGCTAAAAGGGCCTTGAGCCTTATATATGGGGCTTTTCCTATGATTCTTGGTCAAGGAGGTTTGGAACTCCGTGCTCGGGCCTATATTGTAGAAGCAAAATGCTATCTATCTGATCCAAGCTTTTCTGGTATGTCAACTGAAGCCTACTTTTTCTGTTAATCAGATACTACATAATCTTGCACCCATAGTCTTTAGGTACCATGCATACATGTTTATCACAACATGTTACAATGTTGAATAAGTTTGTGCGTGTTGCTTTGAGAATAGTATCTTATGTTATACCTGAATCAGTGATGACTTGTTTTTGTTCACCATGTCTTGCTCAAGCCTGGTAATTTGGCTATAGAATAGATTATATGAGTGCTCCGCATTGATTCAAAAAAAAACTTGGATGATTGCCTTTTTTTTTCATTATAACATTGGATTTTGTATTCTCCAACTGCTTATGCATTGCTGTCTCGAATATCACTTGCAGTTTATGAAAGTCCTGACGTTGTGCTGGATCCTCTGAGACAAGCTTCAGACGAGCTTCAATTGCTGGAGGTAAATATACTTAAGAATTTGCATCTGTGAAACTTAAGAGTTGGTTACTAATGAGTAATGCCCCTCTGTAAAGTCTAAGTTTGTTGGTTCTTAATCTTTATTTTTACTAAGCCCACTTGATAAAGAATAAAAAAAATAGAAAAAGTCTGTTCTTTTTTCTTTTCCTTCCCCCGGGTCTAATAATGTTTTTGTGGTGCTTTGTGCTCATGGTGGCTGGAGCAGCTGATACAATGTGACAGCCACCACAGCCATGTTTATACTCGTGAATTGTTGAATTGTAACCTAACCCAGATGCAAGCTAGCATATAGTAGTATAGACTATAGATAACATATACCCTACATACTACTTGGTTGGATGCTCTAGCATGGTTTTATTAATGGGATAAAAATGCTTCTGGTGCACAGTATCACGAATTGGCAGCAGAAGCTTTCTACTTAACGGCTATTGTCTTTGACAAACTGGGAAGACTAGAGGACAGAGAAGAGGCTGCAGCTTCATTTAAGAATCACATTTTGGCCCTTGAGAATCCTCAAGATGAGGAAGATCCTCTGATCGACATGTTTTGAAGGACAACATTGATGTATGTATCTTCATGTCTGTATAGATTAGATGCTTTTGAAGAACAGATATTTTGAGGACAATTTTATTTAGATGAGAGTCAAGTTAACCCCGGGTTTTTAGGCCTTGGGTCCGATTTCTCACTGGCAAGGACAGGTCATTTCTAAGGATCATCCAACCTTTTGGTACCCCATTAGGGATTTGATTCTTCAAAGGGTTGCTTATCTCTAGCAATTATGTCTATTATTGTATCATCTGATGATCATATCTTGAAGAGTTGAGATCAAAACCACATTTTGGACCAAGAGTCAAGTTTAGTTATTATGTGTTAAGCTAGGTTCTACTCTTTGTCACTCTTAAGTGAAGTGAATTGAAGCGCCTGTTTTGCCATGACATTGTTGGCATTACTTTGCTGGGAACCTAATACATACAAACGCTAGCATACAGTGTGTGCCAGTGTCATGGTGATGACTCATCCACGTTGATCATACTGTTTACTATGCCAATACATGTTTTATAGCTTATATGTTTATCTGTTCATTACAGCTAATGCTAACAAAAGCATATTGTTTCCTGTTCAAACTTGTGGAATTGCTTTGACTCATGGTTACTGTGACAATCCATATCCTGTTGATTAAAATGAAACTCTAATCATGGTAATATGAATTCGGAAAAATGCCTGAGGGAATTTTATGTTATTTCTTTTTTCGGATGAAACCTCGATGAAATGAGGAAAATTTAGTACAAAGTTGCAGTTTCACTAAAAAGTAAGATACATTATATGGAGAATGCTACAGAAGTTTGAGATTGTCCTGGACTTAAATGGATTTGAAATGTCTTGTTCCAAAAGTTTCCTAAATAACCAAACAGAAGGGTGACCTGTATAAACATTGTTGGTGAATATAGAGGAAGACGGAAATTTGCTAGAGACACAGGCAGTCAGGATAATGAGCCTGGAGTATTCACGGAAGACTAACTAGTTCCCTAATCAACCATTTAAGAGAATGACTTGCTTTGCTAAACACTAGCTTCACCTATCTTCGTTCTTGAAATGTGGCACAGTGTGATTGAAGGTGGCAAATAGTACAAGACAGCCAAAGCCAAAATTCCAGATTTCTTATGTGACACCTGAGATGTGGACATTGAGGATAGCTACGTGCATTAATCACACCTCACTGTTCTAATGACTTGCTTTGCTAAACACTAGCTTCACCCATCTTCATTCTTGAAATGTGGCATAGTGCGATTGAAGCTAGCAAATATTATAAGACAGTCAAAGCCAAAATTCCAAATTTTTTTTGTGATACCTGAGATGTGGACATTGAGGATAGTTAAGTGCATTCACACATCACTGTTCTAGTGGCATCTCCATTTCTGCCTCATTGAACAAGTAAATCAGTATTAAACTCCCGTCATTACTTGGTGTACGTTCTCATTTGTTAATTATTCCTGATTACTTGAAGCAGAATGAACAATTATGCACCATATATAATTGATAATATTTCATTTCTAAATAGTTGGCCCCGTGCCCTGAATCCTCTTCTACCCTTGTAATGCGTTGTATTATTCTACAGTTATCTTCTACCCTCTTGAATTGACCATGTCTACATCTGTTTCCATGTAAATCCAAACCCTAGCATTTGCTTTGAAGTTTGATGGTTCATTCTCCGAAAATGAGATGAGAGTATGATTTCAGTTTGGTCAATATGGATTCCCGTGAAGCTTTCTTTTCTTATATTTTACAAACCAACATGATTTTCAGCATCTGTAGTTTTTGTGTCATATTCTGTTACCACCGCCTTCAAAATTTAATCTCCATTGTTAGCCTTAATATTTATAGCTCTTTGAAGCATCCGTTTTAGCATAATATATATATCTTGGAGGTTAATCCTGGGCAGGCAGCTAAGAGATCTAATTAAGTAGAATTGCAAGAAACTATGGGGAAGAAAGTAAGCCAAACATCAGTGAAAATATCTAAGAAAGAGAAGGAGTATAACAGTTTGATTAGACTCTTGAGGCCTAAAGTATTAGGAAGGATGCAATGTCCATTTTGCCCTTCTTGTGGGTTGAAAATCTGAAAAGTGAGCCCTCATGTTGGTGTCAAGTCAGCATGTGACGTCACAAATGGATGCAATTTTGAAATTTGGACGCAACTGATGGAATTTGAAAGTGCAAGAACGATCATGATTGAAAAAAAAGATTAGAGACCAAACTGATATTTGCCCCAAATCAACAACTAAATTTGGTCATTTTCTTTTCATATACAGTAGATAACTGATTAAACAAACATATGTAAAAGTTTTACTTAAAATTTCCATATTTTTCTTCAAAGTTACATCATTTTTCTTGATTATTTACCCAAAATCAATATATCCACGATATTTCAATTGAAATTTCCGTTTCTGAAACCATTAATATTTCCTCAAAAATCGATATTTTGGTAATTGAGTTCAAGTGAGTAGAGTTTGAGATCTCAAAAGAAAAAGAAAAAAAGAAGAAAAAAAACAAGGAAAGAGAGAGAAATATGTAGGTTTCTATATGCATCCACCAGGCCCAGACCAAAAACTGTCCAAGCCCAAGCCGAGATCTCTACCCTATTTTAGTATCGGCGAAACGTCTATATATGCATCGATGGGCATGTGATGGGTTATCTCTCGGACAGCGAGATCTCGGTACGAGGTATGTTTTTGATTTATGATTTAGGGTTTATGAGTAGATTGTGCGGCTTTGGTCTTTTGAGGAAGTAAATTGCTGTTTCTTCTTCTTCTTCTTTTTGTACGGAGAACTTATTATCTATCTACACAACAATATTGTAATTCTTTATTTGAAAGATGCGGGCTGATTTTTAGTTCTGTTTGAGGATTTGAGGAAAAATAATGAGACTGATTGACGGTTCTGGTTTATTGGTTAAATTTTTTGGTTAAGAGTTAATTTGCCATGGATTACTTGTTTGTGAGCCATCAGGTTAACTAATAGCTTCTAATCTTCTATAGCTCAAAGAATTTATTTTTTATTTTTTGTCATCATCATGACCTTTCATTTGATTTTAATTTAATTGTGGAATCATAAACAGGTGGTAACACTGGTTTCTCTTCGGAAAAAATGGTCAAGTGCTGTTCTCCTAGCAAGGCAGAAGGACCAGAGGCAGCCCTAAAGGGTGAAGAAAAACCAGAGGCAGTCCTAAAGGGTGAAGAAAAACCAAAGGCTGCCGAAGGACCAGAGGCAGCTCCAAAGGCTGCTGGTTACTATTGGTTTAAACTCAAGCTTGGAGAACCTCTTACCTCTGAAGAGGAGGCAAAGGCTGCTGATTACAGTTTGGAGGACCTCCTCGATGAAGGTCTCAAATTTTGTACAATTTGTGGTCAGGAGGACCACTGGATTTACTGTTGTGAGAAATACTATGAGGAATATAAATGTCCATACGGGACTAACTTCATTCCGCCAGGCATTAACCAACATGACAAGATGCCGTCTGATGTCTGGACTGACTCAGATCAAGAGTATTTGGATCTTTTGTGCATTGAAGATTATGTCCCAGAGGGCTTTGAGTACCTGCATACAGTCAGTGAAATAAAAAACATACATAGAATTTTGATTCAGCAGCACAACGAGATCAAGGATTACGGTATGCTTTTAACCTCATTTTACTGTTTGTGATTATAGTTACCTGGAATTTGATTGGCCGTATGGCACCATTCAAACTCACCATCCAATGTATCACCATTCAAAATTTATAGGCAACATATGGAGTAATAGAAAATTTACTCTTTGTTGATGGGATCATAGATGTTACTGCATCTGCAGCGTGTTTATTTATATGTTTCATCAAAGATTCATTTTTGCTGATTTTTTGACTTGATATTGTTATCTTCCGTATTAATGAATGGCACGTCCCTATAGTACTGATTTTTTTAGTTTTGTCATCATCATAAACCAGTTAGCTCCGGAATCGAGCCCGATTGTGCGGTAAGAAAGACCAATGGTGAGTCTGACGATGAAGCATGCAATGAAGGACGAGGACAAGGATGTGGATTGAAGATGGAATGGATTGCTGCTGTATGATGGATGTTTTGTTTGTTTTTTTATTGGTCTGACGTAGATGATTTGGTTTTTGTTAACATTGTGATAGCGTTGTAATATGTTGTCCTCTTTTTTAGTACTTAACTAGAAAAATGATGCGCGGGGTCAAGAGTTGTAGTATTTATTGTTTATTTAATAAGAATTTTGTAGTTTGAGTGTGGTTGGGTTGATAAAAATAATTTAGTTATGCTGAAATGAAATGAAAGATGGGCAAAATTAAATGAAGCGACATTATTTATGAGTTACGTTGCATTGTATCTACTCGGTTCTAGGAGCTACATTCTATATGCAATATATGTACAAATCATTAACTCATCACAAAATGGTAGATGTGATTTCAGTACAAAAGTTTGCCGCGTAGGTGGAGGCAGTCTCCCCACTTTGAGTATCCGACAACTTCATATGCTTTGTTCTTTCCATTTCACCGTTGCAATATTCTCTTGCTTGTAGGAAGAAAAATTATCAAGTTCCCTAATGATAGTTCTATGCTTTGAATACATTTCAATTTCTCTGCAAGCTAGAGATGGTAGCTGATCAAAATTTATTTCCTCACATAAATGTCGAAATGGTAGTTGTAGATTACTATTGCTATGTAATTACGAAAAAAGAGATTAAGTTCTTATATAACTATGTCTCTATGGGTGTGTTTGACGTTGATGTTGATTGTCTGTGCCAGAAACCACGAGAACGTAAATCTTGAGAAAAGTGGAAATGAGAAACTTCGTTCAAATATTATACTATATATTAAATTACAGGTTTGCTCACCTAAGAGACAGTTTTAAGGGACTGTGAGGGACATATGTATCTCAACCACATGTATTAAATATAAAAGCATAAATTATAACACCTTAAAACTGTACATTTATTTCCGGCCGTCATATTCACTTGTCCCTCACAGTCTCTTAAAAACTGTCTTTTAGGTGAGTATGTCTTAATATGAAATTATACTATATATTAAAGTTGGGTTTCCGATTATTGTTACTAAGCCGTTTTAGTATCGGCTCGAGCTGAGCTGGTTGGTTGAAATTACGTTTACATCCTTATTTCCTGATAATTTATAGGTATGTCCGATTAGGATAAACGTTTGCTCTTGCTCTTGCTCTTTCTGGAAGCACCTATCTGTAGCAACATTTGTACACCAACATCGACTCTTGCAGACTATCAAGGTTAGCTACTAAGATCAACTTTTCCAGATGATCAGTTTTAGCCCTCGATAGAGGTTGGGTTTCTATTTCATTAGACCTAAATACAACTGTTTTTTTCTTTTAGGATTTTGTTGAAACAGAAGAAAAGAAACAAAAAGAAGAAGAAGAAGAAGAAGAAGAAGAAGAGGGAAACGGGAAGAATTTCACTGTTATTCAAGTCAGCACGGGTGGGTGATGTTCAATTTGAACAGAAATCGAGTAAATTGATCATCCTAGGTACTCTACCATGGCTTCTAATTTGTTTCATTTATTCTCTGTCAGTTGGTTCCCCAGGGCTGGTGATTGAAGCAGAGCATAGATACGCTTCGTATTTGGTCAGTCCTTTCCTGATTGCTCCAAGCAGCTGATTATCATTTGCTCTAATTATGTTCGGTCTATGCTGTAAAAGATTGCAATTACTTCTTCCCAGTTGTAGCATCGCTGTTAATTTAGTGACCCATTTGCATTTATCTCAAAACCCACGTCCCTATTCATCAAAATCGTTACTAGGTTCTGAAAATAATCGACCAAAACAAGAACATAAAGGAGGTTCTTTTACAGTTTCATACCTTTTTTTTTTTTGAAAGAAAGGAGGGCATTGCAAGTGCCCTTACACCTTATCCATTAATGAAACCATAGAATACATGAGGGGGACATAGTGCCTTAACCCCAAATTACAAGAATCACAAAGAGAAGCACCTGAGATAATAACAGGCGTCTCACCTAAGAAAATGTATTCTAATAAGCACCATTTAGCGAAGAGTGCACTATAAGCTACTCCAATCGCTTTACAATTGTGGTGACAAACCGGAAAGACAATGCTCACACAGAGCCATAAATTACTAATACTATCAGCTTTCCCAGTATGTTGCCATCGGAAATATAACCCAGTGACACGAAGTTTCATTCTGCCACTAGGAGGCTGCGACCATTGGACAAAACAAAGAACTCGCTGCCTACCTAGAGCAGACATGGCACGCAAGGTGCGCAGGCCGGGACAACGCCCACATCTCCAAATCATGTAATGTTCAGAACTTATTGAAAGCAGACAATAAACTATAATTAAAAAGATAAAATAGCTAAAAAGCAACCCAGCCCAGATTGGGCCAGTCACAAGAACCCAGGATCCGTCCAAGAATGTGGGCAGGCCCCACCTGGCCCAAGCGATCACCTGCCGCATCCCCACCGTCTCTCGACCACCCCCATTCGCCCATTGAGCCCTCACCGCCGTCAAAGTACCGTTGTGAAAGCCACGTGGCTCGCCGGACCTGAGATGCCGACCATCGTTGGCCATATACCAGATCTGGTATGGCACCACCGATCGTGAATAGTGTTAAGTGTTTTATATTCCTCCATGTTTTTCTTTGTTGATATGCGGAAGCAAGATAGTTTTTTCTTTACTGATTGTTTTATGTAATAACATCAGTTTACATCATATTTTTGTCAGTTACAACTTGATTGGTTGTTATAAATTGCAGACCACGATCCAGGTGCAATGTTCCTTTCCACTATAGTCAATCAATTCTCAGCTTTTAGTATTACATTTTGATATTTTACATTTAACCCAGAAAGACAAAAACCATGTAGGTATTCAAGCTTTGTTGCCTATTATGTTATTTTTTTGTCAAAGTGGGTTCATTTGGCTTTGTATATTGAAGCTTACTTGACATAGGTTTCTGTGTTTTTACAGTTCGAGATCTGGAATTGTGGATTTCATAATTGGTTTTGGATAAGGAATGTTGAAGTACAAAGAGGTAAAGAAGATGAGTTTTTTCTTTCGAATCATTGAGATAGATGATATTGTTCATGTTGTTGAGGTGGTTAAGTGGTACATATCAAATCTACATGCTCTAGAAGCACAACAATATTGCGAAAATTAAAATCAATCATCAAAATTTTGACCACAATTGATTTTGATTTTGATTGACATTTTGTTGATTTTGATAGATCGTTAAAAGGGTTTCCATATTTTTTTTTTTGCAGCCAATGGAAGAGATGAGTTTTGCAAGCAATGGAAGTCTCGCTTTATATATAAACACGAAATCCAAACCAACAACCAAGGCCTCTCCAATTCAAGTGTTATCACAGGAATATGTCATTTCCAGCTTGTAAGGCTTTTGAGGTTGCTGCGGTGACATGCTATGATAGTTACTTTTCCATTTGCCCATTTGTTGATAACAGCCCATATATTTCAACTAATTATCGTCTTACAAATTCGCTTCAATTCACTGCCCCTATCTTCCATTCATTTCAGCACAGTTTAGTTATTTTTGTTAACCAAACTACACTCAAACTACATAAATCTTTTTTTTTTTTTTGACTTTGTTAAACTACATAAATCTTTAAATAATGAATAAAAAATACAACTGTTCAAGTAAACCCTAATTTGTGTTTGACCCAAACTCTAGGTTACTTGCTCTAGTGGTAATAGGGTTAAATTAGAAGGATTTAGATTTCTATTCAATGTACGAATATTTTCCTTGTATGATTGAGATTCTATGCATTGTAATCCTCTATATAAAGAGGCCCCTATTATCAATGAGAATACACAGTAAATTCTTCTCAATTCTCGTTTCCCTAAAACACATTATAGCACGAAGCCCTAACCCTGAAACAAATAGCCAAACTTTGATTCAAGAAGCTAAAAACCTTGAATCCGAATACAAAACCTTGAACCCTTTTCTACCTTCACCTCACACATTGAAGAACTACATCCCAGGAGTCCAGAATCGGCGGCCCCACCCCAAGAACCAGCCGGAAACCTACCGAACAGGTCACCGGAAGCTCCATACAACTCGCAGCAAATATTCCACCGGTTCACCATCTTCCGGACCTCCAATTTCCACCAAATTTTGGTAGAAGAAGCCCATTGATCTGAAGTTTCAGGAATCGGAAGAAAAAGTCCAAAAATCGGCCTAAAAAGGCATGAACCGGCCACCTGAGTAGTTACATCTTGAACCGGCAGAAAAGAAGAAGAGAAGAAAAAAAAAAAAAAAAAAGGAGAGAGCAAAAGAAGCCCAGAAGCCCAAGACCACTGACGCAGTCCCCATAGCCACGTCAGCGGAACAGTCATTCGCCACATCAGCATCTAGGACCCACCGCCCCACCGCCACATTAGCACCCTGACCCACTGATACATCAGCATACAGGGACCCACTACCACTTCAGCTACATGGACCCACTGCCACGTCAGCAACGATTAACCTCCGGTCAACAACTTTTCCAGCGATTTTTCCGGCCATTTTCGGGCGGCTTTTTCTGACCAATTTTTTCGGTTAAATTTTCCGGCAACCTATTTTGAGATATTTTTTTACTAAACGTTCCCGTTTTTTTTTAGAGTTTTTAAATTTAATTTCTCTTCTTTTTCGGGGACTTGCAACCTCCCTTCTTTTACCCCGATTTCTTTATCATAGGGGAGACCAAATTAAGCCGAACTGTGGGGGTTCGTGCTCACTCCAAGCTTGGAGCTTGTAGAGTTCTCCAAACTTAGAGTTTGTTGAGATAAAACAATCGACCGCAAACATCATTGTTTCGGTCTAATCCAACCCCTCTTGGAATCAAATTTCTTGGAAGCAACTATACTCGGAAATTCCTAATTTCTTGGAAGTGACTACACTCAGAAATTTTATTTGTTTTCGTGGTAGCCTTTTTCGCTCTGAAACTAACCCTAAATTCTTGTTCTCTTTCACGATAAGTAACCTGAACAAATTGGACTTTGCTCCATTGGGAACAACTGGCTCTGAATATCACAGGTGGGTTCGTGATATCCGCCAGCATCTCAAGGTCGATGGAATATTGGATACGATTCTTGAGCCTAGCCAGGACGTGCTAACTGTTGAGCAAGCTCAAGCTTTGGAGGCAAATAGAGCAGCCTTAGAGGCAAATAAGGCGAAAGCCATAATCCTAATGACTCGTCATATGGATGATTCGCTCCATTACGAGTGTATGAATGAAGAAGACCCCAGAAGGCTGTGGGTCTCACTCGAAGATAGATTTAGCAACGTTCGTGACTCCTTGCTTCCTGACCTAGAAGTGAGATGGCATAGCCTCTGCTTCTGTGATTTCAAGTCAGTTCTTGACTACAACTCGGAAGCACTTCGCATTAAATCCTTAATGGAATTCTGTGGTAAAGAGATCACAAATGCGATGTTGATTGAGAAGACTCTCTCTACTTTCCCGGTCTCTGCATTGATAGTTGCTAAGAACTATCAAATCGATGTTACTGCAAGACGAATCACAAGGTTTCATGAGCTCATTGGAGCTATGAATGTCGCTGAAAAGCATGACAACATCCTTGTGAAGAGAGGGCGCCAAGAGCGAAACCCTAATCTTAGGAATACATTTGGACGTTCTGGTTCATATAATCGCTCTACTTGGGAAGGTACTCGCCAAAATAGGCGAACACGGAATCGCAGAGGTAAACGTGGAAAGAGAGAGGGAGCTAACGGCTTTGGCCATGTTGGTGGCGCCACCAACACTAAGAGCCATCTAAATGATGCTTTCAAAGCGCCTCAATCAATGGAGTTTGAGCAAAGAGATGTATGTTCTCGATGTGGAGTGTTTGATCATTGATTGGGCACACATTTGTAGAGCTCGTGAAGAAATTGTTACCGCCTACAAAGCATATTGTGATGCAAGAGAAGTTCACTATATGGAACAAGAAGATCAAAAAGATGATATAGAATGAAGGGTTGAAGACTACAAATCTGGATGGGATCAATACATCGCCAATTCTGTTTAAGTCTTTATTTTTCCGAGAGATGTAATAGGCAATTGCCATATATTTTTGTAGTAAATGCCAATGGTTTAGCTTTTCTTCAAAGTAGGCTCACTCAAAGTAAGTGTGATGTCTAGGAAGGTTCTGAGATTAGTGGTACTTAAGCGAGCCTTGCTCCACCGACATCTCTCTACTCACCTGGTCACATTTATTTTGGAATTACTGAAAGAAGTTAGATTACTACCATTGTTTTGCATTAGCTATCATTTTGGATTAGATTTTGTTTTGTCAAAGAGACAATGATGTAACTCCGTTGGTTTATGAATAAAATTTTGAGTTCTTTATGACTCCATTTTGATTATGAGCATATGACTGTTGTGACTACGATGGCTGGATTAATTCAAGGACATGGAATAGCCCAAGTTCCACTTGCCAAATGCCACCTTGATTACTGTCACAGAAACTCTCTACGCTTCTAGGGGGAATCGCACCTACGAATAGCCAACGGATTCCATGCGAAAACGCATGTAGAGAATGGAAATGAGTTCCTTTGAAATACCTCTAATGATTGCGAATAAAGACACATTTTAATGTGTCTCTCTAGTGGATTTTATGTCACTATTCGAGCTATTAAATCCAATAAAGTTACGAGAGAAGATCTCTTGGATTTAGACACATATTGGCTTTGTCACGACAGGATAGGTCATCCTGGTCATGATATGATGATCCGTCTACTAAAGACTTCACATGGACATCATTTCTTTCGAGCGAAATGAAGCATGAATCAAAAGTTGATTTCTGGACTAAGTTGACCGATGCAGCTGCCTAGGGCACCGCCTCCGTCCACCACCAGCCTAGGGCTAGCGCAGTCCCTATCCATAACGCCATGGATAGCGTCCATCATGGTGATGGCGCCCCAGGTGATGTTGCAATCGCCAACTTGCTTCAAATAGTGTTTCAGACGCTCAGGCCTAACCAAAATATTCATTGGTTGCTTCTAAAGCCTTTCGCTCGTTTTACAAAGCCCGTTCCTTAGGGAAATTAGGACTAAGACCGTCCTATGCAAAGGAAATGAACATACTCATTCTGACCTTACATAGAATCTATGGGGATTCTGTGGATTGATTCAACCAACTTGCGGACGCTTAAATATTTCATGATGTTGGTTGACACGCAAACACGCTGGTCACGTGTTGTGCCATTGTCCACCCATAAATGCTGCTTATGCTACACTCCTAGCACATATCATATGACAACGGGCTCACTCCCCAGATCATCCTATTCAGTCAATTGGATTTGACCATGCTAGAGAGTTTACATCGAAAGACTTTCGATGAATATTGCAATGGGACTGATGTTGGATATCATATTCCCATATACACACCCAAATGGTCTTGCAGAAACGACTACGATGATAGTCCGGACATTGGTAATGCGCACAAATCTCCTTATATCCGCTTAGGGTGATGCAATATCGCATGCAGTTATGCTAATTCGTCTACGACCTACCGCCACTCAATGTACCTCTGCGTTACAGCTAGTGACTGGGTACAAGTATCGTACTTACGCATATTTGAGTGAGCCATTTATGTGCCAATTGTGCCCCCACAGCGCTCTATGATGGGTCCTTACATACGTATGGGCAACTACGTTGGATTTGAGACTCCAACAATCATCCACCACTTAATGCCCTTGCAAGGAGATCTCATTACCGCTAGATTTGCGAGTTGTCACTTTGATGAGATAGTCTTCTCGTCGTTAGGGGGAGATAAGAACACTGATGTTCAGCAGGAACGACAGGCATTGTTGTGGCCTGTCCCTACTATGTCTCATCTCGATCCCTGTTAAAGTGACGAGATCACACAAATATGCTGCAAACAAGCCTGCAAGGAAGGACGTCCCAACGAAAGGACGTAGCGCCACCCTACACGGAGGTAGGCATGGCGCCAACACCAAAGAGAGTGGCACTCTGGTGTTACAGGCTATGGTCCCAGCTAGGATGCGTGGGAGGCTCGTAGGTTCGAAGGACACTTTGGCACATTCCAATCCTTTGATCATCAAGACTCAAAATCCGTCTCATGAGAATCTTCCGGGTTATGGTTATCGTTGGGGGACGCCTCAACGTCAAAACCTATTCCTGAGAATATAGAGCTCTATGAAACTTACACTAGTGTACATGAGACATGGGATAGAAACTCCATCATAATTGATGATGTAGTCGCGTATTTCGTTGCACATGAGTTTGTTGAGTCAAATGATATCAAACGACGCTCCGTTGATGAATGAATGCTAACGTAGAGAGATTTGGCCTAAATGGAAAGATGTGACCCAGGTTAAGTTGGATTCTCTAACGAAGATGAAGGTTTTCAAGCCAGTGATGCCAACACCTCCTAACATAAAACCTATTGACTAATGAGTCTTCGTTAAGAAGCGTGATGAGAAAAAGAGATGGCAATCTAGCCTTATGGCGCAAGGCTTCTCACAGAACGCCCTGGAATCGACTACAATGAGACATATTCTCTCGTAATGGATGTCATTGCACTCCACTACCTTGTCAGTTTGGTAGTTTCCGAATAACTGAACATGCAGCTTACAAATGTAGTCATTACGTATCTCTATAGGGATCTAGATACGGAATATACATGAAGGTTCATGGTGAACTTCATTTACCCAAGTCAAGTGGCTCTAGACCATGGAGCGCGTTTACAAAGAGGTTGAAACGCTCGCTAAAATGACTACTTGATTCCATAACAAGTTTCGGATTCCCACGCATTTCCATAACAAGTTTCGGATTCCATCGCTGTTCATGTTGGACATGATCTTCATTAGAAGCCCTTAAAGAGTTAAGGGAAACCGCTGAACACTTCAAATCCGAGTTTGAGATGGAGGATTTTGGGAGAACACGATTATGTCTCTGTTTGGAACTTGAGCATCGTGTTGATAGATGCTTAGGCATTTTGACAAGGTCAAACCTTCAAGCACCCCCATGATCGTCCTTAGTCTTGATCCTGAAAAGGATCCTCTTCGTCTGAAGGATGATGACAAAGATGTGCTAGAGGCAGAAGTACCTTACTTGAGTACAATAGGCGCATTATTGTACTTAGCTCAATGCACAGGACCAGATATCTCGTTTGCAGTGAACTTGTTAGCTAAGGTGTAGTTCTGCGCCAACGCGACGCCATTTTGATTGGTGTAAAAGATATCTTTCAGTACTTGAGATGTACGATTGATATGGGCTTGTTCTATCCTTACAGAGAGAAGATGGATTCAGACCCATCACACACCAGAAACGCCGCCAACGCTGGCCTGCGTTCTCTATCCCCATCCCAAAACAATATAAGTGTTTTGGAAGGTTTTGCTGATGCTGGGTACCTCTTTGACCCACACAAAGGTCGCTCCCAAACTGGTTAAGTGTTCACCATGGGAAAAGACTGTGATATCTTGGAGGTCTACAGAACAGACCGTAGTCGCTATATCTTCGAACCATGCTGAGATTATTGCTCTTCACGAAGTGGTTCATGAATGTTTATGGATTGGATCCATAATCACGCATGTTCAAACAATTGTTATTTGAAGTCTACCACAAGATGAGCCTACGAGCATTTAGGATAACGCTGTTCGTTTGAACAAATGCAGCAAGGCTACATCAAAAGCGACAACACCAAGCATAATCAGCAACAACAGATTCTCCTCAAATACCAAAAGTGAACTAGGTTCGATATGAGGATAATGTGGCAGACTTGTTTACTAAGTCATTGCCCAAATTCACGTTCGAGAAACATGTGGCAAGAATTGGCTTGCGGAAATTATCTGAACTCCCATGATCGTAGTCATCAGGGGGAGATGCAGACATCAGGGGGAGATGTCTACATGTTCACCTCGAAACGTGAAGGGTGTGTTGTGCTCTTTTTGCCCTTCGACCGAGGTTATTTTTATCTCACTGGGTTTTTGTTACTCGACAAGGTTTTTAACGAGGCAACGAGAGAAGCACCGCGTTTGGGCAGCACAAGGGGCAGTGTTCAAGTAAACCCTAATTTGTGTTTGGCCTAAACTCTAGGTTACTTGCTCTAGTGGTAATAGAGTTAAATTAGAAGGATTTAGATTCCTATTCAATGTACTATTACTTTCCTTGTATGATTGAGATTTTATACTTTGTAATCCTCCATATAAAGAGGCCCCTATTATCAATGAGAATACACAGCAAATTCCTCTCAATTCTCGTTTCTCTAAAACAACAACAACTTTTTCCCCGCAGCATTGCGCGGGCTACCTTTCTTAGTTATACTTTATAGCAGGGATTCCTGCTACTATTACTATACCGTGTGGTGCATTGGCTCGAGCCGAGCCCGTTGGTGTAAATTACACTTTTGTCCTTGTTTTCTGATAATTTACATCTTTGCCTGACAAGCCTGGGTAGATAAGCATGATCGTCGGCTCTTCCAGAAGAAGTCTCTACCTGCACCGACATCTACTCTTCCAGACTATCATGGTCAGCCACTAAGATCAACACCGATATAATTATACGGTAAGGAACTATATTATAATATGAACTATCACAGGAAGAAGTTTGTATGAATTGTTCATTTAATTAACACTTTTCAATTCAGTTTTCAGATTATCAACTGACTGCTCAAGAAAGAGAAGAAGGAGTTTAACAGTTTGATTAGACTCTTGAGGCCTAAAGTCTACATCACTGACTGCTCAAGCTTCAAGACCCTTGTGCAAGACCTCATCGACAATGGAAGCTCTAATATCTCAATCGCTACTTCCTGATCACACCCTCAGCAACGGGGTACCAGTTGTAGATGTTCATGAGGAGTATCAAGAAGAGCCTGAAAGGAGTACTAGTGTCAGTAGTGTGGATGTCTCAACTGATGCATCATTTGATTCTTCTGAGCTGTGGAACCAAGAAATGTTTATAAATGACCAAGAATTAAACCAATCGTGTTACCAGATGTATTCAGACGATACTATAACAACAAATATATTTGAAGGTTCATCACCTTCTGCAGCGGACCAAATGGTGGATATGTTGCCAATTCAAGATCTTGAGTCACTTTTGGGGACTAAGCCTTTTGATCCCTTCAACGTTAATGGTTATGGTCAGATTGATCAAGAGGTCAGCATATTTGACTATGAGCTCTCAGGGCTACTATGATCAGATTGTTTGTTCTTCGAGTATTCATTCTGTAGACTAATATTCTTCCCCTCTTCGCACTTCAGTACATTTACATATATGTACATAGCAATAGAACTATTTACTCAACGTGTGTTAATTAATACTTTGTATAGAGAGAGCCCATTTTTGCTTTTGCAAATTACTGTATATAATTTGTTCAGTCTATACTTTATCCCATCACTACTACAAAAACTGCATCACACAACGGTGGAAATCTGTTGTGTGATGTTCACCATGTCTGTCGTCTATCTCGATGTTGTGTGATAAGCACACTCACACAACGGTGAAACACCGTTATCTGAACATCATAGACACAACGCTCTGCTTAAAACCGTTGCACCAATTCTGCGCATGCCAATGCCAGAAATTGGATGTGGCACATTTTCGATGGTGATCAGACAACAGAAGTAAGTACATGCTGTTGTTGGTTAACTTCTCACACAACAGAAAAATAACACTCAGACAACAGAAGTATGTACACTCTGTTGTTGGTTAACTTATCATACAATAGAAAAATATAGCGACTGTTGTTGGTTGTTCCTTCACACAACAGGTATCATAAGTAATTGTTGTATGTGTGAGGCTCAGTGTTGAATTCTTCACAAGTCATACAACATTTTATTTATATACCGTTATGTGATTTAACATTGGACAACTGATATGTATTTGTTCTGTTGTGTGATTTTTAATGAGACAACAAAATTTGATTGGTACCGTTGTGTGATTAAAATTGATTTTGTCGTGTGATTAACGATATATACATATTCTTACAACGTAATATAATCGACTGTTGTTTGATTATTTTCAATTCTTTACCTGAAATATTTCCACAAAAATAATGCACAATATATAAGATTTAGGCATTCAAATACTCTACTTCAACAATCTAATGTACCAAAAGAGGTAGCTTTCATATATCCATCCATTCCATAAAACCAAAGAAGAAGGCATTCTAGCTAATTACATTAAAAGAAAGCAAAAGCTAATACAACATGCAAGTTCCAAAAACATGCACATATGCTGCATGAAAGAAAGCAAAAGCTGATACAACATGTAAGTTCCAAAAACATACACATATGCTGCATGTGAATATATGTATCAGCATATATAACTGAACAAACTGCCCTCTCCTTCAACCAATTACTTGATGGCTCCTACATATATGACTTGACGACAAATTTTGCCCACTCATTCCGGATTACATCAGTGTCCTCTTGGCTATACATGTAGTTGCTTCTCCTCTCCCACTGAAACAGTTTTAAGTTGACAACCCAACATTACCATACAGCTCATTCAAACACATAGAGAATATGAACTTTAGTAACACAAGTATATATCATTATATCTAGCGTGTACCTTATGAACAAACGATAGATCCTTATCTTCAATTATATCTCGCATGTATCTCATCACGAAGTAGCCACACTCTGTAGAGCTAGGTTGGGGAGGAATACCCTAAGCAAGATAGATACATTTAACAACAAAAGAACATAATCAAAATCTGCAATAGTCCAGCACAAGTAATTCAATTCCAACCTAGCTCAAACATATATACTTACCGCTAAATTCTTCCACAGAACTGAACTCCTGCCTTTCCTGCCTCTTTGTGCATTATACATAGCAATGACACTAAAGAAAAAAACAAGCACATTATCACTTGCACACATGATTTTTCCCAACACCATGCAAATAGTGATGTATATATTGGTTCTAAGTATAAATAAATTTTAGAGATTGTAAACATGAATTTGAAATAAGCAGGTACTATATATGGAGACTATGACTTACGTATCAACAACTGATCTCCATTCTCCAACGAGTAACCGCCTCTTCAACGGATCCATGAAATCTCAACTCTAAAGCCACCTGCACTATTACAAAAGGTAGTAATCCTTGGTAATTTTGCACATAAAACAACTGCTAATTAAGATGATGCCACTCTTCCTCAAATTTTGGAAAGTGAGGTCCTACCTCATGCCAAAGACCAAGCAAAGAAAGCCACCTTAATTAGTACTTTAGCACACCAAACAGCCCTCCACGAAAAGGACTGGTGTGCCCTAAACAGTTATGTAGACACTGTAAAATTCAAACACCCTTGTGGAACCACAAACCACAGAGCTTATCTCCCGAACTTTTCAAGCTTCATTTCTTATCAAGTCAAAAATTCAAGCATTTGTCATATCTTTCTGTTTTCTCAGATTTCTCAACCCCCCCCCCGGGAGTTCATTCTATTGATGAAGAACATCTTCATAAAGGTTACCTAGAAGATTTTTTTTTTGTTTTGTTTTGTTTTGATAATAGTTTCCTATATCAAAATAAAGGGAGAATGCACCATTCAAAGAAACTAGCCAGATACAAATCTGCACTTAAAAATGAAAATCAGTGGCCAACCACATATTAGGTTTGAGACATCTTTTTGCATAGACTTACCTATTACCTTTTCTGTCCTCCTCTAGTAGTATGACAGTGTATGAACTAGCAGTGATGTACATATAGATAAATGTTAAAAATATTAAGATACGAGGAAGCAAGCCTTCTTAAACATTAGGAATTGCGTGCCATCGATAAATATTAAAGTTACACTTGTATAGTAAGAATGAGAATACAAAAAACGCTTTCTTCTATGACTAAAAAAAAGATGTAGTAAAATACAATATCAAAACCCATACCTTGAACTCGTGCAGAACCACAATCTGACTCTGACATTTTAAATTCATCTCTAACTTTGCCAAGCTCAATTTTCAGCTTTTCTGCAGAAGACATGTTATCTGGATGGAAATACTGCATTCAACATAGTATTTAACACATATTAGGCACCAAACTTCTGAATATAGATCATCATTGACAATATTACCTCATATGAGAACTATAATAATACAAGTGCACGTTAAACTCTCTACAAACAGACACTTTCCAATAGATAGGATACATTATGAACATAAGAAGACCTAGAGTAACATAACTGTGTGCCACTTACACACACACACACACACACACATAATCATCAATGACTCTCTCCATTTCTATCAGGATAGTACTCAGGACCTTAAGAAAGAGCTATTCTGAAAATTCATTCCATATGCATTTATAACAATTCGACATCGTCAAAAACAGAAAACAAATATATTATAAAAATCAATAAATGTCTTCCTTTAACTTGTTAATGTTCATGAGTTTTCTATATTGAAGTTGTAATTGCGAGCAATTCCCCCAAGATAAATTCAATTTATGAATATTGTGAAAAGTCACAGGTAATGCAAAAGATAAAGGAACTCTACTTGCCTTCTCAACCAAGCCTTCCTTCGGGGGCTTCATCATATACTCAGGAGTTTGACCTATATCTATGATACGAAGCCTCTCCCCTGAAACAACAACATTAATCAATGAGTTGCAGAGGACCCCAAAATAAATTCAATAGAGCACAACATTGAAATATTTGTTCGAACTATAGTTGTAAATTACTCCACAGAGCAAGCTCCAAGTTGTTAACTAATCTTGATCCACATACTGATAAGCCAGGACTTTTCTTTAATTTAGAAAAGCAAAATAAAGAAATAAAATAAAAAAATCTAGCCATGATCTAGAACTTAGAACTGGGGCAAGTTTCTTTAGACACCTAGAAGATATTGTCAATATTAACTGAATTGGGTATGGGAACGATTATGTTTCTGCTGATATACAATTCTTTCTAAGCCTTACAAAATAAACTAGTCTACTTGTATAAAAACAAACTATTAAACTTAACATCAACCCCAATCAAAACAGCAAAAAATGGCTTACTCACTCGAAGTTTTCCTATGCTTCTCCTCTTCTTGAGATATCTTGATGATCTCCAAGCTGTGCCTGAAGTCTTCATACACTCCCCCAACCCGAGACTCAGACTTATTCTCTTCCATCATCCTCAACTTGACCAACCACTCACTCAACTCCCCCAATGTAAACTCCTTCCCCTCCTCGGGCCTTAACTTGCTCAGCTTCTCCCCCAACTCTTTATAGCTATAAATCTTCACAAACTCCGTCTTCAATGCATCCGAGCTCTTGTCTCCGCTTCTCTCCTTGTCCTTATAAAACAAACTCGGAAGTGCTCCCTTGCTAACACCCGCATCCTGGGTGGGATTCATATCCAAACTTTTCGGAAACCTCAACAACGGCAAACCCTCACCCTTCCTCCTCTCATTCTGCTCATCGGCATTGGGCATTTAGCAGTTGTTTTATGTGCAAAATTACCAAGGATTACTACCTTTTGTAATAGTGCAGGTGACTTTAGAGTTGAGATTTCATGGATCCGTTGAAGAGGCGGTTACCCGTTGGAGAATTGAGATAAGTTGAGATTTCCCTATAATCAACAAACCCAATAAACAAAATTTCAGATTAAAGAATTGATAGAGGGATCGAATTCAATAAACACAGTAAACTAACCCAATGGCGTCGTGACACCATCCCCCACGCCGGAGTCGGCGTTCTTGAGCCTTTGGTGAGATGGATGGATGTGAAATCGGCGTGGACTCAAAGAATCTTTCTCGACGGCGGGTTTGGGGTCGGCGAAGGCATCGTAGAGGCAGTTGAGGAGGACCGAGAGGCCGTCGGCGGAGAGGGTGTGGATTATTTTCTCGAGATTTTCGACGGCGATTTGGTAAGAGTGATTGAGAGTGTTTTGAGAGCTAGAACCCGATATCTAGGTTTTGAGAGCGATTGAGAGTGTTTTGACTCGCGCTAGAAAGTTTTGATAGTGATTTAGAGTTCTGATAGTGATCGAGAGGGAAAGAAGGTTTCTGGGTTCTTTTTTCTTTCTTTCTCTCAACAGATAGCTAAGACTTGTCTAGGTTTGGTAAGACACTAAGACTTGAATACTTCAATAAATTTGTCATAGAAGAGTTAAGTTTATCATACAACAGATAATTAAACAACTGTTGTAGGAGAGTATACAATGTCAAAGTAGGGAGGGCAATTTGGCTGCCTAGCTAGGTTTGGGGGAAGCAATTCAAATAGATTTGAGCCTTCACACAACAGAATCCCCACAATCTGTTGTGCCATTTTTTATATCACACACTCGGTATACCTAGTAGAAGGTGTCAAATTTTTACAACATTGCCACCCACTCAAAATTTGGCGCAGAATTTGGCGCCCCGTTCTAGTCACACAACAGAAACAACTACACCGTTGTAGCATGCAGAATTCTTACAATAGATGAAACATAATTATGTTGTGTGATTAAATTGGTGAACTTGTCTTGGGAGGGAATTTTGAGCGGGATATCTGCCGCTAAATTTTGTGTCATTTAGACAACAGAACATGCCTAATTGTGTTGTGTGATAGAACTCTGAAGAAAAAGTCATCAATTTGGTAGCATTCCCACAACAGAACTTCATTAATACCATTGTACAATGGAGTTCATGTTATCAGACGACGGTAAAATTTTAATCTCTTGTCTGATGGGTGTTGTGTGATGCAGTTTTTGTAGTAGTGTGTTCAGTTCCAGATACTTGTACGTTAATCAGTATGAATGCTACTTTTGAAGATTCAATGGGGAAAATCATATGGTATAGTTAGGTTTGGTGAACTTTGGTTGCATGGTTTGTTCATATCATAAAAGATTAAAAAAAAAAAAAGGTAAAGTTCTATGTGCATTTGCACAAGGCTATAGGAGAATCCAGCTTAATTTATATTCCTTTTCATATTTCTAAATTCCAAGTATACAGAAGCCTCAAGCTTGGCTGCATGTCATTGACAGAGTACTAATTGGGTAGAATACAATACCAATTCCTAGTATTGTGACAAGAAAAGTTTTTAGGCATAAGTAACAGAAAAGTCCCAATACTTTATTCTTGCTGCCTTGCAGTACTGTAAAAAGTTACATGAGCATATTGTTAACTACAATTTTGGATTCCATTCTATACAATATGACTATACCTACAACTTCCATTCACATGTAGAGAAATGTAGCCTAGCGATCTTACAATCACGACGATGCATTCACAATTATAATGATTGACTTCACTTTCACCAAAACAATTGCTGGTGCTTTCACCAAAACAAGCATGCATTGCACCTTGATGATAGTGTTAGAGAGCCTAAATCATTGGCTACAATCAAGCCATAACCTAGACTACCGTTTCTGCTTTGCTGTGTAATTACTGTGATAGCATCAATTTAGGATATGTTTTATATTTGTTGTAAATGCACTTTATTCTCTCTATGTAACAGCAACATATCTGCTGCTATATAAGCTGTATAGTTGTATAAACAAAGGTAATGAAAATCACTTTCTACATGGTATCAGCCTAGGTCTAGGATCCTTACCTGTGTGTAATCTTCTTTTCACGTATTGTTCTTCAATCTTTTCCTCCTGCATCTCTCCTTTAGAGCAATCGCCACAGCAGCAATCCTTTTTCCTTTTTCCCAGCAGCAATCCTCCTTCTTCCTTTTTCAATATTCCTGACCAGACCAGATCAGATTTGGCCTCTCTCCGCGATGCAGCATCACCTGTTCTCTTCTTCTACTTGGGCTTCCACTTCTTCTCCATGCCCACAAAGGTTATCCAGCCCAAGTACTCCCTATTTTGCTGGGGTCCACTATGTTGCTGATCCAAATTGGTACCCGGACACCGGTGCAACCCATCACATGACAGCCATGCCTGTCAACAATCCAAAATCTTATGGAAGGCCTCATAGTGTATATATGGGTAATGGGGACTCAATGCCCGTTTCCCATACTGGTAACCTCCCCTTGTCCTTAGGTTCTTCTAATTTCTCTCTACAAAATGTCTTTCGCATTCCGTCAATTTGTAAAAACCTTCTCTCTGTTGCTTGTTTCACCAAAGACAATGTTGTTTTCTTCCTATTTGCTCCAGATTTCTATCAAATCTATTGTTTACGTATTGGTCACTTGTTGTTTCAGGGCCCATGCAAAGATGGTCTCTACCCGCTACACTTGTCTTCTGAGTCCACAGTTCCTCATGCACTCTCCTCTGTTCACTCGTCTCTTTGGCACAATCGCTTGGGTCATCCTTCCTCTTCTGTTTTAGCTCGTGTAGGATCTACTCTTGGCTCCAAACTTTCTTTTAATTCTTTTTACAATACTTGCGCACTTAGCAAGTCCCATCAATTACCTTTTCACTCCAAAAATATTTCCACTTCTTCTTTATTTTCTATAATTCATAGTGATGTCTGGATGTCTCCTACCTTGTCTGTAACTGGTTTCAAATATTATGTTCTTTTCACAGATGAATACTCTCATTATACATGGCTTTATCCTGTGCGCCGGAAAAATGAGGTCCTTCCTCACTTTCAAAAATTAGTTGCCATGATTCAAAATATTTTCCACAGTTCTGTCCAATACCTCTAAAGTGACAATGGTACAGAATATGTCAACAATGCCTTCTCCCAGTTCTGTGACTCTTTAGGCATCTAACAACGATTTTCTTGCCCATACACTCCCCTAAAAAATGGGCTTGCTGAAAGAAAACATCGACATATTGCCACTATGACTCGCACTCTTCTTCTCACCTCAGGTGTTCCTCAAAATCTTTGGGCTGAAGCTGTTCTCACCTCTGTATATCTCATTAACCTTCTTCCCACTCCTACTCTAAATTGGGATACTCCTCATACACGTCTCTATGGTCATCCTCCTTCTTATTCCTCTCTTCGAGTCTTTGGTTGCTCTTGTTTTCCTCATCTTAGTCTTTTTGTCTCCAACAAACTCTTGAGTCGTAGTATTGAGTATGTGTTTCTGGGTTACAGTCCTCAACATAAGAGTTACCGCTATCTAGATCCCACCACTGGTCGTGTTTATGTCTCTAGGCATGTCTTATTTAACGAAACATCTTTTCCATACAAAAATTTGCAGGTACCACTTCCTAGCCCGCTAGAATTCCAAATTTTGACCAACGAAGGTCCACTTCCTACCTCAACGGACTCAATTTCCAGCAGCCCAAGTTCACAGCCCAATACCCCAAGTCCACAATCTAGTCAACATTCACCCACGGTGTCTCTCGCATCAGACCCGCCCTCCACAACTCTTGTGCTTCTGCATCCTTCTTCATCGACCCAGCTACCATCACCGTCGCCCACCAGTCGTGCTCCTCCGGTCGTCCCTTTCCACCTTCCAACTACCACCGGCCTAGCAGATCTCACGCTACCTTCTTCGGCAATTCCATTTTCACCTCCCTCCGTCCCCCGCGGTTCTCCCTTCTCCAGCCCGACATTCGGCCAAGATCCTCCTCAGTCACCGCCGACATCCCTTCCACCTCAATCGTTGCTGGCATCCCATGCTCCTCAGTCGTCACCGACTTCTTGTCCGCCTCAGTCGTCCCCGACACCTGTTCTCCAGTACAGTCTGCGTCGTCCTCATCGTCAAACAACAGCATCCGAACCTCCAGCACCGGATTCCGCTCTTGCAGCGTAACCACCGGCGATGTCTCCTACCCCAGTTGCTGATCAAGTTAACATTGCACCTGAGCCCCCTGCTCAGTCTACCGCCCCTCAGCCACCAAACGATGACACTTCTCCGGTCGCCGCTGACCCTCCATCACCGGTTAATGTACCTCCACCAATTCTGGCACCAGCTCCTCCAGTCCCTCCACCCATTCATCCCATGACAACACGCCTTCAAGATGGCACTATTAAGCAAAGAGTTCGCACTGATGGCATAGTGAAGTACCCTTTTCCTCGTGCCCTCCTTACTGCTCTTGATTCTATTGAACCTACCTGTTATACTGAGGCATCCAAACAACAGGTGTGGCGTACTGCCATGGCTGATGAAATTAATGCTCTATTGAAAAACAACACTTAGACCCTGGTTCCTTTCTCTCCATCACAGAATACGGTTGGCTGCAAATGGGTGTTCCGAGTGAAGCATAATCCAGAAGGCACAGTAGAACGTCACAAAGCCCGTCTTGTGGCTAAAGGATTTCATCAACAGCAAGGTAATGATTATGAAGAAACCTTCAGTCTTGTGATTAAACCTGCCATTATTCGAATTGTGCTTTGCTTTGCTGTATCTAGAGGCTGGTCACTTCGTCAATTAGACGTCAAGAATGCATTTCTTCATGGTTTTCTCAAGGAGGATGTATATATGACTCAACCACCAGGGTTCATTGATCCATCCCGGCCACCTCACATTTGCAAACTCAACAAGGCACTTTACGGTCTCAAGCAAGCTCCTCGTGCTTGGTTTCACCGAATGACGTCTTTCCTATTGTCGGTTGGTTTTATTCAAAGTTTGGCAGACTCTTCTCTATTCATTTTTCATCATGGAGTGCACACTATTTATTTTTTGTTGTATGTTGACGACATTGTGGTTACGGGTAGTGACAATCAGCTTCTCCAAGGATTTATTGATGCATTGGGTCGTGGTTTTGACATTAAGGACCTTGGTCCTCTGCATTACTTCCTTGGTTTACAGGTCTCCTCTCACAATCATGGCCTTCACATCAGCCACCTCAAGTATGCCCATGATCTACTTGTGAAGCATGATATGCTGCTTAGTCAACTAGTTAGCACACCCATGTCTGCCAAGGCCATCCTTACTACCAATGAAGGAGACTCTCTTGCCAATCCTACAACATTTCGAGAAATTGTTGGCTCTCTCCAATATTTGACAATCACTCTCCCTGACTTTGCCTTTGCAGTGAATTCTATTTCTCAGTTCATGAGTCACCCCGCACACCACATCTGATTGCTGCCAAACGTTCTTCGCTACATCAAAGGGACTCTTGATCATGGCTTGTTTTTCAGTCCCCAACGTCAACCTACTCATCTTGCTGCCTATTCGGATGCTGATTGGGCTGGTTGTCCTGATTCTCGTCGATCTACATCTGCCTATCTTTGTTATCTCGACACTAACTTAATCTCTTAGTGTTCCAAAAAGCAGCTTATTGTTGCTCGTTCCAGCGCCGAGTCTGAATACAGAGCTTTTTCTCATGCTAGTGCCGAGACCACTTGGTTAGCCTTCCTACTTTATGAATTGGGTGCACACATCCAATTTCCTATTCTACTGCATTGTGATAACCTTAGTGCAACATACATGGCTTCTAATCCAGTATTCCATGCCCGGACTAAGCATAGTGTTAGTGTTTATCACTATGTTTGTGAGAAGGTGGCTCTTAGTAGTCATCGTGTTTGCTTTATACCATCCATTGATCAGCCAGCCGATCTTCTTACCAAACCACTTCACAAGCACCGTCATGCTCTTCTTACTCACAAACTTGTCTGTCCAGGACAGTCAAGTTTGAGGGGGAATGTTAGAGAGCCTAAATCATTGGCTACAATAAAGCCATAACCTAGACTACCGGTACCGGTTCTTCTTTGCTGTGTAATTACTGTGATAGAATCTGTTTAGGATCTGTTTTATATTTGTTGTAAATGCACTTTATTGTCTCTATGTAACAGCAACATATCTGCTGCTATATAAGCTGTATAGTTGTATAAATAAAGGTAATGAAAATCACTTTCTACAGATAGAATTCCTTATGTTTTACCAAGTACTATGAACTTGAATGATCTCTCATTAAATGTTAAAAGATTTGGAAATGTACAACAGAGTGAGAGTGCGGTGCACACTTGATTTGGTTTTTGAGTTAACTAATCTGACATGAGAGTGATCTTTTCGATCAATCAGCACATTTGAAATTTTGCGACTTCTAGTTGCTATTATGCACACATTTCTCTGCATAATCATAACTCATCTGCACGTCGATATTTGTTTGGTTATCAGTGCTTCTCACATGAACATAACATTTGAAGAAGTGGCATGTACGAGTTTGATCAATACAAAAAGCGATAATTCTCAAACAATTCTTATTGAAATCTGCAATAACAATAAATAACAATCTTAATAGACATCGAATGAACAACAACAAAACATAAGAAGTTAAATGATGAAACTCCAGCAACTGGAGCAGTACATTATTACTAAACACAAATCAAATTCAAACCATGGTACACGGAAGTAGAACAACCTTCTACTACTCAAGAGTCAAGACATGGAAGGAGAAATGTAACTTTTGACTACTAATTACCTGATGGTGACCAAGGCTGTTACTAGTCTCATAATCAAATATAGGCTCCAGCGTCAGCGTCAGTACTCCAGACAATGTCTTCATCACATTTAGGCTGCGGCCCTGTTACCATTTCATGACATTGGATTTTCTCCAGGTATCGCAGATGAGGAAACTTTTCCTTCAACTTATTCTATTTTCAATTTCCTCAAGTACTTGAGACGCAAGATTTCAACTGTCCACTTGTCAGTCTCTGCATGATCCAAGCTATCAAGTTCCCCACCCCTTATATAGAGCTTCTTTAAATTCTTGAGCTGGAACGGGTTCAACCATTCTGGTACATGTGCTTGTTGGCCGGCGCGGTTATCCCGACTCTTTCCACACTCTTGGACAAGCTCGATTTGGTTTCATCCTCTTCATTGTAGCCTTGTAGGTCTTGGCGTGCGCGGCTGTCCAGGCTTTTCTCACATACTTGGACAACCTTTGAAGGAATTCCTCTGGAGTTTCTGAGGTCGACATGGACCATTCAATGAATGATGATCGAGGCAGAGCAAAGTGCTGATAGAGAAAGAGCAAGTAATGAAGCAAAGAAAAAGAAAAAGATGAAGATACAAGTAGCTGCAGAAGATCCCTTGCTTCATTAATTACTTGCTCCTCCTTTCCGTAATCCTAAACAAGCATAACCAACAAAGCAAAAGCACTATCAACTATTTCTTCTTTATTCATTCTGTCCATAAAGTTGATCCTTGAATCCAGCACGCCAAAAAAAAAAAAAAACAAAAAAGAGGAGGAAAAGAGGAAGCAAACAAAGAAAAGAAAAGAACTGATCTCTGCCGGCCAGCCATCATATTTGCAGTTTGAAGGAATGGCAGCGGGCGCTTCAGGCAGGGGCGGAACTAGGATCGAAAGTTTGGGGGGGTCCAAAATGCAATTTTTCTTAAACGCAAGTACCAAATATTTAAAATAATAAAAAAGCTAATTAGCCAAGAAGTAATTAATAGTTTTATACCATAATTTATGTTTGAACAAAAAATTTAGTAAGAAAGAAGCTTAAATATTTTATAAGGGTTTAACAATTTCCAAAAGAAAACACAAGTTTAATCTAAAGTCATACCAAATATTAATTATTCTGGGTTGTGATTGGTTAATATATTAATTTTGGTGAGATAAGTATGGTATATATTAATATTCTATGAATAAAATATCTAAATAAGGAAGATATTGAAAAAAAAAACTTGCAGGGGTCCGGACCCCCCCAAACCCCAACATAGTTCTGCCCCTAGCTTCAGGGTTTCTCTTCTTCAAGTTCATTGAGGAGCAAGAGCATTCTCAATTATGCATAAGCATTCCTTCTTCTTACTTCGATGAGTGATCTACCCTAGTCCAACAGATAAAAACAACAAAGCCAGACAAGGATGATCGGATGATCCAAGTTCTTGACAGAACTATGTCATTGTTGTAGAGCTCAACGACGCATTGGCAGAGTACCGTGTCTATGTAGACACTATCAGTGCGACCATGTGCAACCCCTTGAGGAGTTATTTCGTGAGTCGAAAGATGAAGAAGCGGCTGGCCCACATCAAATATGGGTTTACAGAATTGGTGAAGATACAGGTAGAAGAAGGAGACGATCTAGATGATGACAATGAGACGGTTCTGAAGGACGTTCTCTTTGGTGAGTCGAGAGTCGTATCGGATTGGATCAGGAGGCAGAGTCGATTGAGCGCTTGCTCTTTGGTGAGTCCAGAACTGGATTTAGGTGTGTTGGAGTCGTCGGCATTGCTGGTGTGGGCAAGACGGCACTAGTGGAAAAGGTTTTGAATAGGCTTCTTCTGTATGAAGAAACAAATATAAAAAAAGCGGACGCAGATCTTATTGGTTTCTGTTGAAGTATATCGACATTGAGTGTGTCTCTTCAAACTAGAAGGTCCTAGATTTCCTAATTATATTCGGATTCTATTTACTTGTATGACAAGATTATGTACTTTGTAAATCCTTATATAAAGGGCTCCTATTGTCAATAATAGAACACACACAATTCTCCCATCTACTCTCTCTGCAATTCCATTTTCACTACAACACATTATCAGCACGAGCCCTAAACACAAAAACCAAAAACCTGAAAATCCTTTAAGCCACCGCTACCTCCACTTGCCGTGCCGCAAGCCCCTGCAGCCTTCTTGGACGACCCTTACACCTCTGCTGCCTCTGCTGCCTCTGCAGTATCACAGCACGCCCGTTGCATCCTTCTCCTCTCGTTCCTGTACATATAAGTCCGTCTGTAAGCCTCGAAACGTCTAGTTTGGAACCTCGGATCAAAATCCTTTCTTCATAAAAGTTGTTCGCCTATGTCTCTTCTATCTGACCTCCAAATTTTAGCCCTATTGGAGTTTTTTTAGACCTGTACACCAATCGAAGTGGAAGCTGTTTAGAAGAGAATCTGCTCTGAATTTCAACAACCCTAGCCGCAACGCACCAGCAGCCCAGCAGCCTCGCAGCCCTGCAACAGCGCTCTCGCAACGCACCAACTGCCTTGCAGCCCCGTAGTAGCGCTCCCGCAACGCACCAACAGCCCAATAGCCCCGCAGCCCCGCAATACTGCTACATTGCATACACCCTGCCACTGCAGTCCCTACTGCCCCGTGTGTCCGACACCGCTGCAAGCTCTGCCCGATCATGCCTGCATCAACACGCACATGACTCAAGCCCTAATTCATCAAGTAAGTTTTTAAAGATTAAAGTTTCTGCTTTCTTGTCTTTTAAATTCCTTAATTTGCTGCAGGATTTTGAAATAAATGAACATCGGTTCAAGTATGTAATAAGCGGAATTATGGGGATTCACGCTAAACGAACTAAGAGCGTTCGTAATCAATGAACTAAGAGTGTTCATAATATTCGAACTAAGAGCGTTCGTAATCAATGAACTAAGAGTGTTCATAATCTTCGGACTAAGAGCATCCGCAAGCATCTATTTTTGACCATATTAAACATCATTGTTTCGGTCTAATCCAAATTTCTTGGAAATTGATTTCTTGGTAGCATTAAGGCTCGGAAATCTTAATATTAGTTTTCGTGGAAGCATTGACTCCGAAACTAATCCGTTCTTGTTTCTCCTTTTTGGATATCAAGCTTGAACGAGCTCGATTTTACTCCATTGGATTCTACGGGCACGGGATATTTATTGCATATAATCCAAGAGCTCTGTTCTAAAGGAACCGCTCAAGACTCACAAACTGAGATAGATAATTTCAGGGCATTTACCCTGATGAAGTGCCACATGGAGATGGCACTCTAGTTTGAGTACATGAATGAGGATAGCGCTAGAAACCTTTGGGTAGCGCTTCGTGACTATTTTAACAACATTCACAATTTTCCGAACTTAGAAGCATGATGGAATTATCTCTGCTTCTCTAACTTTGACAAAGTTATGGAATATTGTTCGGAAGCTCTCCGCATTAGACATTGATGTATACCTGTGAAAAATTATCACAGAAGAACAATTGATTGAGAAAACCCTCAATACCTTCCCTGTCTATGTTATGAGGTTCTCTGATTTATTCTGGACTCATGTAAACGCAAGACGGATCACAAATTTCTATCAGCTAATTGGAGCTATGGCATGTGTTGAAAGGCACAACCACGAACTTTGTGAATGGAAAATATGGTAGGCCTCAAGATGGCTACCATGAGCACTGTTCAATGGCTAGAAGAAGTCGTCATGGATGATATGATCAACATGCTCCTGAAGGTAATCGCCAAAGTTGGCAAATACATGACCAAAGGAGTCATGACATTGAGGGTTGGGGGTTGGACACCATGGCGCCACTTTTGGCCATGGTAACACTATTCCAACACTAATGGTCCTAGGGACCATTTATATTGCGTCAATACGCCTCAATCAAGAGAGCATCCTCTACATTATGTTTTATGGAGTACTTGATCAATGGTGATTGATTACACGCATTTTTATGCATGTAATTGTATCTAAAACACGATAAATTAGTTAGTCCTCAAGTTAATTATAATGTAATTAATCCATTTTTATTTACT
Source organism: Rosa lucieae (assembly GCA_024704745.1). Lineage (NCBI taxonomy): Eukaryota > Viridiplantae > Streptophyta > Magnoliopsida > Rosales > Rosaceae > Rosa > Rosa lucieae. Next base: position 66,093,622 of record CM045493.1, on the reverse strand, counting down.
TGTAGGAAATAAGCGGAGTTGCGGAAATCGAAAGAAAATGACGGAAAAATTGAGCAAAATGGAGTTTCCGACAAAATGAGGAAATAGTCAATGCGGGTCAAGCATGGTCAATACCACTAAGAGAGCGGAATTCAGTTGCCTCCGATTATATGTGCGGACTTGCATGGAGATGAGAAAAGGAAAGGAAGAAGAAAAAAAAAAGAAAAAGAAAAAAAAATTTAATTAATGAAGAACTGCCGCACTTACCTTAATTAAGCCATTTGGTTTAATTAACAACCCCTTTTTGGTTTAATTAAGGAAGCCCACGTGGGAGACTTCCACTTTTTCTTTCTCATGCGCCAGCACACCGTATCATTTTCTCTTCTACTTGAACCTATGAGCTGCTGCCACGTGGCACTTGTGCATCACCCCTTCCTCACAATCACGACCAGCCACACGGAATGAAGACCCATTTTCTTCCTCTTTCATATATATAGACCAGACCCCAATCATCTAGACTCTCTCACACAACAGCCGCACCTATCCCCTTTTCTCTCTAAACCAACCACCCAAATTCATCTCTTCCTCTAACACCGAACCACCCACCTCCAACCCATTTTCTATATTTTTTTCACTATTCCACCACAAAGCTTCATCAATTCCACAAGATTCAAAGAGGAGCCCAAACATCAAGAGCTTCATAAACATCAAATTTGGGTAAAAGTGGGAGCCATAAATCAAGGCTAGCCATAATTGCTCTATAGCAATTTGTGGCTTGTTCTTGTTACTCTCTACTTCTCTTCACTTTTTTCTCTCTTTCAATTATATATTTTGATGTTAGTTTGGTGATGGGTAGTGAGTAGTTTTGTTGTTGGGGGCTAGGGTTGTGTGCCCTAGTCCAAATCTTGTGTAAAAGATGCTTATTTTAATGTCATGATGCAATTTTCATATGATGGATGCTTATATCTATTTTTGTTGGGTTAAAATGCATGTCTAGGAGTCTAGTCAACTCTAGGGTGTGTATTTTGAGCATGTCTAGGATGGAGTTAGAGGCTTGACCATCTCTAATTCCTACGCTAGAAACCTTCAATTTCGTATTCGAGGGGTTATAAGCATGGTAATTTACACCCGTTGCGTGAATGCTCGGGCGGGTCGCTTAGTAGTCTAATTCCTCGATCTTTAGGCCTCTTGATGTGAATTAGAGACCCTTGAACCGGCTCTAATTCATGCCAAGTGAGTTCCTACGACCCTTGAACCGGAGTAGGAATACCATGAACGGGAATTTCGGTCCTTGAGCCTTGAACCGCCTTGGATACGACTACCGCCAAAGTAGGAAATTTGCATCTACATTAAATTAGATTCCGATACATGAGATTTGGGTGAAGGAACCTCCCTAGCACCCGACATTCCCATTATATTGTTCACACTTTTCTATTTTAATTTCCTTGCATTTTTATTAATCGCTTTACATTTTATTACTTGTGGTTAAGTTCAAGTCCACTCTCAAACATTAAATCCATCGACTCATTTGTGTATACCCATCTTGAGGCTACAAGTTAGTGGCTTTGAATAGGCTTGGTGTGAGCTAAGCCGAGCATTGCCAAGGCTTGGTGCCTTGATTGTTTATAGTCTTATTTTAATTTTTATTTTTCTTGTGTGCTTTAGTATCCTACGGCCAATTATCTTGGTTAGGTCCAACACCTAATCCCCGAGGTACGATAAACTAAGGTCCAATTACTTCCCTTACTTCACAACGATTCGTACGCTTGCGAAGAGTTTATGAACCAAGTCAATGGCGCCGTTGCCGGGGATTAGGGTCTTCGGATCTTAATCCCTTGGTAATTTGCATTTAGGGTCACTTTTAGCATACTTTTATTTTTATTTTTATTTTATTTTATTTTTATTTTTATCTTTATCTCTTGTTTCTTTGTTTAGTTGTTATTTATTTTATTTTATTTTATTTTATTTTATTTTCATTTCTTCGGTTAGTTTAGTCAAATTTAGTACTACTTGTGTTTCATTCTCTTTTTACCCCTCTAATTACTTGTCAATTTTTCATGAGTTGAATTGGTGCTTATCTTGCTTATATTTTGGTTATTGAGATACTCGATTTCTTATTGATCCTTCGTAGGTATATGAGTGACACTCTACTACCTATCAATTTGAGAAGTGGTTGTGTTTTACAAAGACTACCTAGAGGAAGACCAACAAGGAGAGTTAGGAGACCAAGACATCGCTCACAAGTACCTTCTAGGTCTCCTATTCGAGTAGTAGATATGGGTGACGAGCGTCAAGGACCACAAGATGAGGAGGAGATTCCATTGAGCCATTATTCATGTCCTAGCATTGTAAATGCTCCATCTTGTATTGTGCTTCCTCCGACAAATGCCAACTTTGAGTTCAAGCCTAACATGTTGTCTATTCTCCCTACTTTCCATGGCATGGCTAGTGAGAGGCCCTATGACCATATAATTGAGTTTGATGCCATATGTTCCACTATGCACTTGGGAGGATTAACTTTGGAGGGTTTGAAGCTTCGATTATTCCCATTTTCTTTGAAAGATCAAGCACGCACATGGTTTCATAAGCTCAAGCCAAGATCCATTCTCTCTTGGGCCGATATGCAAAGAGTGTTCTTGAATGCATATTATCCTCATCATCGGACTACTTATATGTGGGATAGCTTGACCAAGTTCTTTCAAGAGGATAATGAGACTTTTTATGATGCATGGGAGCGCTTCAAGGATATTGAGTTAGGTTGCCCTCATCAAGGACTCACCAAGTGGCTCCTTTGCGAATCTTTCTGAAATGGGTTGATTAAGGAGATTGGATAATGCATCGGGTGGAAATTTTCTAAAGAAAGGTCCTAATGCCGCTTGGGATATTTGTGAGGAAGTGGCTACCCAATCCGGTCAATGGGATAATCATCAAAGGAGAAAAGGAAGTAGAGATGACCACACTACATCTAGAGGCCGAGATTCACATGCATATGGTACTAGAGGACGAGTTGATATGGAGCCTCGTGGTAGAGGTGTGTATGATGTTTCTCATATTGATAAAGATGATGGAGTTATGAATTCCAAACTTGAGAGGCTCGAAGCAAAGATTGACAAGAAATTTGAGATGCTTCTTCAAGCTCAAAAGGGTAGTGGTTCATCTTCTTCACATGTGAAGAGTGTTACTTCTTCACATCTTTGCTTGATTTGTGAGTCCCCTAATCATTCTACTTATGATTGTCACTTGGCTTCACAATTTCTGGAATTTGTTAAGGAGCAAGTTAGAGCTATTAATTCTTATCAAAGGCTACCAAGAAATGATCCTTATTCTACTACATATAATCCGGGTTGGCGTAACCACCCAAATTTCTCATGGAGAGATGGTGGAGGGTCCTCTAATGCACACCAAGGTGGTTCTCATTCATATGGAGGGAATCAAGGCCTTAATTCTTCATCTTTTGGTCCTCACGGTCATGGAAACACACAATTTGGTGGACAAAATCATTATGGGCAGCAAGCATCTACTTACAATTCTCAAGGCCAAGGGCCATCTTTTGGTGCTACACATGCTTATGGAGGAGCCCCACATGATACTCAAGGGTTTGGTCAAAGTTCCCATTCATTTGGTGGTGCCAATCCTACACAAAATGCTCCTCCCGGATTTCAAAATAGGCAAGCACCACAACCGGAACCAAATAAGTCTCATATGGATGATATATTGGCCGCTCTAGCCCAAAGTCATACTTCTCTTACACAAAGCCAAGCGAAGACCGATCAAACTCTTAATATTCTTGCTCAAGGTCAAAGTTCGCTTGCACAATGTGTGGGAAAATTAGAGGTCCAAATGGGACAATTAGGTAAAGAGCTTGGAGCACGTCCACATGGTGCATTACCTACACAACCGGATCAAAATCCGAGACATGAGCAAGCTAAGGCTATTACTACACTTCGAAGTGGGAGGGTTTATGACAATAAGGTACGCATGCCTAAATCTTCCAACTCCCCTTTGAATGTGCATGATGACATGTATGCTCCCACTTACCCCACATCACATTCTTAGGATACACATGTTTCCACCCCTATACATGATTCCCATTCTTCACTTTCATATTCTAATGATGATGATCATGTGTTAGTAGAAAATTGCATTGATAGTGATGATGATAATTTGTTGCATTCATATGGAGCCAAAGGGGAAGAAAATGTACCTCTTGGCCATGTTGCTAATGATAATGTGCATATGCATCGTACTGCTACTTCATCTACTTCTATTGATACATATGGTTCATCCTCGGGTTTGAGTTCTAATGGTTCACCGCCTATTTCGTCATCTAGTGAGCATCGGGAACAACATCAAGGGGAAGTAATAAGGAGGAAGACTATTCTCATGTACCTTTGGATTCTAGGGATAGGAGTGGACTGATCCATTCTACACTCGGCGAGGCCTTGAGGGGTAAGAACCCTAGTGGGACGGTTACCACCCTTAGGGGTCCAAGGGGGAGTCTCACTTTTTCTCCACCTCTTAATTTGAACTCATCGGAGCCTAGACTTCCCTATCCACAAGTTAAGAGGGCTCAAGATCAAAAGAAGCGGAAGGAGACACAAAAGTAAAAGTTCATTGAGCTATTCAAGTCCGTTAACATCAATATCCCATTACTTGATGCCAGCAAGCTAGTACCGGCCTATGCAAAATGCTTGAAGGACATGTGCACTAATAAGAGAAAGTTTGTGGAGAATGAAGATATATACTTAAGTGAGCAAGTGTCGGCCGTGCTTCAGAGGAGGTTGCCTCCTAAGCTTAGTGACCCCGGATCTTTTACTATTCCATGCACCATTGGGTCACGAAACTTTGATCGAGCATTATTGAACTTGGGGGCTAGTATCAACCTGAAGCCATATGATTTGTACAAGACTTTGTCATTAGAGCCAATTAAGCCTTTGAAAATTAAGCTTAAGATGGCAGATAGGAGAATTAAGTACTCTCGTGGAGTCGTGGAGGATGTTCTTGTCAAGGTAGATGAGCTTTATGTGCTGACTGATTTTGTAGTACTTGATATGGACTCTCCTTCTTGTGATGATGATGATGATGAGTTACCCATTATTTTCGGTAGAGCTTTTATGGCGACCGCTGGGGTGAAGATTGATGTTCAAAAGAGTCTACTCACCATGACAGTCTTTGACACTACCATTGGATTTCGTATTTTTGATGCTATGAGGAGTCCGTTATACCATCTTGATGAGTGCTTTCGGATTGATGTTATGGATGATATTGTTAGGAAGAACTTCATTGAGCATTCATCGACTGATTACATGGAGACTTGCATTGGTCAAGGTGGTACTAAATTTGAGAGTGAGGAGCATGTTGAGGCTATTGCACACTTAGAGGCATTGACACCATATTTGCCTAGACGTGTTCCACCAGTTTTACCTTTGCCACCTTCTACTACACCACCTATTCCTTCATATGAGACCCCACCAGATTTGGAGCTAAAGACTTTACCTTCGACTTTGAGATATGCATTTCTAGGGGAGGATAGCACATTACCGGTTATTATCTCGTCGAAGTTGAGTAAAGTTGAGGAAGATAAGCTTCTGAGAGTGTTACGTGAGCATAAGAGAGCTATTGGTTGGACCATTGCCGATATCAAAGGCATTAGTCCATCTAAGTGTCAGCATCACATTTACTTGGAAGAGGGGTGTAAGCCTACACGAGAGGCTCAGAGGAGGTTAAATCCTCCCATGATGGAGGTAGTGAAGAACGAAATTATTAAGCTTCTAGATGTTGGAGTCATTTTCCCGATTTCTGATTCACCGTGGGTTTCACCAATTCAGGTTGTCCCCAAGAAGGGAGGAATTACAGTAATGCAGAATGAGAAGGGTGAAGACGTGTCACAGCGAGTTCAGAATGGATGGAGGGTTTGTATTGATTATAGAAAGGTTAATGGAGCGACAAGGAAGGATCATTTTCCACTACCTTTCATTGATCATATGTTGGAGAGACTAGCAGGTCATAGCCACTATTGCTTATTAGATGGCTATTCGGGGTATAATCAAATTGCTATTGCTAAGGAAGACCAGGAGAAGACTACTTTCACATGCCCGTTTGGTACTTTTGCGTATAGGAGGATGCCTTTTGGACTTTGTAATGCACCCGCCACTTTTTAGAGGTGTATGATGGCATTGTTCCATGACATGACTGAGCGCTTTATGGAGATATTTATGGATGATTTCTCGATTCATGGTGATTCCTTTGATGATTGTTTTCGACACTTAACCGTTGTTCTAGAACGGTGTGAGGAGACCAATTTGGTCCTGAATTGGGAGAAGTGCCACTTTATGGTGGATGAGGGTATTGTGTTAGGGCATGTAGTATCATCACGTGGCATTGAGGTGGATAAGGCGAAAATTGAGTTGATTTCTAGTTTACCACCATCGAAGAATGTGAAAGGGGTTAGGAGTTTCCTTGGGCATGCAGGCTTTTATAGACGTTTTATTTAGGATTTCTCTCAGATCACCAAACCATTGTGTGACTTGCTAGGCAAGGATGTGCCTTTTGATTTCACTTCGGAGTGTTTACAGGCTTTTGAGCTACTTAAGGAAAAGTTGACCCATGCACCTATCATGATTGCACCTGATTGGACTAGACCATTTGAGTTGATGTGTGATGCTTCAGATTTTGCTATGGGAGCTGTTTTGGGTCAAAGGATTGAGCGAGCACTCCATGTGATATATTATGCTTCCCGAACTTTGAATGATGCTCAAGTCCACTACACTACTACCGAGAAGGAGCTTCTTGCTATTATTTTTGCATTGGAGAAATTTCGGAGTTATCTTCTTGGGAGTAAGGTGATTGTCCACACGGATCATGCGGCATTGAGATATTTGTTGAGCATGAAGGATGCCAAGCCCCGTTTGATTCGTTGGGTGTTATTGCTCCAGGAGTTTGATATCGAGATCAAGGATAAGCCGGGTAGAGAGAACCTTGTTGCAGATCATTTGTCTAGACTTGAGCATGGCAGAGAATCTCCTGATATACCATTGATTGAGCATTTTCCCGATGAGTACTTATTTCATGTAGACACTGAGATGCCTTGGTTTGTAGACTTTGTAAACTATTGGGCTAGCAATTGTACTTTCATTCCTGATAATTATGATGCACAGGCCAGGAAGAAGTTTCTTAGAGATGCTCGGTCATATATTTGGGATGACCCGTACTTGTGGAAGGTGGGTAAAGACCAGGTGATTAGACGATGTATTCCTCAATGGGAGGCCCCTGAGGTTATTTCATTGTGTCACTCATCTCTATGTGGAGGTCATTTTGGTGGGAGGAGGACAGCTTTCAAGATCCTTCAGTCCGGTTTCTTTTGGCCTACTTTGTTTCGAGATTGTCATTCTTTCGTGCTTCAATGTGATAGATGTCAAAGGACCGGGAATATTTCCCCCAAGGACCAAATGCCTCTCACTAATATTATGGAGGTTGAAATTTTTGATTGTTGGGGCATAGACTTTATGGGACCCTTTCCGAAGTCTCATGGGAACGAATATATCATAGTCGCAGTTGATTATGTTTCGAAGTGGGTTGAAGCCAAGGCCACAAGGAAGAATGATTCTAAGGTAGTCACCAAGTTCTTGAAAGAGCATATTTTCTCTCGATTCAGGACTCCTAGGATTATTATTAGTGATGGTGGTACACATTTTATCAACCGAACTTTTGATGCTTTGTTGAGAAAATATGGGGTCAAGCATAAGGTTGCCACACCTTACCACCCTCAAACCTCTGGTCAAGTGGAGGTGTCAAATAGGGAGATTAAGAGAATTTTGGAAAAGACGGTCAACTCTTCTAGGAAGGATTGGGCTATTAAACTTGATGATGCTTTGTGTGCCTATCGGACCGCATATAAGACTCCTATTGGCATGTCTCCTTTCCGCTTGTGCTATGGAAAGAATTGTCACCTTCCGGTCGAGCTTGAGCACAAAGCTATGTGGGCTATTAAATTTTTGAATTTTGACTTGGAAGCAAGTGGTGAGAAGCAGAAACTTGATCTTTGTGAGTTGGAGGAGATCCGAGAAGAGGCATATGAGAGTGCCAAATTGTTTAAGGAGAAGACCAAGGTGATACATGATCGAAAATTGGTGAAGAAGACATTTCTTCCCAAGCAAAAGGTTCTCCTGTACAATTCTAGGCTCAAGTTATTTTCCGGAAAGTTGAGATCTAGATGGAGTGGACCTTTTGAGTTAGTTGAAGTTTTCCCTCATGGTGCAATCACAATCAAGAATCTTCATGGGGGGGAGCCTTTCAAGGTAAATGGGCATCGATTGAAACCTTACTTGGACGCCACATTTGACACTCAAGAGGAAGAGGTCACCCTCCAAGATGTCCCTTGACTCATCCTTGACATATGGACCGGCAATGAAATCCTTAAACAAAGCGCTCGCTAGGGAGGCAACCCTAGCATTACATGTGATGTTCTTTCTTGTTCATTTTGCATCAATAAGGCTATTTAGCCATCTTTTTGGGAGGTTGGGAGGTGCTTGGAGTGTGGAGAATAAGGAGATATTTTGAGCTACAATTCCTATGTGGAGGTCATGGAGGATGATTTTGGGTTCTGAGTTGATGGGATGAAGACCACAAGCTTAATGGAGGGCCCTTGTCCTTATTCCTTAGTGGGCTATTTGTGATGCATTGCTCTTGGACACTACACATTTCTCAATGGAGTTGATCTTTTCATGAGCACCTAGAGCGATTATGGAGCATATGTTAAGGAAATCAAGGCCTTGTGCCTTGAAGTGGTGTCTCATATTGGTCTTCTCCGAAGGTCGTGAGCAATTGAGGGTCGACAAAGGGGGTTTTCAGTAACTTTTCTCCGCGTTTAGATTTTCACTTTCATAGTTAATTTTTGTGCCTTCGCTCGAACTTCACTCTCATGCCTAAATCCGACACGGATTTTAGCTTTCGAGCTCACTTTACAACATTGAGGACAATGTTGGTTTTAAGTGTGGGGGTGAGGGCTCGAGTGCCCACTTAAAAAAATAAATAAATAAATAGATAAATTTAGATTAGCTTTATGTAATTATATTTTAATGGTTAATGCCTTTTCCAACCACAATGACGAGCCATGGACTTAACTTGTTGTGATTGTGAATAGACTAAGTATGATCTAGGACTTTGAATTTGTTTTGTGATTAAGTGTATATGTGATCTATGCTTGACTATATGTGTGCACATAACCTAAGGTTAGGTTGGTTCATCATAATTAGAGAAGCATATAGATGATTTGATTGACTTGCATACCCTTATTTGTGAGCTTTTGTGCCTATATCTATAGTGTATGCATCGTTCATTCACTTATTCTTTCATGTGTGTACAATTTCATGACATTGCCTATCTAGAACTTGCTTGAGACCTCTCAAGGCTACTTTTAGCTTGCAACATGATAGAAAGGATGGAGGCATTAGGACTATATACCACCATGGCCAAAGAAGCATGTGCCCAAAAATATTTACCACTAGATTGACACTTTGAGCCTATTTATATAATTTAGCCTTTTTGTTCATTACTACCACAAATCCCTACCTAGCCTAAACATTTTTATCCTACCCTTCCATGGTAGTTGGTGAAGCGATTCGAGAGAATGACTTTATATTTGAGTGCTTCAAAAGAAAGAAAAAGTCAAAAGTGTGAGGTTACAAAAGAATAAGTGTGGGGGTGAGTGTGTGTGTTTGGAAAAGAAAGTTTAAAAAAAAAAAAAAAGTTGTTCAAAAGAAAAAAAAAGAAAAAGAAAAAGGTGAACGGAAAAAAAAAAGTGTTGAAAAAAAAAAAGATAGTATTATTTTTGTTTATAGTATAGTGTAATGTGGGTTGTACATTGGGATTAGAGTGAGTGAGTTAGCATTTGAAAACAAAAGTCATATATATCTCTACAAGAGAGAATTGCTTCATGAGCTTACATGGACTTTGTTTTTCCTTATCCTTCATTTCTTATAGCCACTCACCCTTAGCCCCATTACAACCAAATAAAAGACCTCTTAATCTTGAATGTTGTGGGTTACCTAGCGGAGATGAGATCAAAGAGCAAGCATATGGTGACGCGTGTTGTGAAATTGCTTTTGAGTGAAACACATATAGCCCCTAAACACTTGAGCGGTAATATGTAGTGAACCAATGTGAGTTTAGCGGGTTATATCGGGTCTTCTATATGCCTATTTGATTGTGGTGGATTGATTTGACACATGGTCAACACATGCATATACTTGAGCATTTCTCAAATGTGCATCTTAATTGCCTTACAAATTCATAAATCTTATGTTGTGATTTGTCAACCTCATGGTCATACACATAATTAGTTCTCCGAGGATTATGGTTGGAAAGGCTAATACCGCATTTTCTTTAGTTGAGCACATGTGTATAAGTTGGTAGATTTTCGGATTAGATTTCATTTAGTTTGCTTGAGGACAAGCAAAGTTCAAGTGTGGGGGTGTGATTACACGCATTTTTATGCATGTAATTGTATCTAAAACACGATAAATTAGTTAGTCCTCAAGTTAATTATAATGTAATTAATCCATTTTTATTTACTTGTAGGAAATAAGCGGAGTTGTGGAAATCGAAAGCAAATGACTGAAAAATTGAGCAAAATGGAGTTTCCGACAAAAGGAGGAAATAGTCAGTGCGGGTCAAGCATGGTCAATACCACTAAGAGAGAGGAATTCAGTTGCCTCCGATTGTATGTGCGGACTTGCATGGAGATGAGAAAAGGAAAGGAAAAAGAAAAAAAAATTTAATTAATGAAGAACTGCCGCACTTACCTTAATTAAGCCATTTGGTTTAATTAACAACCCCTTTTTGGTTTAATTAAGGAAGCCCACGTGGGAGACTTCCACTTTTTCTTTCTCATGCGCCAGCACACCATATCATTTTCTCTTCTACTTGAACCTATGAGCTGCTGCCACGTGGCACTTGTGCATCACCTCTTCCTCACAATCACGACCAGCCACACGGAATGAAGACCCATTTTCTTCCTCTTTCATATATATAGACCAGACCCTAATTATCTAGACTCTCTCACACAACAGCCGCACCTATCCCCTTTTCTCTCTAAACCAACCACCCAAATTCATCTCTTCCTCTAACACCGAACCACCCACCTCCAACCCATTTTCTATATTTTTTTCACTATTCCACCACAAAGCTTCATCAATTCCACAAGATTCAAAGAGGAGCCCAAGCATCAAGAGCTTCATAAACATCAAAATTGGGTAAAAGTGGGAGCCATAAATCAAGGCTAGCCATAATTGCTCTATAGCAATTTGTGGCTTGTTCTTGTTACTCTCTACTTCTCTTCACTTTTTTCTCTCTTTCAATTATGTATTTTGATGTTAGTTTGGTGATGGGTAGTGAGTAGTTTTGTTGTTGGGGGCTAGGGTTGTGTGCCCTAGTCCAAATCTTGTGTAAAAGATGCTTATTTTAATGTCATGATGCAATTTTCATATGATGGATGCTTATATCTATTTTTGTTGGGTTAAAATGCATGTCTAGGAGTCTAGTCAACTCTAGGGTGTGTATTTTGAGCATGTCTAGGATGGAGTTAGAGGCTTGACCATCTCTAATTCCTAAGCTAGAAACCTTCAATTTCGTATTCGAGGGGTTATAAGCATGGTAATTTACACCCGTTGCGTGAATGCTCGGGCGGGTCGCTTAGTAGTCTAATTCCTCGATCTTTAGGCCTCTTGATGTGAATTAGAGACCCTTGAACCGGCTCTAATTCATGCCAAGTGAGTTCCTACGACCCTTGAACCGGAGTAGGAATACCGTGAACGGGAATTTCGGTCCTTGAGCCTTGAACCGCCTTGGATACGACTACCGCCAAAGTAGGAAATTTGCATCTACATTAGATTAGATTCCAATACTGAGATTTGGGTGAAGGAACCTCCCTAGCACCCGACATTCCCATTATATTGTTCACACTTTTCTAGTTTAATTTCCTTGCATTTTTATTAATCGCTTTACATTTTATTACTTGTGGTTAAGTTCAAGTCCACTCTCAAACATTAAATCCATCGACTCATTTGTGTATACCCCTCTTGAGGCTACAAGTTAGTGGCTTTGAATAGGCTTGGTGTGAGCTAAGCCGAGCATTGCCAAGACTTGGTGCCTTGATTGTTTATAGTCTTATTTTAATTTTAATTTTTCTTGTGTGCTTTAGTATCCTACGGCCAATTATCTTGGTTAGGTCCAACACCTAATCCCTGAGGTACGATAAACTAAGGTCCAATTACTTCCCTTACTTGACAACGATTCGTACGCTTGCGAAGAGTTTATGAACCAAGTCAGTGATCAAGACATCGAGTTCAAAAAGACTTTAAATCTGGCGATGAAGACAAAATGCCTCAGATTTTTATTTCGAATAGTCTTTTATTTTTCCAAGAATTATGTAATGGCAATTATGCCTTAATCAATAAATGACAATTTTGTATTAACTCTTTCTCAAGTGGCGCATCCAATGAAGTATGATGTCTAGGAAAGTGATTGAGATTAGTGGTACGTAAGAGAGCCTCGCTCCACCGACATCCCTATCTACTTCCCTGGTCATATTTGATTGGAGTTACCAAACGGATTGAGTGACTACGATTTGTCTAAGTTTGATTTTTATTTTGGATTAGACTTTGGTTAAGAAACTTTGATGTAATCATTGGCTATTAATAAAGTGTCGATTCTTTTACTTAATGTCTTGGACATACCTTAATTCAAACTTTATTTGAAAGATATAAAAGCCAATGGTTTTCATGTGGAAACACATTGTGAGAATGGACAAGAGTTCTTTTGCATCACCTCTAATGACTGCGGACATAAACGAGTATTAGAGAAACTTATGTGTCACTCTAGTGGGTTATATGCAATCACTATTTGAGTTATTGAATCCAACCATGTCATGAGAGATGACTTATGGGATTCTGACACATATAGGCTTTGGCACGACCGTTTGGGACACCCAGGTCATGATATGATGATCCGTGATACTAAAGACTTCACACAGACATCTCTTCTTCAGAGCAAAGAGAAGTGAGAATCAAAAGTCGATTCAAAGAGAGCATTGCACCGCTGCTGCGCCTTGGGCGCCGCCGTCATGCACCACCGGTCGGCCAATGCCAGCGCTGTGATCCCCCTGCGGCAAAATCATGGCTTTGACGCCATGTATGGAGACTTGGCTCCTCTCTCTACTTCTCAAAGTAAATTGTGACATTGTGGCTCAACCAAAACCTTCTTTGGTTGATTATAAGGCCAATTTTTTGTTCTGTAAAGCCTGCTTTTTTTAGGATCAAGACCATCCTATGCAAATGACACTAAAGAAATAATTTCATTCTTACATAGAATCCAATGAGATTTTGTGGATCGATTCAACCAACTTGAGGACTGCTTAGATGTTTTATGGTGTTGGTTAATGTGCGGACACACTGGTCACATGTCGCGCTATCATCCACTCGTAATGCTGCTTATGATGAACTCCTAGCCCAGAACATATGGTTACAGGCTCACTACCCAGATCATCCTATTCAGTCCATTTGACTTAATAATGCTAGAGAGTTTACATCGAAAATTTTCGATGACTATCGCATATCATTGGGTATTGATATCAAGTATCATATTCCCATGTACACACCCAATTGGTCTCGCGGAAAAGCCACCATTAAAAGACTACGATGGTAGCCCGGACTTTGGTAATGCGCACTAATATTTTCGCTTGGGTTATGCAATATCGCATGCAGCTATGCTAATTCTTCTACAACTCATAGCAGCCACTCAACGTTTATTTGCGTTACAGCTAGTGACTGGGTTCGAGTCTAATACCTCGTACTTGTGCATATTTGAGTGTGCGGTTTATGTGCCAATTGCGCTGCCACAGCGCATCAACATGAGTCATTGCAACGAATGCATATATATATATATATATATATATTTGTGTTGGACATAAGTCTCCAACCATAAGTCCGCTATGTAAAACCCTTGACAGGCGATCTCTTTTTCGTTGGATTTGCGAATTGTCACTTTGATGAGACAGTCTTCCAGTCGTTAGGGGGAGATTAGAACGTCAATGTTCAATAGGAACGACAGGAATTGTCGTGGTCTGTCCCCACTATGTCTCATCTTGATCCCCTAAAAGTGACGAGATCACATATACCTGTTGCAAACATGTCTGCAAGGATTGATGTCCCCACAAGAGGACATGGTGCCACCCAGAGGAGATGGGTACGGCACCACTACCATGGATGATGGTATGGTGACACCACAAAGGTGGCATAATGGCGTCATAGGCCATGGGTTCCGCTAGAGAGCGTAGGAGACCCATAGGTTCGATGGATTATCACCTTAAGAAGAGAGCGAGTTTGGCACAACTTGATCCATTGATCATTGATACTCAAAATTCGTCTCATGAGAATATTCAGGATTGTGGTTATGTCCAAGAGACATCGTTGGGGGACGCCTCAATGTTAGAACCAATTCCTGAGAATATAGAGATATCTACGAATTACACTAGTGTACATGAAGACGTGGAATTATTGAGACCAATGACATGAACCTTACTCCGTTGAAGAATGCCAACGTATAGAAAATTGGCCTAAATGGAAAGATGCGATCCAGGTTGAATTGGATTCACTAACGAAGAGGAAGGATTTCGGGCCTGAGATGTCAACACCTCCTAACATAAAACCTTTTGACATTAATAGGTATTCGTTAGATAGCGTGATGAGAAAGAGATGGTAATCTCGCCTTATGGCGCAAGGTTTCTCACAAAACGCCCTGGAATTGACTACGAGAAGACATATTCTCTCGTAATGGATGTCATTGCACTTCACTACCTTGTCAGTTTGGTAGTTTCCGAATAACTGAACATGCAGCTTACAAATGTGGTCACCACGTATCTTTATGGGGATCTAGATACGGAATATAATGAAGGTTCTTGTGAACTTCATTTACCCAAGTCAAGTGGCTCTAGACCATGGAAAGCGTTTGCAACGAGGTTGAAACGCTCACTAAAGTGACTGCTTGATTGGGAAGGGTGTTGAGCAAAAATTGTAAATTAATATACCCAACACAATTTCGCTCTATCTTATTGACAAAATAGAGCTTTTTATTATGTCAGGCTCGACCCATTCAAGATAATAATCTCTTAATTACAACCCCTGACTTTAAGGGAAAACCCTTTGATTCCAAGTACAAAGTTAACATATGAAGATGTGTGTGCTTGTGAAAAATTGCGGCTGCACCTGGGTTGTTTTACAGGTTGCCTACGTACCCCGGAAGGGATCAAGCCACTCGTAGTTCAAGTGTTTGTGGCTTTGGGGGGTTTCAACAAGTAGATGACCTGTCAAAAGCTTTGGCTATGTATTTGAGTGAATTTGGTTTTGAAAGAACCAGGGATTCGGTTTATGTTGTGGTTGCGTCCAGATTTAAATCCAGATTGCCTACATACCCTATGAAGGGATCAAACCATTGTAGTTCATATCTTTTGGAAATTTGGGACTTTTTTTCTTGGTTTTGTACCAAAAGGATATTTTTTTAGGTTCCGGAGCATTTTTTACGAAACCAAAGCCTGGGCATTCGGAAATGGAACCCATAGCGTCATGCTTTGCCGAATTCTTCCAACGGGCCCAAATTTGGACATGGACTTCTTTTGTATCCTCGTGAGTCATGTTCCTCGATCCATGAACCTTTCTTAGCCCCAAATTTAATACAGGGACTCCCAATGTAGCGAGTGAACTCCGAGTCTCAATTTTTCTTGAAAGAATTCGGGGAAGTATATCGAACTTTTGTTTTGGGCGTCAGAGAGACTTTTCAAAGGCCCAGACACCCATCAAACTGTTCAAAGGCCCAATCTTCCCAGAGTCCCAAATTTGATAAGGACACCCAGCCATAATTTCATTTTTTTTTCTTTTTACTTTCGATTCTCCTCTTCTTTTCGTTGTTTCTTATTCTTTTTTCCTCTCCAAGCATATCGCCCCATCTTATATCCCAAACCAGGTAGAACACAAGCTCAATACTGATCTTCTGCGAGGTCAAATTGGAGATGGATTTGAAGACAGAGGCCAAATCAGAGATGGAACCATACATGGGTCTTCAACGAAAAGTCCCAGAGTGTTGGAAGCTTGAAACTAGGCGTCTTGCTTCTCTCTGTGAGCAATCAGGTAAAGACTCTCCCCTGCTTTCGCTTGTAGCTAGTACTATGATTCAGAAGGCTAGATGCTGACACCCATTTTTCTTCCAAAACATTTCACAGTGATTTTGAAAAAGAGGAGCTTTGTGCATCGAAGAGCCATCTTCAAAGGTCGGCATGTTCTGGGTGAGGTCAAACCCACTTTTTCCTTATACCCAATTGATTGGGATTGTTGAATCTTGACCTTTCTTGCTTTGAACATGTTGATTAAACCTTTGTCTTGTTCCATAAATTGGTGGTCTGGAACGCCACCACCCATTTTTCTTTCTTTGTTTTTTTTGTTGTTGTTGCTTTGTGCAATTTTGACCAGAAGACCAAAGCCAAGCTTTTCCTTTGAATATGTTGATTAAGCTTTTGTCTTGTGCATGAATTAATGGTCTGCAATGCTCCTTTGTCATCTTCTGCAATTGTGTTGGACATGTTGTTAATTAAGCTCTTTTGTCTTATGCATAGCTTAATTAATCTATCTTGTGGCCTGCAATAACACCAGAGTAGTCATTCTTTGCTTTTTTTTATATATTGCTTTGTGCTTTTATGGAATTCTTGTTAGAACTACACTAATATAATGCTGTAAATCTATCTCAGCAAGAGCACATGTAAACAATGTTATATACGTGAACTTTATTTAGGATTGCAATTGTAAATGCATAGTATATTAGGATTGCAGAAATATATCTATCCTAATATATGGATGAACTATTTAGGAGTGATATACTAGTCGTATCCTAATATAGGACTGAAACAACATATCTATCCTAATATCTGCAATGTATATAAACTGTACAATATGTAAAGGAGTCTTACACGATGCACTTGAACCATTCATCTTAGTCTTCTCCTGATTCCACCTTCAGTATTCTCTTATTATGATGGGACTAATTTTTGAGAACAGATTGTGCATCAGAAGGGACCAAAACGTTATATATAGCAATGTAATAACAGTTTCTTCCATCAAGAAACTGCCATCACCCTTTAACTGCCATTTCAAATATATAACTTCTTGCAACTGTCCTAATTTGATTTCAAATCAATCCAAACAGATTAGGATAAGTACTTAAACTTATTTTAAATACAAACTCTAACAAATACGTTTACTTAAGTGTATATGCTGTACATACAAGGTTTCTATGTAATGTCTTGTTCATCAGGTTTTCTAACAATCTCCCACTGAACTTGACATTGCTTAGAAATTGATATGTGCATATACATGTATCAGTTAGCTAAATTGTGCACATTCAGTTTGTATTCCCTGTCTGTTCCAAATTCTGTCAATCATGTTTGCTGTAAAGAATCATAGAACAACACAATGAATCAGAGAAAACATTAGTGTTCCATGATCACATTGCAGCAACCAAAATCACATGAATCATCCTTATTACAGCTGCACTGTAATCAAGCTTAAATTATCATATCATATATGATATAAGCATGCATAATGTCCTACCAAAATTTCTAATCATATAGAACTGAAGAAAATTATATTTCACTCGCCTAATATCATGAATTTGCATTTTTGCTGTTTATAAACAACAATCTGAAATTGTACAACTTAATCATGCAAATACACAATGAAGTGAAAACTCAAGAATGTAATAATACTTAACTGATCATTGTCTGAAAATCCATAAATTATAATACACAACAATGAGTGAGATACCATCAGACTTCATCAGGATTGAAACTGTCCAACACTCCCATATTTTTGGTGTGTCTAATAAAATCAGAAACTGCCAAGGCTTTTGTCAAAGGATCAGCCAATTGATCTTTAGTTCCAATCTTCACTACCTCTATCTCCTCATCTCTGACACTTTCTCTCACTGCAAAGTATTTCACATCAATGTTCTTAGAACCTGAAGACCTTTTATTATTCTTTGAAAAGAATACTGCAGATGCATTATCACAGTAGATTGTTATAGGCCTTGACACAGATTCTACAATCTTTAAGTGAGCAATGAAATTCTTCAACCATAGTGCATGCCCAGTAGCTTCAAAGATGGCTATATATTCAGCCTGAAAGGTTGAAGTTGCTGTCAGAGTTTGTTTAGCTGTTTTCCATGAAATTGCTCCTCCAGCCATAACAAATATATAACCTGATGTCGATTTCAAGTCATCTGGATCTGACTTGTACGATGCATCAGTATAAGCTTCCACTTCAAGTTCTTGATCTTCAATTCTTCTGTAAACCAACATGTGACTTTTGGTTTTCTTCAAATACCTCAATACTTTCTTACCAGCCACCCAATGTGCATGACCTGCACTTGACTGATACCTTGATAACATATTCACAGCAAAAGATATATCTGGCCTTGTACACACTTGAGCATACATCAAACTCCCAACCAATCTAGCATATGGCATGTTCTGCATATTCTTCCTCTCTAATGCATTCTTAGGACATTGACCTTTATGCAACTTGTCTCCTTTTGACATTGGTGACTCCCCTAAATTACAATTCTGCATCCCAAATCTCTGAAGTATTTTATCAACATAATTCTTTTGAGACAAGCCTAAAGCATACTGTTTTCTATCCCTTGTTATCTCAATCCCAAGCACATAATGAGCCTCTCCCATATCCTTCATATCAAACTGATTTAAAAGAAAACCCTTTGTTTCTTTTAATAGGCAAACACTACTACTAGCAAGCAAAATGTCATCAACATACAAAATCAACAATATAAAGTCACTCCCACTGGTCTTCAAGTAAATGCACTCATCTAGTTTATTTTCCAGAAAACCAAATTGAGTGATTACTTTGTCAAACTTCAAGTACCATTGTCTTGAAGCCTGTTTAAGACCATATATTGACTTTCTAAGTTTGCATACCTTGCTGTCATCTTCTACAAAACCCTCAGGTTGCAGCATGTATATTTCTTCATATAGATCACCATTCAAAAATGCAGTCTTCACATCCATCTGATGTAGTTCCAGATCATAATGTGCTACAAGAGCCATGATGACTCTAAATGCATCTTTTGTTGAGACCGGAGAGAAAGTCTCATTGTAGTCTATGCCTTCCTTTTGATTATACCCTTTTGCAACTAGTCTGGCCTTATACCTTTCAATACTCCCATATGCATTTCTTTCAGTTTTAAAAACCCACTTACAACCAATGGGCTTAAAATCATGAGGCTTGTCCACTAAGATCCACACTCCATTCTGTGACATGCTTTGCAACTCATCTTCCATTGCTGATTTCCAGTTCTCACTATTTGAGGATTGCATGGCCTCCTTAACTGAAATCGGATCACCTTCATCTCCCAAATCAGTTTCCTCAATAGTCAAATATAATTTGTATACATCTGGTATGGCTGATTTCTTTTCTCTTGCAGATCTTCTCAAGGTTACAGGTTGTGATGCTTCTGCAATTTCTGTGGTCTGCATTACTACTGTATTTGCTGCAGCTTGCTCATTATGTTGTGTTGGCATTGTATTATCTGCAATTGGCTCACTTTGTTCACCTATGATAGTGTTGACATGATCCACAACATCTGCACTTGCTTGTTGTGTTACATTTTCACCCTCTGCACTTGCTGGAACAAGATTCAACGACACTGAATTGTCTAGGACTGAAGTATTACTACAGTCCTGATCTAGGACTGTTGTATTGCTGTGATCCTGATCTAGGATTGATGTATTGCTGCAGTCCCGATCTAGGATGCGAATGTTACTGCAATCCTGATAGACAAACCATTTCTCCATGTCGTCTTCTGCCTGTGATGAACTTTTATCCATTTCTAAATCATTCCTTGCATTGTTATCAAACACCTCATCATAAAATGCAGCTCTGTGAGATTCCATTATTCTTGTTCCCTTTCCAGGACAATAGAACTTGTATCCTTTGGACTTCTCAGAATAGCCAATGAAAAAAGCACTGACAGATTGAGAATCCAACTTTCCATCTGTATTGCTGTGAATTCTAGCCTCTGCTTTACATCCCCACACATGAAAATGATTCAGACTGGGTTTATATCCACACCACAACTCAAATGGAATTTGGTGAACTGCTTTGGTTGGAACTCTGTTACAAATATAATTTGCAGTCTTTAAGGCTTCTCCCCACAGAAATTTTGGAAGTCCAGACCTGAGTATCATGCATCTAACCATGCTCATGAGAGTTCTATTTCTTCTTTCTGAAACTCCATTTTGTTGAGGATTGTATGGAGTTGTATACTGAGCAACTATCCCACATTCTTGCAAAAATAGAGCAAACGGGCCTTTATGTTGCCCTTGTTCTGTATACCTTCCAAAATACTCACCACCTCTGTCAGACCTGACAACTTTGATAACCCTGCCTGTTTGTTTCTCAACCTCAGTTTTATAAATCTTGAAGGTTTCCAAAGCTTGTGATTTTTCAGAAATAAGGTAAACATAACAAAACCTAGAAAAATCATCTATGAAAGTTATAAAATAACAATTTCCACAGATTGTGTTAACAGGAAAAGGACCACAGACATCAGTATGGACTAAATCAAGCAAATTTTCACTCCTTTTTGAACCAAAACTCCTAGAGTTAGTCAATTTACCCTTTAGACAATCTACACAGGTTCCAAAATCTTCAAAACTCAAGGCTGGTAAGATCCCTTGTTTAACAAGTTCTCTTAACCTTTCTTTAGAAATGTGGCCAAGTCTTTTATGCCACAAAAAGGATGAAGAATCACTGAATTTTCTTTTGGAACCAGATGCTTTATCTAAGAAGAAAATATTCTTGCTGTCATTTTTACCAGAAAACACAGTTTCACAATTGACAAGCCAATACCCATTTAAAATATTTGCTTCACCAAAACACACAGAGTCATAATAAAGCAACATTAATTTATTATCACTAGAGAAACTATAACCATTGTTAGCAACAAATTGAGAACCTGATATGAGGTTTCTCTTTATACTAGGAATACAATACACATTATTTAGTTCTAATACATAATTATTCCTAAACAACAACTTGACAACTCCTATAGCCTTCACAGCTACTCTTTGACCATTTCCAGAACACACCCTTGTTTCATTCTTATTTGGGATTGTTATCCTTGATAATCCCTGTAAAGAATTCACAACATGAATGGGTGAGCCAGTGTCAAACCACCAAGAGTTATCATGAACAAAATCATTTGACTCAACACTAAAAACAGGTTTTGAAAGAAAAGCACCTCTTTTAGTTAGCCAAACTTTGAAACCCTCACAATCTTTCTTAAAGTGGCCAGATTTCTTGCAGAAGAAACACTTCAGGCCACCTGCAGGTTTATTTTTAAACTTAATGTTGTCAGACCTCACAACAGATGTTGAAGTACCAGTTGAAGTGCTTCCTTTGTAGTTGTTGTTGCCAAACCTCTTCTTCTTGAACTTTGAGTGGGACATGAGATTCACTGACACTTCTTTTCCCTTCTTTTTAATTTCATCCTCAACTTCCACACAAAGGGAAATCAGTTCATTCACACTCCACATTTCCTTTTGAGTTTTGTAAAGTGTTTTCAGTTGATCATACTCATCTGGTAGTGATTCCAGCAACAAATAAACAAGGAATGGATCTTCAACAGCCATGTTTAGTCCTCTGAGTTTCCCAGCAATGTCAGAACCCTTCAATATATATTCCTAACACTCCCTTTTCCATTGAACTGCAACCTCATGAGAGATTTCATAAGCTTTCCAGTTTCTGCTTTGTTGGAAACCTTGTATTTTTCTGCAATGGAATTGAAGAACACTTTTGCAAACTCTGAGTCTGGAATACCTCCTATCACATTCTCAGTTATGCTCTTCTTGATCATGATCAATGCCATCTTATTGTGCTTGTACCACTTCTCATATTTTTCTTTGCTTTCCTTGCTTGCAGTTGCGGGCAATGCTTCTGGTGGATCTTCTTTCAAAACATGATCATAGTCTAGAACTCCCAGATTCAATTCAATGTCACTTTTCCACTTCTTGAAATTTGAGCCATTCAGCAACTCAATCTGACTTATGCTCATTGGAAAGTGCATTGCTGTATATGAAATTGATCAGTCAAAATCTTCTAGTGTATCATGATACTAGAATAATCTGAATGTCCCAAAACAAATGAAATTCATATATGAATGTCATTTAACTGAAACTCTATGTATATGCAGACAAATGAAACTTTTCTATTTTCAAGACCTGACATCCTTTGTGGAGTACTCATCTCTAATAGTTTCTGAATGTTCATCTATCTAAAATATACAAGACTATGAAACCAAATGTTTGATGTAGATCTCTTTGGAAATCATACTCAAATTTAATTTTAAGTCTCATAATCTCATTCTGATGAAACTGAATACAATGAATTGCTATATATTGGCCACTTTGACAGCACTTTATTATGCAACATATAATTGAATTCATACTAAATATTTCATCAGCATATTAGATCCTTTGGAATGTTCATTCATGGGACCACTTTGGCAGCACACAACATGATGAATTTCTCAATGAATCAAATATCATAACTTGAAACAAGCATATACATCAATCACTATTTATCAGACATGAATTATATATGTAGATAACTGTATGCGGATTACAACAAAATTCCCAGAAATCGTTTCAAAATAAATTTGTTGAAGTAGCAATAACATGTAACTCATCTAAGCATAGATGGCTCTGATACCAATTGTTA
The DNA here is from genome assembly GCA_024704745.1 of Rosa lucieae. Classification (NCBI taxonomy): domain Eukaryota; kingdom Viridiplantae; phylum Streptophyta; class Magnoliopsida; order Rosales; family Rosaceae; genus Rosa; species Rosa lucieae. Next base: position 66,070,811 of record CM045493.1, on the reverse strand, counting down.
GAACTACACTAATATAATGCTGTAAATCTATCTCAGCAAGAGCACATGTAAACAATGTTATATACGTGAACTTTATTTAGGATTGCAATTGTAAACGCATAGTATATTAGGATTGCAGAAATATATCTATCCTAATATATGGATGAACTATTTAGGAGTGATATACTAGTCGTATCCTAATATAGGACTGAAACAACATATCTATCCTAATATCTGCAATGTATATAAACTGTACAATATGTAAAGGAGTCTTACACGATGCACTTGAACCATTCATCTTAGTCTTCTCCTGATTCCACCTCAGTATTCTCTTATTATGATGGGACTAATTTTGAGAACAGATTGTGCATCAGAAGGGACCAAAACGTTATATATAGCAATGTAATAACAGTTTCTTCCATCAAGAAACTGCCATCACCCTTTAACTGCCATTTCAAATATATAACTTCTTGCAACTGTCCTAATTTGATTTCAAATCAATCCAAACAGATTAGGATAAGTACTTAAACTTATTTTAAATACAAACTCTAACAAATACGTTTACTTAAGTGTATATGCTGTACATACAAGGTTTCTATGTAATGTCTTGTTCATCAGGTTTTCTAACAATTCTGGGATTGTTTTGTTGCCATTGACCAAGACTTGGGCTCAAACTTCATCTTTATACGAGGATGCCACCGCTAAGACTTTTCTTCTTTTAGTTTTTTTTTTGGTTGGCACCGTTTTGAAGCTTCTTGGACCAGAAATGCTCCAAAGCTGCTGCACATAATTGAATTTTGTAGTTTGTTTAGTCAAGTCCACCTCAAATTTTCATCTCTCTCCCTTCTCTTGACACGCTGCACCCATGAACACATACTTGTCATTTTGCTTGTGTCGGTGTTATTGTATTTGCACAATTTGATTGAACTCTCCCCTCTGCAGCGACTCTTCTGTCCTTTTCTTTTAGTTTCTCTGCACCGAAAACATTTATCTTGGTGTTTTGTCAAATCCTAATGCTGCAACCTTGAGGATTCTAAATTTAATAAACCCTTTGTACAGGTATAGGGCGAGGACAGTAGCTGCAATTAAGATCCCAGAGTATCAATTTGAGGGTGAGCCTCTGTCTATTTAGGCTGTGTTTATTTTTTCCTCCTCGTGCTATCTGAGTTGGTGCTTTTGGTCCGAGTGTAAAGACTTCTCTATTTGTAGAGAAACAAAACTAGTTTTCATCAATTTTGCTTCTTTTATCCTTGCTTCTTTGTGGCGCCATTTCACATAACACACTTTGCATTCATACTTGGTTTATAAGTTCACAAACCAAGATATTTCTTCCTCTACTTTCTTATGTCAACACCTTCTCAGCCTCTTGCAACAATATTGGCTCACAATTTTTTTGTTTGGAATAAATGTAATTTGGCCTCAAAATATGCTTTGAATGATACTGCACTTCGACATATCCTTGACAAATAATGTGTCGAACTGTCTTGTGCACTTGACCAAAGTTTTGAGTTGTCATTTTGCCATTCCAACGCCTTGCTTTCTCTTTTTTTTTTTTGTTGTTGGCCTGCATCTTGACCTGTGGCCCTCAGAAACACACAGCTGTCGACCAATAGTATTAAACTTTGGACAAGAACAACTTCTTTTCTGAACATAGCTTGTATTTGATTTCAACAGGATAGTTTGATGTGCAGGTGTAAACGAAAGCGGTAATTATCAGAGCCTCAGAGGCCTCTCGGAGCTTCTTTCTTTGGTGAGTTTCTTCTTGAAGTGTCAGTTCTGATGTCAACTTCTTTGTGGGCGTTAAGTTTATAGTCTGCAGCGGAATTGGATTCATTTTGACAACTTCTCTCCCTGGCAATGCAGGTGGCCCGAGACGAGAATGAATACTATAGTTTAGCCAAGCTTCAGAATTCCAAGATTTAAACTCAAGGGTGAGACTTTTTTAACTTCCCACTGGTTTGTTTAGAATAGGTGTTTCGGAACGGAGGTTGGGACTGGCTCTTTTTTGGTTATGGAGTTTTGAAAAGATGCAGAGAGGCATTATATGTGGTGTTTAAATGGAATTGACAGAGTTCCTGTTATCTTTTTTTATATTGAACCATCACAACCCTATGGTAATTCACAAAGGGGCCTCTGTCAGTTTGGTGTTTTAAACAGCCAAAACTTGAGGATAATATCGGCACCCTAAGGCACGCCGTGTCAAAGTTCTAAAACAGTATTGGCACCGTAAGGCACCGCCACCGGAGCTTTGAAAGCAGTTTCGGCACCCTAAGGCACGCCGAATGAAGCTCTGAAACAGTATTGGCACCGAAAGGTACCGCCACCGGAGCTTTGAAAGTGGTAAAACCATAAAGAGATGGATTCTCCACCTTTTTCCTATGGAACACGCTGCAGCTTCCTCCGTCTCCTTTGCTTTCCTTCTCCTTCTGCCTCTTTTTTCTTCTTCTTTTTGTGTGGCCTTCTCGGCTTCTTATATAGTGCACTGACGGTATGGTTGAGAGACTCTTGTATTTGACATGCGATGAAACACCAAAAGATAACTATGATCCCTATCAGGGAGTTACCGTGCATCAGTTGTAATCAAACTCTAATACTTAATAAGCTCATGTGCAATTATGGGCAATTGACCTTCATGCATTTTTCGTCCTTGTTTTTTTATTATCTACCTTTTTTTTTTTTTTTTTGTTTCAACAAAGGGATATGATGAACTATGCCCACACGTTTCCATGACAAGTTCCGGATTTGCAATTGTCGCGGTTTTATGTTAGAACCCATGAGAGTGAACGAAAACCGCTGAACACCTGAAATTCGAGTTTGAGAGGAAGGACCCTGGGAGAACACGGTTTTGTCTATATTTAGAACTTGAATATCATGTTAATAAATGCTTAGGCATTTTTATAAAGTCAAAGATGCACTCCCATTTCGTCCCAGGGATGATGACGAAAACGTGTTAATAGCAAAAGTGCTCACCTGAGTACAATATGAGCATTATTGTACTTATCACAATACAAGACCGGACACCTCAATTGCTACTAACTTGTTGGCTAGATATAGCCCCGCGCTAACGCAACGTCATTGGACTGGTATAAAGACAATCTTTCGTTACTTAAAATGTACGATAGAAATGGGCTTGTTCTATCCCTGCAGAGAGAAAATAATGACGAAAAAATGAGAACGGATCTCATTAGCCCAAGAGGCGCCGTCCAAGACGCCATGACCGGCAAAGCTGCCACCGCCAAGGGTGGCCGGCGTCATCCTCCTCCCTTACACCAAAACGATGGTGATGTTTGTTGATGCAGGGTATCTCTTTGACCCTCACAAAGATCGCTCCCAAATGGGTTATGTCTTTACCATGGGAAGCACCGCGATATCTTGGAGGTCTACAATGTTGGTACTTCCTCGAATCATGCAGAGACTATTGCTCTACATGAAGCTGTGCATGAATGCATATGGTTAAGGTTCGTAATTAGACATATTCGGGGAACTTGTGGTTTGAAGTCTACTACAGATGAACCTACATGCATTTATGAGGATAATGCAGCTTGTATTGAGCAAATGAAGTTAGGTTTCATCAAGGGCGACAACACCAAGCATATATCGCCTAAGATCTTTTACAATCAGCAACAACAATCACTTCTAAAGATTGAAGTGAATCAAATCCGATTAGAGGATAATGTAGTGGACTTATTCACTAAGTCGTTACCTAAATCCACCTTCGAGAAACATGTGAATAGCCTCGGATTGATAAAATTATCCGAACTCCCATGATTGTAGCTATCAGGAGGAGATGTCGACATCAGGGGGAGGAATGATGTCTACATGATCGATCTCGAAGGGTGAATGACGTGTTGTGCTCTTTTTGTCCTTCGACCAGAGTTATTTTTGTCCCACAGAGTTTTTGTTACCTGGCAATGTTTTTAACGAGACAACGATCAAAGTATCATCACCAAGTTTGAGCGGCACAAGGGGGAGTGTTGAAGTATATCGACATTGAGTGTGCCTCTTCAAACTAGGATTTAGTTCTAAAGTTGTAATATGAGAGAAGGTCCTAGATTTCCTAATTATATTAGGATTTTATTTCCTTGTATGACAAGATTATGTACTTTGTAAATCCTTATATAAAGGGCTCCTATTATCAATAATAGAACACACACAATTCTCCCATCTATTCTCTCTGCAATTCCATTTTCACTACAACAGTTTCAGGATTTTGACGTTCATTCTTGACAAGTTGGGCCATGATGACAAAGCCAACCAGACGCTGAGTTTCCTCTTGCAAAAAATGAAGCAGCTTTTGTTGGGTAAACGTTATCTGATTGTGTTTGATGGTGTTTGGCATATGAATGCCTTCTATTGCTCTTTAGGGAATAACAATGTCAACGGCATGGATCGCCTATCGGATGGCTTGCCTTGGGATAGTGGCAGTGCTGTGATCGTCACTAGTACGAGGCTGGAAGTGGCTCAACAAATGGTGGGCGCAGATAACTAGATTATTCCTGTCAAGCCTATGGACAAACAAAACTGCTGGTGTATATTAATGGATGCTATACTGATGATCATCAGGGTGTCTATAATTATAGTAATGATATTAAAGACAATAATCATGATTTTGATCCTAGTAGAGAGGAAAAGTTAAGCGAACAAGCTCCTGCAAAAGCTTTGAATAGGATCAAGGATAAAATTGAGGAGGAATTTCAGGGTCTACCATTGGTTGCTAAGGTACTCGCAACCGCCATTCCTGGACACATTCGTACAAGAGATGCAGGAAGGTTCCCAATAGAGTTTGAGTTTGCTTAATCTTGTTTGTTTTGTTTGATGAGTTCACCTTGAATTTACAACCCAGTGATGTTTTTAAATCTTTCATCTTTGACATATAATGTGACTGCAATTCTGCAGACATTCTCAGTAGTGTCCAGGCATACCTGGTCGATCATGAATAATATTATATGTTGATAAACATATTGTGGTCTGTAAACGAGATATTATTATCATCTGGAAAGCTTGAGTTAAAAAAGAAAAAGGTATTAGACGAGGAAAAAAGAACTAATATTTTCTAGTGATGAATATGGTCATTTAATCATTATTATTTGTTTTTCAATCAGCGTGCAGTAGCAGCAAAGCACCAACAAACTAAAAACAGAGAACTCAAATGACAAAGGAGAACCTACCTGCTACATGAACTGATGAAAAAATAGACAGAACTGTCACCTTAATTGAAAAAATAAAGAGAAACAAACACAGTATCCCGGAATTATTTTTGCAAGAGGGTATGTTTAGAATAATGTAACAGACTCTTCCTGTCTGCAACTTGTATTTTATGGCTTCTATCTAATCCTGCAGGCTGAAGAATTTGGCACAAAGATGTAAATTTATTTTGACACATCATATATGCACATATTTTGTCTTTCCTCGCCTTCCCTGTTTTACCAACTCATATATCATTTTGTAAAACAGCCAAAGAGTGGTTGCAAAACTCCTCTGGTGCGAAATTGGAAATTGAGAAGTCAATGTAAACAAGGCATACAGTTTGGTGCTGCTGATGATTATATGTTCTTATCCTAGCAATTACAAATGGGATCGATGAATGCACTTAAATAGAGGGCACTCAACTATAACATGTTGAACATAAGAATATGCAGACACAAATGAAGAACTTAGCTGATTGATGACACATGATATGTTTTCCTGTATCACCAATTAAGAATCTAGCAAATAAACTAGTATCAATAACATGAAAAAGATTCAAACCTTAGTTAACAACTAATCAATTCCTAGCCTGACATCCTAGATCATCTGAAATGAGAATACTCTTCATTGATTACTTACCTGCTCATATACAGGGGTACCCTGCATATTCACTCCAAACAATGTCTTCATCGTATCGATCCTTTTCAATCTCATGACAGTTGATTTTCTCCAAATAGCGCAGACAAGGAAACTCATCCTTCAACTTTGGCAAACCTATCTCCAAATTATTCAAGTGCTTCAGACGCAAGACTTCAACTTTCCACTTGTCAGTCTCTCCATGATCCAAGCTATCAAGTTCCCCACCCCTTATATAGAGCTTTTTTAAATTCTTGAGCTGGACAGGGTTCAACCATTGTGGTACATGTGCTAGAGGGATGCCTTGAAGATCCAATTTTTCTAAATCCGGAGGAAAAGAGAACTCCAAGGACAGGAAGGCAACTTTTGCTTTCAATTTTGGAGAAACCACTCCCCATGACAGTTTGAGGTGGCGGAGAGATATAATTTCCTTCAAATTGTGGAACTCTCCCTTTTGAACTTCAGCTTGATTTCCCATGTGTATACTGAGCCGCTTTATATGCCTCAGCTGGGTAAGATCGCTAATTCTGCAGGGAGTTCCTTCCAAATCTCCAATCACAAAACCTTTTAGCACTTGAAGAGAAGCCAGTTTCTCAATTCCTTTCGGCATTGCTTCTAGCAAGTAACACTCGGATATGTCGAAATGCGTGAGATTCCTCAATGGTGAGATATCTGGAGGCAAAGTCTCTAAGCTGTGGCATGCCCTCAGATCAAGAATTTCAAGGTTGAGAAGCTTCAAGATAGAAGAAGGGAGTTTGATAATTCCTGATATCCCTCGGAGGCTAAGATACTTCAAGAGCTTATTCTGAGCCCCTAAACCTTTCAAAAACCCTTCATCTTCGACTTCAATGTGATGTGAAGCCGAGTTCTGCCACCGTCCTAGATGAATCACCTCAACTTTTTTCAGCTTCTTAAGCCATTCCCGTTTCAAACTAAGATACTGTTCGTTCACGTTGAACACTGTCAATAGATCCTCCACTTTCCGGCCATTAGACCCCTCAGGAATTGGGTTGTCATAAACTAAACATGCACGTCTACAACTTGAAACACTATCTTTACTATAAGACGGCATCCTTGGCCATCTTGAATCGAAGTCAAAAAGCTTAGCATGCTTGGCCAAAGAGACCAACATATGACGAACCCAAGGATGCACTGTACAACTATTCACAACTATAGTACTAAATGCATTATGTGGTTGAACTTGAATCAAACCCGAGGTTATGAGTTTCAGAAAGATTTCCTCACCTGTCTCTTCAGCCGTCCTGTCTTGAGTGGTTGTGACGAAACACTCGCCAATCCACCAGTAAATTAGAGGCCTCTTCTTTATGACAGAATCAGGAGGGAATATTGAAAGAGACAGGCAGCACATCTTTAACTCAACGCTCTCAAGATGTTCATAGCTTCTCTTTATATTCTCCATGCTCCGAGTGTTATCAACCCAATCTTCGAGGCTCAATTCGGACCACTCCGGTGACATTCCCTGACTCAACTTGGGTTGAGACCTGCGCGTCCATATTGACTCGGAGCTGCGCTCGGGTGACGGCATCAGCTGTACTATGTTAGTGAACTGGTTGATTTGCTCCACATTTTGGAACATGCGATTTAGAGTGGCGGTGATGGCCTCGACGGAGGTCTCCGTGCCCAAGATGATCTTGTCGAGGCGGCGCTCTAAGGTTGTGAACTGGTTCACCAGAGTTTGCTCCCAGTGCTTCACTCTGGGTAGCACGCCTTTGATGTTCTCAAGCTCACCTTCCATCTTTTTGAAGCTCATGAGTAGCGCTTCGTCATCTGTGCAGGCGACGGCTCTGGCTTTTCTCAAATGATCCAGCAACTTCGGCATGAACTTATCTGGATCTCTTGAAAACAATGAGTTTGACATTTGCAGTGAGTGACTTGTGTTGCAGAAACTGAAGAGTTGATTCGAGCAGAGCTAGGAATCTCTGGAGGATCGAAAATAGATAAGCAATAATGCTACGGACTTGAAGTTTCTAGATCCAGGTCTAACACTTAACACTTGTGTGTGTTAGACCTGTAATTTAGCTTTTCTTTTTGTCTTACTGTACGTGTTTGGGTCTTTTTATGACCTCCTCATAATTACCAAACAAAAATAATAATAATGCTACGGTCCTGTTCTCGGTTCGGGCCGGGTCCGAAATTTGGTAAAATCTAGGGCTGGGAGAGTTCGGGTTTGTCGGAAAAAAAACAAGAACCGAGACCGAACCGACGGGGCAAAATTCAGGTCGGTTTGATGATTTCTAAAGTCTGAAACCGAGCAAAACCCGAACCGACATGGATCGATTCGGTTTCACGATTTTTCGGTTCCATTTATGCTTGAATCTGATCTAACTCTATTTGAATCCCAACCTCTATAAGACTGAAATAATTGGTATGAAGAATTGAAGAAGTGAAGGAGGAGGAGGAGAGAAGAAAAACTGAACAAGAATGGAGGAGGAGAGAAGAAAGAGAATAGAGAAAGAGAAGGGGAGAGGTGGGTGGCCGACACTCCAGAGAGAGAAAGGATGAGTTTATAATTTAATAAAAGAACAAAGATGCAAGTGCGGCAGAGAAACCAAAAAGATGGAGAGAGAGGATGAGTTTTATAATTTAATCAAAGAAGAAAGAGGCATGTGCATAGAGAAACAAAAAACGATGTATATGTGGATGGGTGGGCCCGTGAGCACATCAAGCTGACAGTAAACATTAAACAAAGCAAAATTATACAACATTATTGTAAAACCTTCTCGGTTCGAGTAAAGAGAGAAATTAATTATGAGAATCGGAACCGAACCGGCTGCTAGCATAGGGAACCAAACCGGAGTAAAATAGCTAAATTTATGATAGAAAACCGAACCGAACCGAACAATTCGGATCAATTCGGATCGGTTCGAACCAGTTCCTTGGTTTTTCTGATCTAAAGTCCCAACCCTAGTAAAATCGAGACTGAGCCCAAAATAATCGATTCGGGCTTTTTTGAAAATGGAAACCGACAGAAACCGATTCCAAACGGGTCGGTTCGGTGTTCGGGCTTTTTGGGCCCAATATGCAAATTATACAAAAATTTGGTAAGAGGCGAGGTTCGAACCCCCAACCTCTTACACCAAATCTTTGCTCCCAACCACTGGAGCATGAGATGCTTTGGGAACATTATGTTCGACGTTTATATTTATTTGTCCTAAGCGGTAGAATAAAACAAAACAAAAAGCTCTGCCCTCTTTTACTTTCTACTCTCTCTTTCTTTTCTGGTCTTCGACACTCTCTTCTTCTGCAGTTCTATACTTCTATTCATATATTCTTCTTCTTCTTCTTTTTTTCTTTTTTTTTCTTCCTCCCTCTTTCTTTTCTAGTCTTCTTTGACACTTCTTATTCTTCTTCCTATTCATATATATATATATATATATATATAAACAGCCCTTCTTGGCTGCGGTCTTAATGTATAGATCACTTCTGCAAATTTTTAGCCAATTTGGTGATCGTTAAGGCATCCAAAACTGCAATTTACCATTATAAACACGAAGGGTTTCGGTTTAACAGATTCGGTTCGTTCGTGTAAATTGCAGTTTTGGATGCCTTAACGATCATCAAATTGGCTGAAATTTTGTAGAGATGATCTATACATTAGGATCTAAAAATTGAATGGTTAAGATATGAAAATATGATCGGAAAGTGGGTAAAAATGGGAAATCCGAACTTTTTGCTTAGGTGCGAATATCTGCACCTGAGCAAGGTTGTGTGTGTGTGTGTGTGTGTGTGTATATATATATATTTTCCTTCCTCCTCAATCCTCATTATGTAGTCCGTCGGTGGCGCGTTGGATGGAGGGGGAGAGTGAAGAGGGGTTCGGTTAGGAGGAGTGAGGATTGGGCTGGGTTGACCCGAGGACTTGGGTGAAGAGGTGCCCAGATCTCTAGATCTAACTATTCTACTACCGATTGGGTATCGCCGCCGCTGGAGCCCAAAGTTGAAGTTGCTAACAGGTCTAGAGTTTCAGGCTTTCAGCCAAAATTGCTAACAAGTCTGGGGTTGAATTGTTGATGATGGGGCTGGGTTTTCAGAAATTGGGGAAGAACAAGGGCTGACTGGCTGAGATGGTTTCGAAACTGCGGTGATGGATGCTTCTTTGGCTGAGGAGCTGAGTGCGATAACTGATGAGGAAGAAGCTAGAGAGGATAAGATTGGATAAGAGAGAACAGAGAAGATGCTTAAAGAAAGGGATGCAATGCTAGATTTACAAATAAAGCCATGAACGGGTTGACTGGCTGAGATGTTGTCGAGAGAGACAGAGGCTGAGATAGTCAAAATGGAGGAAAATCAGGCCAGATTGGGCTTTCGGTCTCCAAATATGTGAAGCCCGAGACCGAACCGAAAAAATATATTCGGGTCGGGCTCTAAACCGAACCGAAAATTTCTAAATCAAAACCGAACCGAATCGGGCTTTTTTGCTCTATTCGGGTCAGGTCTTCGGTTTTTCGGGTCCGGACGCCCAACCCTATTAACAAGTGTAATATACAGACAGACAGCACGTGGTCACGTGTGCCGTTACTGGTCACCTACAAAATTAAACGAGTCTTTTTTTGGTTTATGCCTTTTGGGTTTTGGTCTTTGTGTGGTGGCTGCGCAACATACTTGTAACATCCTGACCCTTTTTATTTAATGTGTAATACCTGAAACCTTCTCTCTCTCTCTCCATCTATCCTTTAAGGAGAGCTGGTACGGAGTTGGGAGCGATCAAGAACCCTCCTGGATGGGTTTTCTTCTTCTTCTTTTGACTAACCTTCTCCCCTACGTTTCTTTCTTTCTCCTCCCCATACTTCCAGATCGACCTCTAGAGAGAGATGAGGCGGTCCCCCCCCCCCCTGAAGTTTCTCGTTTTCTCTCTCTTTTCTTTTTTCTCCCCGAAGCCTCTCGGTCTCTCTTGATTTTGCTATGTGTCAACCCCAAACTCATAGCCCCCTTGATCTGATCCACACATATATGTAGATAGGTCCATTTAACAATGGACGGTCCTGATCAAGCGGTGAGTGGATCAACGACTCACATCACTCCACCAAGTTTCCATTTCTTGATTTAATTTCTTAAATTCCACAACTTCGAACAATCACCGTAAATAGCTCGGGTACTCGGAAAATTCGCCGAAAATTTACACGAACAGTTCGTGTCGTGTACTTAATTATCCAACTCTTAAACTGGAGATTTCACTTTGTGAAAAGTTCTGAAAATATTCTCACGTGCTTTAATGTATATTGAGATCGATAAGTAAATTATCAAACTATGTCACTTAAGCTCGATATCCGGGGCTCACAGATTCTTTATTCACTACTCAATGCCGGGTATTACAAACTCCCCCTGTTTTAAAAATTTCGTCATCGAAATTTAAAGTAGTGTTAATGACACTTCAAAGAAAAACATGTTCTTAATATATGAGCAATAACTTGTGATAATCTTATATTAATAAACTATTAACGAGTAATATATTTGCATTTATTTGGCATGCTCATCAAATTGTTATACATCCAAATCAAACTCATTCATATGCTTTTATCAACATTTGTCTAGATGCACAAGATTAAATCCATTTATGAATTCCCCGGAATCAATACGCCTTTCAATTTTTGTAGAGAAGGTTTTTACCTTCAAACCCATTTTTAAGGCAAACCAACTTTGTGTTTCATATACAAACATTACTTCCCGATAGATGCTAGAGGAAGAGACCAAATAAAGTGTGTTCGAGCATAATTTGTGTAACGTTTAGTTAGACCAGTTGATACCATTTGATATGCTATAGCAGCATAAACTCAAATTAGCAAACACATAACATACTTGGATGAAATGATTGTCCCCATCGTTCTGCTCCAATCAAATTTAGTTACTTTTTTTTTCTCGCTCAATTGCAATTCTTAAAAACTGATTCCAGTGCATTTATGGCACGTTTACTTACTTGGAATGGAAAATAATCATGAATCGGAGACAACTGGAATGGGAGAAGAAAGGAATCGGTATTGATTCCGGAAGAGTTGATTCCTAAACCTATCTCCCCCCTTCGTAATCAAATTCCTGAGTATTCAGGAATCGATTCCTTATAAGGAGGTGGGACCTACACCCATTCCGATTCCTTCATGTGTTAGTAAACGCGGGAATACTTTTGCACGGAATCATTCCGATTCCTTTATGTGTTAGTAAACGCAGGAATAAATTTACCCCGTAATCATTCCCTCTATTTTCATTCCCATTCTAAATAAGTAAACGTGCCATTAAATTAGACTTCAAAATTTTCACACGAGTACCGTCCCTAGCGGTGGGGCAGGAGGGAATGGGGGCTTTTAATAAGACAGTATGTAAAAGATAAGGAGGGACATTTATTTGGTACGAATCTTTCCTCAATAAATTCAAACCAATAAATTTAACCCGAAATGTAATCACTCCTGCAGTGATTGTATCTGTCAACAAATATATCCCCACCAAGAAGAAATGGATTGTCTTTTCAATTGCATTGCTCAACCCTAATTACTCAATCTCTTCCTAATACTGTAAAATCCAAGATCAATACTTGAGCAAAGCTCAAATTTAACAACTTGTTCAAGAGAGTTTGCCATTCAAATTGACCATACCTTGTCTTTGTACCATAAAGCCACAAACATTTGATCCACCTGGTCTGGCTATTCAATCCAATTGCAATTCAAACCAACTATTGCCGTCCATGGTTGCATATAGGCCTGGGCTCGGATCGGGCCGAGCTTGAAATTTGGTAAAACCGAGACCGAACCCGAAACAATCGGTTCGGGCCGATTCGGGCTTTTTCAAAACTGAAAACCGACATAAACCGATTCCAAACGGGCAGGTTCGGTCTTCGGGCTTTTCGGGCCCAAAATCCAGTTTCCCAGCTCTGAGCAAAATATTCACAAAATTCGGTAAGAGGCGAGGTTTGAACCCCCGACCTCTCACACGAAAGAGTTACTCCCAACCACTGGAGCACGAGACATTCTCATCATTATATGTGCAAAGTTCATATTTATTTTGTCCTAGGCAACTTTTCTTGGTGGTGGAGACCACAGCTTTTCCTTTCTTTGCTTCCACCCAGTCCTTTCTTTTCTTCTCCTTGGTGGTAGCTGCAGACTTTTCTTTTCTTTAATGCTTTGGGAAGTGAGGCACCAACGTGGAGACAAATATGGAGACCACTCACCACAAACCCATGTGAACAACATTTGATTATCCATTCTTTCCTTCTTCTTCATCTTCTACACGGCTACACCCCAACTCTTCCTAGTCTCAAAAGCTTAAAGCCAGTCAAGGCCATGAAAAAATCCCATCTCAGATCCTTATAAAACTATTCGTTTTTCATTTCCCACAATTCAATTTCCATTTCTCCACCCAAATAATCCAAAACCCACAACTTTGCTTCTAAAGTTTCCATCTTTTGGTTCTTGCTACTGGAGTTCGGAGATGGAGAGTGGCGGAGGAGATGGTAATGGACGCGAGAGAGAGAGAGAGGTACTGAGACGGAGATTTGAGCTGGTAATTTTTTCTTGGTTTCTTGCCTTCTGCAAAGTCTGAACTTTGAAATGGGGTTGAATCACCTGAATGGTTTAGGGTTTTAATCTGGGTTTTCAGAAATGGGGGAAGAACACGATATCCTTCGGGGCTGAGATGGTTTTGAGAGAGAGGGAGGGTGAGATCGGTTCGGGTTCGGGCTTTCGGTCTCCGTATATTTGAACCCCGAGACCGAACCAATAAAATACATTCGGGTCGGGCTTTGCACCGAACCGATAATTTTCATATCAAAACCGAACCGAATCAGGCTTTTTTGCTCGGTTCGGGTCGGGTCCTCGGTCTTTCGGGTTTAGACGCCCAGCCCTAACTTGCATATTCACTCTCATCATCAATTTTTTTTTTTTCTCTTTCCTGTTAGAGCCCATTGCTCGTATTAAGGCCACCGAGCACACCCCGTATTAAGCAGATTCCCGATTAGGTTTTGGGTCTTTCACCCTAGGGAAGCACAATCCCTACTTAATTATCCGCTCCTCCCACGAGCCCCAATCAAGTTTAGGGTCTTCCACCCAAGTGAACTCGATCCCTCCTTAATTATATCCCGGGCCTAACCGGATTCAAATCATTATACAGTTAACTTGTCACTTTTCATTCGTGTCACATACTGTCCCCTTTGAAATAAAATCATAACCTAAAATTTGCAATCTCAATATTGGATTTGGAAACATGCCAACTGTTTGGATTAATGCCGAAGTCGTATATGCATAAATTAATCCAATCCCAATAAAGTAACTATGCAAGTAAATCCAGCAATAATAATCAGAAGACATACTATCAAAATGCTTGGTAAAAGTAAACTGACTAAGTATAAGAACTTAAGAAGTTCACCTGATAGATACTTGCAGCAGAGACTGATGGATCCTTCCCTGGCTTCGTTGGCGGAATATATATACATAATTACATAACCAAATTAATGCACAATGAAAAGAATAATATACATGCACTATTGCACTTGTACTAATAAATACAAATAAAGAAAAGAAAAATATGTAAAGTCTTCAAAACCAAGTTTGGAGCTAGTTTAACTTCCTGCGAATCTGAAACTTCTGCACAATTTCTCTACAAAGGTATTAGTGATCTGCAATCACACTACAAAAAATTCATGCAAAGTATGTTAGATTTACTCAATTTCAAGCATCTTGTGGCCAGTAACTTTTGCTTGACTCAATTTCAAGCATCTTGTGCCCTCTCCTCTTTAACTTCTCCTTGTAAATGATATCGATCAGACATACAAAATGAAAGAGGACAGTTCTTTTGCTGCTTATGACCAATTGAAATGATAAAAAAAACAAAGTAATTAATAAGCATACAATACAGGAGAAGTAAGATCATAATGCTTTGATACCATTTGTAACACCCTAACCCGGACTAATAGGAAATAAATCCGGATTTCTAAAGGGAATATAGAACATGAAAACGCGAATTGGAGTCAATTCTTCATTTGATCTCAACACAGAAATTTGTATGCAGAACCCTTAGTTTTACCTTGATTTGGGCAGATCCAACCATTGGATTTTCATAAAATTTGAACACGGTTTAGAAGACACAATTCTAAGCAACTTTCATGAAGAAGTCAGGATCACCTGAGTACCAGAAGATGGAGCGTTTAGCCGTCGAAGTCAGCTGACGAGCAGAGTTTCGTGAAATTCAGACTTGGCAATCAGAATTTGCCCTGAAGGTACCATAGATCTTCCACCACCACAGGGTAATCCCAAGGGAACTAATCCCTGCTCTGATACCATTTGTAACATCCTGACCCTTTTTATTTAATGTGTAATACCCGAAACCTTCTCTCTCTCTCTCTCTCCATCTATCCTCTAAGGAGAGCTGGTACGGAATTGGGAGCGATCAAGAACCCCCCTGGATGGGTTTTCTTCTTCTTCTTTTGACTAAGCTTCTCCCCTCCGTTTCTTTCTTTCTCCTCCCCAGACTTCCAGATCGACCTCCAGAGAGAGATGAGGCGGTTACCCCCCCCCCCCCCCCCCCCCCCCCCCCGAAGTTTCTCGTTTTCTCTCTCTTTTATTTTTTCTCCCCGAAGCCTCTCGGTCTCTCTCGATTAGGCCTGGGCTCGGGTCGGGCCGGGCCCGAAAATAAGTAAGACCGAGACCGAGACCGAGAATATCGGTTCGGGCCGGTTCGGTCTTTTTTCGAAATGAAAACCGACAGAAATCGAACCGGTTCGGGCTTTCGGGCTTTTCGGGCTTTTTCGGGCCCAATTTCCAGTTCAAGATTTTTTGCCTGTTTTCAGACAGAAGAGGCTACAAGAGTATAATACTAAAAGCTGACAATCAATGTGCAACTTGATCCCCGCCTTCCGACAGAAGAGGCCAGAAATGTCGATCAATCAACTGAAAAATCATTTGCACTGGACAGAACAAAACGGCAACAACACATAAATCAAGCAAAGTCAAGGTATACCTACCTTCATACAAGCACAAAATCAACACTTTTTAACATCAACCACCATTAGAGCCTGACATTTCTTATCAAAGTCTAATGGCAACATGATCCCGGAATCGACACATGCATAACCTTTTAGCTAATAAAATCAATGTACAACTTGATCCCCACACAACGTAACAAGCAAGACTAAAGCTTTTCAACACCAGAAGCCAGAAATGCGGATCAATCAGCTGAACAATACAATGTGTACCATACAGAACAGCTCAGTAACCAATCAAAGTTCAATTCATTTCAACTACTAAAGCCCTAAAATTTCTTAATGGCAAGCATGTCCTAACCAGTAATCTAATGGAAACCACCTCAAATTACATAAATCAACACGGCAAAAATCTGGAGAATCGACGGCGACGACTGGAGATCGAGACTGGAGAGAGAGGTTGAGACTGGAGATCGAGATCGAGACCGAGACAGGAGAGAGTGGTTGAGACTGGAGAGAGAGGTTGAGACTGGAGATCGAGATCGAGAGATCGACGGCGACGACTGGAGATCGAGACTGGAGAGAAAGGTTGAGACTGGAGATCGAGATCGAGACCGAGACAGGAGAGAGTGGTTGAGACTGGAGAGAGAGGTTGAGACTGGAGATCGAGATCGAGAGATCGACGGCGACGACTGGAGATCGAGATCGAGAGATCGACGGCGACGACTGGAGATCGAAGGCGACGACTGGAGATCGAGACTGGAGAGAGAGGAGACTGGAGATCGAGACTGGAGAGAGCTTGAGACTGGGGATCGAAACTGGAGACTGGAGACTGGAGAGTGGAGAAAGAGGTTGAGGCTGAGATATGGGGCTAACCGGCTGAGACTGAATGGAGATTTGGGGCTGAGAATTTGAGAATTGAGATTGAGAATCAGAACTTTGGTATCGAACTATCGAGTATCGATGGCATCGATGGTATCGGCTGAGAGGGAGGCTGAGGACCTGAGGTCGAGCCGTCGAGTAGACGCGTACTCTCTACTCTCTAATCTCTAGGGTTGGACTAAAGGAGTGAACCCCCTTTACGGCTTTACATTTAGTTTTTTTTTTTTAATATTTAACTTAATATTTAACACCCAATCATGGACTGACATGTGGCAAATGCTACAGTATTCGGGTCGGTTCGGGCTTTCGGTCCCTGAAAATATCGAACCCGAGACCAAACCGAAAATTTCAATTCGGGTCGGGCTTTGGACCGAACCGAAAATTTATATTTTAAAACCGAACCGATTCGGGCTTTTTTACTCGGTTCGGGTCGGGCCCTCGGTCTTTCGGGTCCGGACGCCCAGCCCTACTCTCGATTTTGCTATGTGTCAGCCCCAAACTCATAGCCCCCTTGATCTGATCCACACATATATGTAGATAGGTCCATTTAACAATGGACGGTCCTGATCAAGCGGCGAGTGGATCAACGGCTCACATCACTCCACCAAGTTTCCATTTCTTGATTTAATTTCTTAAATTCCACAACTTCGAACAATCACCATAAATAGCTCGGGTTCTCAGAAAATTCGCCGAAAAATTACACGAACTCGTCGTGTCATGTACTTAATTATCCAACTCTTAAACTGGAGATTTCACTTTGTGAAAAGTTCTGAAAATATTCTCACGTGCTTTAATGTATATAGAGATCGATAAGTAAATTATCGAACTATGTCACTTAAGCTCGATATCCGGGGCTCACAGATTCTTTATTCACTGCTCAATGCCGGGTATTACAATACTGCTAACGAGCTTTTAGACTTTTGGTTCAAATAGCCTCTCTGTACCGCATATGCCCACGGATCATTTGGCTCTTTGGCCCCAAGCTCGCGCCTTACGCCCGGTTTGGTCCTTGCATTAGGGCGGGCTGGCCCGACCCTTTCTCAAATAGGGTAGGGTATGGGTTATGCAAATGAAACCCGATCCTACCCTATGACTCGACCCAATTGAGCCAGTTAGGACCAAGCCTAGCCCGGCCCAGCCCAACCCTATAATTTTTATTTTATATATATTTATTTTCTCTATTACATAGAAATGGAAATAAGAAATCTGCTATGTACTAAAATGGGTCGTAGTCTGTCCAAAATGGCCAAATCCAATTAATTTGGGCCTTATATTTTGCCTAGCCCGACTCCAAGTCAGTCCAACTGTCCAAGTCCAAGTCTGGGGGGTGTATTGTATATGGAATTAGTGGAACTTTTAAAAAAAATCTATAGAATTTAAAAGTCTGGTGTATTCAATATAGACTTTTAACAGTCCATGAAAGTCTTGAGGTATTCAATTAGAATTTTTAAAGACTTCATGAATTCCACCAAAATCTAGGAGTATTTAATTAGGACTGTTAAAAATGAATCAAAGTATAGAGGTATTCAAAATATCATTCATACTTATGGAATTAGAAAATCATGGACTTTGTAGTGTTAACTATACATACCAAACTCCAATAATTTTCCAGCCTCCAGACCAAAGATTTCAAAAAATCTATCAAAGTTTCCTCTTCCCAAAAAAAAAAAAGGTCAATCAAAGTTCTTCTCTCTACACACGAAGAAGTTTGTCCTTCATCATCTCTCTTTCTTAATTTTTTGTCTTTTGTCTAATCTTTTACGATATCAACCTGTTTTGATACCCAACATGTTCATAGTAGTTGTTGAATGTGATTTTTTTTTCAATTGTGATACTTCGAACCCTAATAGTAATAAAAATGATTTTTGAAACCCTAAAACTCAAATATTGTGGTCTAACCCTAAGACCTTGAACCATACTAAATTTTATCTTATTAATTGATTATTCTCATTAATTTGAATTTATATTATGGTTCAAAAAAAGGTTGAACAATTGAATTTCAATTGATTGATTATATATCAAGACATTGACCAATATTGCTACAATATATGTTAATCGGCGAAAACAAAATTGATGAGAATAATTAACCATAAACATCAAGTGATCTATATTATATATTTATGTTGTTGGGAGATTAGGAATGAGAACAAACTCGCTAGACAGACTAACAATCATTTATTTGAGTCATTTTCTATTAGAAGATACTAGAGCATTGAAGAGACAACAAGTTATTATTTTGTTTTGTGTTTGGGCTGCATTTGTTTTATTTTGTTTTAGTTTTAATATTTTGTACATCCTAGGAAATCTGTAGAAGTCATTCATAATAAAATATATAGATTTTCATGAATCAATAAAAGTATATTGCTAAAATCAATGGTTTTAGGAAATCAATAACAGTCTATCAATTTTTTAAAGAGTATGTGGACTTTTCAAAAAGTTTGTCATTTAAAAAAAGTCTGCACAAATCCAAACACAATATACCCCCTAGAGCATCAGCAGTGGGGACTTATTTTTTAGACTCAAATTTGGGTCCAAATAAGCTGGAATAGTGATTTGAGTCCATCTGAATAGTGTATAAAAAGACTTACTTTTATTGGGTGTTGCAGTGGTGCAGGACTTATTTTTAGACCTATATTTTGGACTCATATTTATGGCCATTAGATTGAATGTATAATTCAATCCTAACCCTTGGTTCCAAACAAAAGTAGCCGTTGGTTTTTAACATTGAGGGGCCCCATCCTTTTCAGATCCCATGTGCACTTGTTCTCCTACGGCATGTATCAGAAATCCCACATGGGTGGGACCCATCACATTTGGGTCCAAATTTTTTTAAGTCCTCCACTGGACCAAATTTGGTCTAACATTTGGGTCTCCGGCTATTATAGGTCCCTTTTATTCCGATCCATTGCAACTGAAATCCATTACTTTTGGACTCAAAATTAGGTTTTGGACCCAAATTTGGATCCCCACTGCTGATGCTCTAAAGAACCAAAGGTTTTCATCTAGGTCATCGACTCGACCCAAACTGCTAACACTTCTCACCTTATCATAGCAGCCGCAACAGCCATTTGAGATAGAGAGATTCGAATCAGAGTTGTAGAGGTAGGCGTCGGTGCTGATCTAGAATGACCCCGTCCAGCCCATCATTGTTGCATTATGTTCCAGTCTCCACAGACCAAGTCCAACCCATCCTCCTCCGCCTGCAGTCCGAACCCATCGCCGCCCTTCTCCTCTCCCAAATTTCCCATAACGAGAAGGATACTTTGATGGGTCTGAGGATTAGGCTCCTGGAACTGCTGATAATTGGCTTGAGTCGGCTCTTAATTGATTGGTAGGTAATGAACATGAATTTCAATTTTAGTTTGTTACCAGTGTTGGTTTGAAACTTTGAAATGATACTAATTAGTTGTTTTGTTGCTTGCAGAGTAAGTGGCTTGTGTCTGGCCTTTTTGTTGTGGACGTAGTATCACAAGAATGAGAACTACAAGTATTGTTGAGGACTGTGATTATCTGGTTAAGTACTTCAGGTAATTATCTAACTCAACCTTAAGAAAAATATGTCTGTTGCAATCCTCTAAAAGTCTCAGTTTAATTGTTTAGCCTCTTTCTTGTATGGCCTATAAATAAACATAAACATCACCTATTTTGATATTCCAAATGCAAACATCAATTTAGTATCCAGTTCTGAACTACTTGGATTATCAGTATTTTCAATTAACCAATTTTTCTCTTGATTACAATTTAGTATTTAGTATCCTCACCAAGTTTTGTGTGTGTATGTTTTACAATGGAACAAATGGAATACTAGCAGACTTGTAGGGAGGAAGGTTTGTGTATTTTGTTCAGTGAGCAGTGGCTCTTCAATTTGTTATATTGATGACATTCAGATTCCAGTCTTTCAGACTACAATATTGAAGACAAAAAAAATGTTTTGGTTGAAATATTAAAGACATTTAGTCATTCAAATTTGATGAATTAATGTTATTTCTTGTTTCACTTTGAGAGTTTAAGTTAAAAAGTGTTAAACAGAGAAAGGCCCAGTCTGACCCTATTTAGAAGGGCTGGCCCGGCCCTTTCGACACTTGTGAGATGGGCCTCAGGGAAGGGTAAGGGTTTACATATTGAAGCCTTGGCCCGACCCGATCCAGCCCTAAGTTCTGTTGATTTGGTTAAAACCCAGCTTGGCTAGACCCTAAGCCTTAAAATTTAGGGTAGGGCTGGCAATGGCTGAGGAAAATAAGGAGCACAATAGTGACAACACCTCTTCAGTTGCAAGAAATGGTCAATGAAGATTATGATTTAGGATAGACAGGATAGTTTCTGGCTTGGAATTCTAGTGCAGGCGTCTCTTTATGCTTCTAGCCAAGATATCTATGTTTTGTATCCTAGATTCTAAGACATCTTCCAGTAAAATAAGACCGGTAGGAAGCTTTATTTTGATTGTAGTGTTGTAATCCCTGTGCAAGGTCAGTCTGGCAGGTTTGGTTTTGTTATGGAAAACCAGAATGATCATATTAGAATTGTATTTCTGTGGGTGGGCCTCTAGTAAGCACCATTAGAATGAGGACTTCATTTTCAATCAACGGTTGTGAACCTACTTTTTCATCATATTTCAGTAAATCAACCGTTAAATGTTTAGTTATTCAGGAGTAGATTATTTATGCACATTTTCAATCAAATTGAAAACCATTAAAGCATTCATAATCGTAACTTATCATTTATAAACAGGAAAGGTTTAGGTTTGGCTGATTTGGTTTGTCTATTGATTTGATATAGTTTCGTACCTTAACAATTAGCAATTTGGAAGAAAATTTTCATAAATGATCGACTCATGCATAGCTAAATATTTAATGGTTGATTTACTGAAATATGATCGAAAATTGAATCTAACAATCGTTAATTGAAAAGTCTTCATTTTAAAGGTCCTTATTATAGTCTCACCCGTATTTCCGCATAATCGCTTTATTCATTGTGAAATAACTGAAATTACTATAAATAAATCTTGGTTTATGAATTTTCTGTATGTCTATCACAAAAGGAAATAAAACAACCCAATCTCTAGAATAGAATTTAGGACTTTAAGCCTCCCATGATGAACCCTGAATTTTACTAGGGAACTCCAACAACATTTTGAACTTCAATGAAAAGCTTGGGGATTCGAGTTATCTCTAGTGACATGATTAATTAATTTTTCACATTTTGTTAATGATGTAGATGTTTGCTCTATTCCAAGTTCAGGTATCCCCCTTTACTTGGACAAACGATCACAAAGATATAGTACGGTTATGTATGAAAAACTTGATAGGGCTTGTGCTAATGCTGCTTGGATTAACTTCTTTCCTAACATGAATGTTGAAAACCTTCCAGTTATAAATTTAGATCAAAGGGCCTGTATGTTTATCACTTGATGGTATTCTTAGAAATAAGAGGAAACCTTTCAGGTTTGATTCGAAAACAATGACTTTTTACTATTGGAATAAAGTGTTTGACCGTGATCCTCTTAAGAACATATTATTACTATTACAAACAAGTTCAATATTACTTAAAGACCAGGAGCAAGAATGTGTTTGGAAATTTATTCAAAACAATGAGTGTGTTTGGATGAGGGAAAAAATGATGGAATTTAATTGAAAGTGAGGATTTCATAATTCCTAAAAGTCAATTCCCTCGTTTGGCATTATCAGATTGGAAATTTTAAATTTCTCTGTGGAAAAAAACGAAGGAATTCGTTATTTAAATTCATTACTTCAATTTCTACCAAAATAGGTGTCATTTATGAATTCCTTTGCAATATTCAATTTTTATTTCCAAAACAAGATTTTTTTTCTATTTTATATTTTTATTTGTTTTAAACTTTCTTAATTTATTACACATTTCAAATCCTAAATAGATGCAACCAAACAATAGAAATTGCAATTAATGGAATTTTAGATTGATGGAGTTAAATATTCCATCATTTATAAATTCCTACCGATTTTATAATTTTCTCATCCAAACGCACCGTAAGAGACATTCAGGAAAGGAGTGCTGATATTCAACTGGAGCTTATGGTTAACCCTTCATCTTGGCATTTACAGGCAGGGGCGGATCTACATATAAGGTTGGATGGGCTCAAGCCCACCCGATATTTCTAAAATAAATCACTGAGTATATGTAACATGTACACATGTCAAGGATTTGTAGGCTCACTATCAAGTCCACTCAAGTTCGAATAACATAAATAGCAATCTTTTAGCTTGATTTCTTTTAAATGTTTTGTTTCTTTCTTTCTCCCAGTGCATACTAGGTTTGGAGTTGGACATTGGGCCTCCTTTATGTCTGGCTTTGGATCTATTTGGTCTTTAAGGCCTCCATTCTGTGTGGGATTTGGATCTATTTAGTATTTAGGTTTGTATTTTTTATTTTATCTTTGGGTTTGCATTCTTTTGTAGATGTGGGGTCTTTCCCTCTTTTTTTTTTTTTTTGCATTAGTTTTGATTAAGTTCTTTTTTCAATCTCACAGTTATTTTATTTAATAAAAAATGATTCTAAATTTTTTTTTTCAATAATCGATTAAATAGTAGTTTTAGATGGGTTTTTATTTTTTGCATCTCAATAAAGTATATATCTAATACATTTTAGTTAAATATTGGCAATGTGCTAAATTTTCCTATCACTTCAGTTAAAAAAAAACAAATTCAAGCCCACCCCAGTTTGAATCCTAGATCCGCCACTGGCTGCAGGAACAAGATATTCAAATCAAGGAGGCACTCTCAAGTATATAGTGATGGGGAAATGATCATTTACCCAATTTCAGCTTAAAAATTGTCCACTTTCTCCACTAACAGTTTTTTAACCCCATTTACCCAAAACACTCTAAGGGATTATTTCCCTAATACCCAATTAATTCTTTTTTTATTCTTTTTATTTATTTTTAGGACTTTTTTGCCCTCTCCTTCTTTCTCACTTAGAGAGAGAAGTCATTCTCCACCTTGCTGTGCTCCGGTGACCAATGGTCGGCCGCGGTCTCGGGCGACCGGTGACCGGAGTCCGGCGTCTAGTTACCGGAATCCGACAACCAGTCACCGGAATCCTTAATCCGACTGCCGGACTGATGACCGGATTCCGGCGTCTAATTTTATTACCCCCCCCAATAATCATATTATTGCCCCCCAGTAATAAGTTCATTGGGGATCAATAATTAGTGAAAAATGAATATGTTTTTAATTTTGACTACCGGACTGGTAACCGGATTCCGGCGTCTGATTTTATTGCCCCTAATAATGCCCAGTAATCATATTATTTCCCCCCAATAAACATATTATTGCCCCCCAGTAGCAAGTTTATTAGGGATCAATATTAATTAAAAATGAAGATGTTTATAATTTTGAAAGTTTTTGTAGGTTTATCCAAATAAATAATCTTATTAGTGCCTCGTAATAATCTGATTATTGCCCCAATAAATATGTTATTGCCTCCAATAATCTTTTTACTGCCACCCAATAATCTTATTATTGGTGGGTGTAGGACGTGTGGAACGACAACCTAGAGAGAGAGTGAGAGAGAGAGAGAGGTGGGTTTGGTTTTCTGTTGGGTTTATTGAGATTTGAGAGTGGGGTTGGGGGTGGGGAGTGGGGATGACGCGGGAGAGTGGATTTCCTGCGCGTGGAGCATCTACCATCTCCATTGACCATCTCCATCGTTCATCATCATCTTCTACTCTGGTCAACTTCAGTTCAATTCCATCCACATCATCTTCTACCCAGAACCCAATTATCCTCAAAACCTTTGAATTCGTTGAAAACAATCAGAACCCCTATTTGGTTATTTACCAAACAACGTTTTTCTCAATTGGGTCACCGAAAACTCCTCCTCCGTGGAGCTCAAGTCGGTCCTGAACGCAACAAGAACTGCCGCACACCTCGTTCGATTCGAATGAGGTAGCCTGGATCGCATCGGATCGGACTGATCCGATCTGGACTGGGTTTCACAGATGCATCGCTATACTCATCGGCGGAATGGCTTGGAGGTGCAGGTTCGAGGTTTGTCGGGCGACGTTGAATCTGTGGCGGCCTGGATCGCATCTAATCGAATTGATCCGATCTGGAATGGGTTCACATATCCAAGCTGGGGATCGATTTGCTTGGAGGAGGCGACACTTTTATTTGGTGCAACGGGGATGGCGGAATGACGGCATTGCCGGATTCTGGGGATGGAGGAGAGAAATTGGTGGGGAGGGGGGGAGAGAGAGTCGACAAGGAGAGAGAAATCGTTGGGGGGGGGGGGGGAGAGAGAGAGTCTGAGAGAGAGATAGATAAGTGTAATTCATTAATTAAAATGAGGGCAATACTGTCAATAGATGTTAAATTAGGTAAATGGGGTTAAAAAACTCTTAGTGGAGTAAGTGAACAATTTTTAAGCTGAAATTGGGTAAGTGGTCACGGTCCCAAACTTATATGGGCTCAAAAGACGAGGACAAATTGATTTACTTTGGGTGATAAAATACTAAGTTTGAAAAAATCGGGCAAATATAAGGAAAAAAGTTAAGGGGAGTGAATTTTGCACTCCCCAAATTGTAAACCACACTCCCCCTTCAGTTTTTTTAATAATTTTCATTATTGAGTTTATTTTGATTCCCAAAATACCATTTATTTATCTTCTCATTTTCGATTAATGTTTCTCTCTTCCATAGCTCTAATCCCTTCAACTTTTTTTTTTTCAGAAACTGTCAATACCATCGTGACAAGAGCAAATCCATTACTTGTGCTTGGGTCTGAGTAATTAATCACCAACATTTGGACAAGCCCCTCATTGAGTTGTTTCTTCTTCTTGTGATTGGATATAATGGTTTTCTCAGATTGTTCTGGGCACTTTCAACTTAATTTCTACATCAAGTAATTCAAAGGAGGTGTCTTCTACCGGCCAAAAGCAAAAGGAGAACTCTTTCTTTTTTCTTTGACTTAATTTCACTGATATCTAATCTCTTTACTTCTGGGTTTTACATCAACAAAAGCTTCAATCATTTTCAGTGTGAACTCCAAGTTTACATCAATCTTTTTGAATATTGCTTCTTCCATGATCAGCAAAGCAGGTTTCTGAGTCTAATAAGTAAATTTTTATCAGATTCAATTTGGTTTTCTCTTATTATGGAAATTGACCTGGTTTCTTGGAGAGTGTGATGAGATTTTGAAGTGGGGTTTCGCTGGAAAGAATAACTGAAATGGGGTTTGAATTTGGGCAATCATAGCAATCTTGTTCCATACCTGATTACCAAGCTATTCTCGAGGAGGGAGAGAGAGAGAGAGAGAGAGAGAGAGAGAGAGAGAGAGAGAGAGAGAGAGAGAGAGAGAGAGAGAGAGAGAGAGAGAGAGAGACTATGGAAGACGAGGGCAATTTTGGGAACTGAAAATGTTGGTATATTTACTTCCCAAGCACAAACATCGGAAGCACAAGGATCATTACCCACTTAAAACAATGCTAATAATGCCCAGACATGATGTCGATCTCATACACTTGCAATATCGGGCGAGCCACAACTAGGCCCACATTGGAAACAAAATGGTGACAAGTCCATACCTACACTATATATACGTGCATCTCCACTCATTCAAGGTAGGCCATCAGTCTCCATTTACTCCTATCTAATCTACATTCTTACATGTATCTGACTTAGGCATCAGAGAGTTGAAGACTAGTTAGCTCCTAACCAGTCTTTCCTCTGACCTCTGTTCATGGTTGACAAGTATAGAACTCGGAAATGGAAACTCTCACGACCATCCTATTTCTTCCACAAAAACAGAAAACACATCATCAATAAAAAAAAATATGATAAAAAAAAAGAGTACTGTGATTTACAAAAAGGGAAGTGCAAATTTCACTCTCCAAAATTAATTTCATTATGAAGGTAAAAGATGATAATGGATTTTGGTTAACTGAACGTGAAAAGTTTGCAAACCGTTCAGACGCCAATAACGCCTAAACAACCCTTTGAATTTCAGCTTGTCATATTGCTTAGCTGTGAGGAGCTTGGCAACCAGAAAAACAAACGTGGAATTGGTGGATACCTTTTCCTTGAGATGGACCGAGGTCGACTAGGCGCAACCCCTCCACCAATGTGAGGGATGATGCCAGTCTGGCAGTCATGGGGTCAGAACTAGTAGAGGGCCTGCAATGGCCCTGGTACCCCCAATAGATTTCTACTATATGGTATAATTATGGGCATGAACAAGGAAAAGCAATTCATTCTGATTCTTTGCCCCACCATTGTAACTGTTTGTAGACCAAAAACTTTTTCTAATTGTTATTTCTTTCTTTTTTTTTTGGACAAAATACTTGTTTGCACCTGTTTTTTGCCCGTCGACCTACTAAGCTCTTGCTGTTAGATGAGAGAGAATTTTGGCTGAGATTAAGTAAGGGACAAGAATGAAGTCACTCGATCATTCGGCCGAGAATGAAATTTATTGGCCATTCAGTTGAGATAAGGAAATTAGTCTAATAAGCATTAGGTCGACTGAGAACATAGAGTTTAGGTCATACGGCCAAAATGAAGGTATTGACTGAAATCTGAGTTTCTCGGTCACTCGACTGAGATTATAGTTTTGAGTCGTATGACTGGGCGTTGTTCGGTTACTCGACCGAGAGTAGAGTTTTGAGTCTGAGATAAAGACATCGTTCAATCACTCAGCCGAGGTTTGAGATTTTGGGTCGAACAACCCAAAAGATGATGAAAGTAGATCACACGGTTACATGGTTGGGAAATCCAAGTTCAAATGAGTGACTACGCAAATGGGCTGAGAAGGATCTTAGATATGCTCGGCCAAGCCCAATTGACAAACATCGGCCGAAGAGTCCGTTCAATGAAGGAATCCTCACAAGGAAAGAGTTCAAATCAATTAAGGATTTCAATCGTGAAGATTCCAGATATTAGTCGAATCATAACATTTATGGACAAATCAATCTTAAAAGGAAAGAGAATCCTACTTAAATTCCACGGCTTGGAGGACAAGTGAGCTAGGGATTTGTATATATAGCACCTTGTAACTCATTGTAAAAGGTCCTGCACCACACAAACAAATCAATATACAACTTTTACTCAAACTTTTCTCTTACTCTTCATAGGTACTTTGCCTTCTATTCAACTTTCATAATTTGTTTTCATTTTTAATTTCTTACTTTTATTTTAATCGTTACATTCAAGCACTTTACTTTCTTGTTCTTTATTTTATATGTACTTTACTTTCCGCACTTAGGAGTAGTTCGTAACATAGAATTATCATCCATTGATCTCTTTCGGCCAGTCCGGATTGGATTGATGCGATTTGCCGTTCACACACATATCATCTCACAACATTTTGACAACCGAGTCCACTTCACCTTCATCTCCACTGTGATTTGTGAGTACCTTCACCCGATAGATCTCTCGCTTGTCACCTGAACCTTTGAATTTACCCAAGAAGTGAACGTGATAGAAGATCCTGGTCAGGATTGAGGCTTAACCAAAGTCCTTGCAACAGAGGCACTAGAACCTAACGGCCGAGAGGGTTCCTTCCTCGGCCTACAATCACTTGAAAGTAGTTGGATACAAGCGCAAATCAGATCTGAACCTCAGTCGGCCATTCGGCAGCGAGTTGGCACGCCCGCGCAATTTAGAAGGACGATTCAACCACAAGTCCCTCGGCCCCTATTTCGGCCGAGACGATTTTGAGGCAAACAATACTGTTTACTCCCTATACTTATAGGGGGTCAACGTTTCAATCCCTCACCTTTCGATTTCACATAAAAAGTCTCTAAACTCTCTAATTTCACCCAATCGTTCCTTGCCATCCAAATTGGCTATAAAGTGGCTGACATGGCAACGTTAAGATGACACGAAGCAAATGTGAGACCACACATGGTGCCATCTAGATTGTAAATTATCGAAAATAACCCTGCCTCTATTTTACGATCGCGTCGAACTGATATACCTAAATCTCGTTCGTAATCTCCCAAAAAATTCTAAATTTGAATTTCTCAATGGGAACAGCATCTCCTCTGTAATCCGAGAAAACCCAGAACCCAACTCCATTGAAACTCAAAAACCCTAAAAGAGAGTCAGCTTATCCACCATTGTTGCTGGGTAAGAAACCGCAACCCGAGTTGATGAGGAGACCGACGTCTATTGGGCGACGACATGGTCGTGAACGACACTGACTTGTGGATACCTAGATCTGCAGACGAGGAGAAAGAGAATGATGAAATCCCTAATTATGGTACGTTTCAACTATTTAATCTCCAATACCAATTGATTGAAGATGATGAATTCTAGGGTTTGAAAAACAAAATTGGGGGTATATAAATTCTAGGGTTTCTGGATCGTGGAAGGATATATTTGATTATGGTTTCAAGTTTAGGGATGGTTATAGCTTCTGGGTGGTTTATGTTGGTGTGGTGATGGTTTCGAGTCCTAGGGTTTGATTAAAAATTAGGGCTATGCTATGCTTATGACTTTCTGGGTTTCAAGATGGAATCTTTGTGGTATTACGTTGTGATTAAGACTGTAAGAGTGTATGAGTGCTATTTAAATCATATTTGCAGTTAGTGGTGGTTGAATTTGCTGGGTTAGCTTTTAATACTTTCCAGGTTGTGGGTGGAGGTGGGACTTTGGCTTTTAATATGAGTTGTTTCTATCTATATCTTTGTTGTGGTCCTAGTATGTAGTAAACAAAGAATCCCCTTTGTCTTTGTCTCCCATGTGTGAAGAATGTGTTATGTAAAGGGTTTATGTTTGCTTCCTTTCCGTTTTCTGTTTGGGTTGTAGCTGTTGATTGAGACAATAGTGTGATAACTATTTTGATTGACTAACTGCATGGACTAAGCTATTTTTCATTGACCAACTACATTAACTAACTATTTTTCGTTGACTATATGCATTGACCAAGTGTTTTACATTGACAATATGCATTGACTAACTTTTTTTTTTTTTTTTGAATTTATGTTAACTAACTGTTTTTTTATTGAGAATTTGCATTGACTAACTGTTTTACATTGTTGAATTTGCAGCTCATCCTGACTATTTTACACTGAAAGTGTATCATGGAGGGTGCTTTAGGTAGGGCACATATGTTGCTGGGAAGGTTGACTTTTATGACAACGTAGACAAGGACATGATGTCCCTTGTGGAGGTAGATAACATGGTTAAGCAGCTCAATCCAGCTTACGAGCAGCAACGAATCGATTATTTGTATAGATGCGGTGATGAATCTAATGAGTTGATGAAGCTAGAAACATATCAATATGTGATGATTATGTGTACTGCAGTTCCTCATTTTAGGTTATTGATTCTTTATTTAGACTACATGGAGCTTAAAGGGGTGTTTGGGGAAGAGGATGAAGACATGTTCGTGTTTGGCAATTTGTTTTTTTTTTTAGTCAAAAAGGCAACTTTGGGGTCGTGATCGAAGAACTACCAGATGAACCAAGGAAGACTCCAAGTTTAGTGATTAGAGAGATACCAGATGAACCAATATGGGGCAGCAGCAAGGGGGTTATGATAAAGGAGGTGGATCCCGACCATGTACCTACACAAGTGTCCACAGCCTATAGTCTTCATCCAAAGGATAAGGGAAAACAGAAATTATTGGAGTATACTCCAATTAGTAACCATCAATCGAGTAGAAGAGACATGTCAAGTGGTGGAGGACCAAGTAGTGGTGTAGGTCAGTCCTATGTTGGAGGACAATCAAGTGATTTAGGTCTAAGTAGTGGTGTAGATAATGACAGTTCTGGTCTACAAGATGTGGATATCTATTACTTAGATGTGATGCAATCTTTTGGTGGTTTGGGAGACAATGAAGAGGAAAGAGGCAGTGAAGATGATTTTTTTTTTTTTATGAAGATGGCAGTGAGGATGAGGATTATGACCCTTGTGTTGATGTTGAGGAGTATGCTGAGTATGGGGATGATGATGATAATGATGCATGGATGGAGGATGTTGTGCATGAAGAGACTAAATAAGGAACAGTGAATAATGGTTTAGGATAGAGTACTCAAAGGCAAAGAGTGCAAGAAGAAGATAGTTTGTTGATAATGAGGACATGTTTGGGTATGAGGATTCAGATGATGAGAGGATGGGTTTTACCATCAATTTTGATTGGGAACTTAAGGATGGTGATGGTCTTGAATTCAATCCCAAAGTGGACATGAAGAATCCAGTTTTTAAGTTGAAACAGAAGTTTGCCACAGTCTAAGACTTAAGGGATGCATTGAGGGAGCATGCTATTAAAGGTGGCTAGGAGTATGTATTTATCAAGAATGATAAGACAAGGCTTAGAGTTGTGCGCAAGGAGGATAATTGTCCCTTCTTTTTGTTTGCTTCTACAATGCAACATGAGGAGAGTACTCTCATGATCAAGTCCTATGAGCCTACACATAAGTGCATAAGGAAGTTTAACAACAACATGGTTAAGCTAAGATTTCTACAGCAAAGTTTAAGGATCATATTGATGTTAATGAGGAAGTGAAGCCTGGTATGTGTTTGAGTTTCTAATTTTAACACTTGCGTTTCAAAGTTTAAGTTGTGTACTGATCAATTATGTTTCTTAGTGTAACTTATGTGTACTATTTAATATTGCAGAATCTCTTGCTAAGACCATGTTAGAAACTATTAGAGCGAGCAAGGGTTTCGAAGTTAATGACATATAGAGCTAAAAGGGTTGCTCTATTAGAAGTTGAAGGTAGTATAAAGGAACAATATGCATGGCTGAGAGATTATGGGAGGGAGCTTCAGAGGGTTGATCCAGCCACAAGTATTGACATTAAGTGCAGTTTTCCCGAGGGTAGCAAGAGACCTGTCTTAAAAAGAATGTATATTTGCTTAGGTGCACTAAAGACTGGCTTTAGGGCAGGTTGTAGATTTGTAATTGGATTGGATGGTGCACATCTGAAAGGACCTTTTGGGGGGCAATTGTTAATAGCTGTAGGTGTTGATGCTAATTAATAATACATCATGGGTGGTGGCATGGGCAATGGTTGAGTTGAAAACAAAAGATGCATGGATCTAGTTCTTGGAGTTATTAGTCAAGGATTTGAGCATTGAACATGAAGGGAGGGTTGGGTCTTTATAAGTGATAAGCAGAAAGGTTTAATGGTGCTTTTGAAGAGGTTGTCCCAAGGGCTCATATCAGATTTTGTATGAGGCACATGTAGAGAAACTTCACAAAGCTTTTTCCTGAAAAGGTCATGAAGGATCAAATGTGGGCTTGTGCAAAGGCAACCATATTGGCTTATTTTCATAAAGAAATGGATGAGATGCAAAGCCTAGATGATGATGCTTACAAGTGGATGACAGGTAGTTCAATATTTTTGTGTTTCCATGTTCCCTTGTTCTTTACAAATAGTGATCATTAACCCTAAACTAATTGTTCATGTTACAGCACCCGAGAGACTAGCTAGACATTGATGCAGTGCTTTCTTCAACACAGATGTGAACTGTGACATCATGATAAACAACATCTGTGAAAGCTTCAATGGCTGGATTTTGGAGGCTAGGAGTAAGCCCCATGTGAGCATGTTTGAAGAGGTAAGGGTGAAGCTAATGAAGAGGATTGGTGTGAGAAAGGAAAAAAGGGAAGCTTACCATGGAAATATATGCCCCAAGCCAAAGGTTGTTATAGAGAAAAACAAGGAAAAGGCTGTTGTGGACTGCATTGCATCTTCAATGGTGAAGATAGTACTGAGGTTGAGAATGTAAAGGGCTCGAAGAATGTGGTAAACCTTGTATTGAGGACATGCACTTGCAGGAGATGAGACTTGACTGAAATCCCCTACAAGCATGCTATTTTAGCCATATACACGAAAAGGGAAGACCAGGATGACTATGTGGCACCATGCTACCTTAAAAAGACCTATATGAGCATATATAGCAACCTGATCCAGCCTGTATATAACATGGACCTATGGTTTAGAGGTGAAGATACACCTATGTTACCCTCTCAATATTCAAGGCAACCTGAACGCCCAAAAACAAAAAGAATAAAGGATGCCTTAGAAAAGGTCACAGATGGTGGTGTTAAACTTGGAAGGGTACAAAGATCATTGAGGTGTAGCAATTGTCAACAGGTTGGTCATAATGTAAAGACATGTCAAAGACATCTGCCCCCAAAGGAAAAGAAGGTTGCATAATGAATAAGAAGAGGAAGCACAATGAGGAAGGAGATACATCTCAAAATCAGGTAAGAAGTTGTGATTTTAGTCATATATTTGTGGTTTCAAATGTGGTTCCATTTGGAATTAACGTGCTTATTATTTGTTGCAGTCCAAGAAGGCAAGTAAACAGTCCTTGACCAAGAATGAATTGAGGCCGAAAGCAAAAGAGAGGGCAGAGTACCAAAGGGTAACATTACACTCTCCTATTCTAGATGGATCTGAATTTATATGTACTGCTTTTCTTTTTAAAACTCTACTCATGTACTTGTACTGCCATAATGTGTATGTGTCCAGAAAAAGATCGCTGCCTTGAAGGCATCGAGGTTGGAAGCAAATAGATCTACCCCAAAGCCATCAAGGGCTAAACAAGCTACATCTGCTAAGCAAAGTTCAAGGGCGCTATACCAACTGCATCTGCCCCACCTTCTTCAAGGCCTATGCAAGCTGCATCTGCCCCATCAAGTTTAAGGCCTATCCAAGCTTCTAAGGCATCAAGGAAGCAAGATGCGACAGCCACAAGGTCATCTCAAAGGATCTAGCAAAACTCAAGTAAAGGAGAATAGTGTGGAAAGTTGTAAAAGACCTTAGCAAGCACAAGAACACATTTTAGGCATCCTCTTTTTGTGCAACCTTGTGCTGTGACACTTGGTTGCTAGCTCTAGTTGTTTGATAAGATGATTAGAGCTATCTTTAATTTAGGGTTTAGGAGTACTTGAACAATGGTTGAAGATGTAATGCTCTTGGATTTATTTTGGTGAATTTGCTGGGCACTGTTTATTGGCTTGCCATTACAGCAAAAACTATGTATTTTGAATTAATAAATGAATGTAGGTGAATGCATGGTTGCCTTTAACCTTCATTTTTCTTCAACTTTCATTGTCAATTTATGCTATTTCAATTAGTGGATGCTTAGTTGGGTTATTATTTGCAGAAAACTAGCATGTACTTGGGTTCTGATATGTGCTGCCAAAGAGAGGTAAGAGGTGATTTGGGGGTTTCGAGGCAATCATTGACATGTATGGAGGGAAAAAATGGAAAAACCAGCCAAGGGTAAATTGGACTTTTCTCCCTTCAAATGGAATGCAGCATTGCTGAGTTAGCATAGAAATTTCTACCGCGTCAGCAAGATAACAAACCTTTTCATGGAGGTTGGAAGGTAAGGACCGATTGGGTAAAATTGAAAAGTTTAGATGAAACTGAAAGGTGAGGGACTGAAACATTGACCGCCTATAAGTATATGAAGTAAACAGTATTTTGTCCTTTTTTTTTAATAAAGAGTTGGTGTATCTATGATAGGACTCGCTTCAGATTTCACCCTGAAATCTAAAGTGGTCATGTGGGGCCCACCTTAGAGAAAGTTCTACCAAAATTTTGGCAGAATCTACTCTAAAAGTGAACTTCCCAAACTGGTAATAAGCAAATGAACACTTCTAATAGCCAACAATATCTCCCCCTCCATGAGCCTACAAGCCCTCCTCAACAATTCAACTTCTACAAATGATAAAATAAAACTAAACTCAAATCTTGGATATTAATTTATTTTAGTAATCTAAGCACTCTAAATTAGTACTGAAATAAGGTACAAGTAGGTTAAGGAAACTACTAGCCCTAAACCCTAAATAGGGAACCCATCAGGTTATGTGTTTAACCGCCATTGGAATGCGTGAATAAAAAAATCTTATTATTCTTATTTATAACTAGCCTTCCTGCACGCGCTACGCTCGTGCGAAAAGACTGCGCTCGCGCGTGCAAGTTTTGTTTTTGGACAATACATTTCGCTTATGCACATTGTCATTCCTCTCCTACTATGCGTGTGTCAGATTTCCTCGAGAGTGCAATATAATTTCCGTATTGCACATTACCTAACTCTCTCAGATGCAAACATTATACTATAGTGGTATATGGTTTTAGCAATTCATTAGTAAAAAACATTAAACTTTTTTTTTGAGAATGGTAAAAAACATTAAACTTCATACAAAAATATGCACCAATATATACAAATGTTTACAATAGGAACATACTTTTTAAAAAGAAACTCCTACATACATATTTTTATACATGTTTGTTTAATAAAGTCCACATGCTCCAATCAACTCCACCTCCTATATACATATTTTTATACATGTTTTTTTATTTTTTATTTTTTTATTTTTTTTAAGTTGAAATGAAACAAACAATATTTGTGTATTGCGTGTGATAGTTCTTTTGCTATTACACATTTACTAAAATTATTTTCGCATGGTGTTAAGTCAGTAATTGACAAATGTTTTTTTTATTAAAGCTTGTACAATTAATGCGATTAGGAAAAAAAAAAACAATAATTTATCAAGTTAGCTCTTTTTTTCTTTTACTGCTTTGACCCATATAACAAATTTTGTGTTGTTGAGGAAGGCTACTCTCATAGTGGAATGCTACTTGCACCCACGAAGCTACGGTCAAAGAGCTTTCTTTAGCTAAAGATGAATGGACCATAAGTCTTAAATTGAGTTTAGTACTTAACAGAATTTTAACTTGTTAGAGCCAAAATCATTCCGCTTTAAGTTATGTAATTGTTTTTTCGGTCTCCCTCTCCCGTATAAATTCTAAGTTGTGTCTATTATAATTATTATGCCATTTGTTCTTTTCTTTTGCCTGTCAGTACACCAAAATAAAAAAATTACACACAATTTTGTAAACTGATACAAATTGTTTCTAGGTATAAAAGGAAAAATCTTTCACAAATTAGTACTACAAAAGAACATGAAAATCTTTCCCAGAAAAGCTAATTAAAAAGATTCAATTGCTCAATTGGTTCACCCAAGTAGCATCTAAACTACAAATCGCACATTGACCACATATTTCTTTGAACATTTTACGTAGTGGTAGCCCTCTGAGCAGCCAAGTCTTCTCTTGTTCCCATCTGCAATGGACAACTCAATACCTTTTACTCGAGAAGGAACACTCAAGCCTTTGTACTCTTACAAATGCTGAACACATTACTGAGCCATGGAAGACGCAAATAATCACAGCCCTGAATATATGCTTCTCCCTATCAATGACTTAAATACGTCCCCCTGTGTCTTGTGTCTTCCACCAGTGACCACAACCTTCCCATGATCAAACTGAAGGAATGAAACTGTTTTGAGATAGATATTACATTCAATGAAAATTACACACCAATTTTGAGAGCCACTTAGACATGAGCAGCATCAAGGACAAAAGAATACACTAAAAAAGAAAAAAGAAGCCATACAGACTACAGTACATTGCTAGTAGCCACTTCTAACTGTTCATACCCAAACCCACGCTTAATCTGGGATATGAAGATGAAAAAAGGTAAGCCAAAGAAAAGAATGAAAAAAGTAAAAAAATTAATGGAAGGGAGCAAACTCTATCACCCAAGTAGTTTATACTCCTTTTCGGTCTTCCACTCTGTTCCATCCTATTCCCTCGTAATCTGTATAGGAATAACAAAAAAACTCTAGAAGCCAAGAACCAAGAACCAAGAGCCAAACCCTCACTTACTAAATAAGTAAATAGTGAATAGAACTTAGAATGCTATAGATGAATTCATTTCTACACCTAGAATGATGCAGATATATCTCACATGCTGCAAAAGGTTTAATGAACCTTGGATGCTTGAACTAATTAACCTCAACATCATCCCAACCTGAAGAATAATACTGTAATGATCAAACCTAGACATCTGACTATTTTTCAAAGTGAATTGTTCGAGTGCTCCCATAGTATGAAGCAGGAAAGATTTCAAACACACAACATGCAAAATGATGAACCTACCAGCTTTATACTTCTTTCTTCCCCAGTTCTCCGATTTGTTATACAGGAAATACCATAGAAAAGAAACTACAAAGAAAAAGAGGAGAAAAGAATTCAATTAAAGAAAACCAACCACAGAAAAGATAGTACGACTATTATAGATTGATTAGGGACCAAGCAGTACAAATACAATCACTGCAATCCATTTAAAATG
Organism: Rosa lucieae; assembly: GCA_024704745.1. NCBI lineage: Eukaryota > Viridiplantae > Streptophyta > Magnoliopsida > Rosales > Rosaceae > Rosa > Rosa lucieae. The sequence goes on along the minus strand of CM045493.1, from coordinate 66,034,074 downwards.
AAATTTAACATAATACTACATGTTCAAGATTCCCATCTACTTAGCATAGAGAAACAATATTGAACACATTTAAGACTCAAAGCAATAAACACACCTGTGTCTTTGTTTTCCTTCTTCACTGACCCAGTTCAGAGACCATCCAAATGACAGCCATCTTATATCTTTACGAAGACCTACATAAATCAAGGAGACCTCATGCAACACCCAAATCACTGGAAAACAAAATCTCAAAATTACCCAATTAGGTGAATCTGTAATCAGGTTTTGTAGGAGGAAGCTGCAATCAGTTTGGGTTTCTCCGGTGTTCAACCGAACGTGGGAGTAACTGTGTTTATCCTCTTCTTTTCCGCTACATAGGTACAATTTTGCCCTTCTTTTATTTAATCCATTTACCGTAGAGTTATATATTAGGAGGGGCAATATAGGAAAACAATACCACCGTTCAGAAAACAATTAATCAATATTAGAGTTGTATAAGACTGTCTTCTTATCTTCTTCTGTTAGTACAATCAATATTAACGTAGTAAAGTAAACTAATGGGAACTTCACCTGTAGGAACTGTTCCACTAGTGCACCCAGATCTATTCCTTGGGATTTGGCAAATTCATAGAAACATTTGTACCTGAAGAATGCAAACAATCAGTTTCTTATATGCAATTGAACAATAATACTTTTTAACTCATCAGCAGTAAAATCAAACAAAGTCCTTGTGGCCATAATGTACAGATAACAGAGAACACGACGAGAAGACAGTAAACAAATGTGTAGCATCCGACTGATTTCACTCGAGATGAATTAAAGTAATGTCACAACATTCAGAGCATAGCAAAATTCCTTCGTTGCTATTATGCAAATCACAACATAACAGAGACCAAAACAACAATCAAGCAAAATCTCGAGTTCTTACCCACAAATGATTTAATGGGCCCATTTATGATTCTTCAAATCAATTTCCTGCAAAAAAAAAAAATACAAAATTGACCGTTGAAGATTTTATAACAATGATCAAACTTCAAATAAACTTCTGAGTAAGAAAAAATCCAGAAAATTCACATGAATTGTACCTGGTTAGGATCAGCAGGATAAGTACACATTTCATACTTATCATTAACATTCGCAATTCTCAGAACCTTCTCCCCTTCGTTCCTCCTAATCGCCACAATAGTATATATCATGCCGTATCGCCATCAGCAACACCGAGAATCCGTCATAGTCTGTATGCTCTCCAATCAAATTCACTCTCCCTGCCACCACCGCCACCGCCGTCCGATCACAAAATCAAAACCAATTCAATTACATAGAACCAAACCACAAAGAGACAGAGAGATAGATAACAAACCTGGAGAGCGAGCGCAGACTTGAGGAAGGTGCCCGAAGATCTTGTGAAACTTGGTCTTGAGGCGGTGTAAGCGGAGCTGGGCCTCCTCCAGTTGCGAGGGATCGTCGTAGACTTCGTCGACAGCGAAGTGGATTCGGATCGAGAGTTCTTCGTGGCTCATCATTTGAGCCATCCGTAACCAACTCTCACAAATGAAAACTGCAAAACAGTTTTGGTTTTAGTCGGAGACCCTTAACAGTTTGTGTAATCCTCGCCGTTTGTATAATCCTCACAGCTGCTTGTACCATTACTCTTTTACCCTTCTTTTATTTAATTGATTAGCAGTGGACTTATATAAAGAGAAGGGTATTTGCAAGGTTTTTGAAAATTTAAACATAAGCCTTATTGGCTTAATTAATACTGATAAGTTTATATATATCCGTTAAGTTTATATATAGTTTTTTTTTCTCAAAAAATAAAAGTCTATATATAATTATATACTCTTATTTATATTTTTATATGCTATAAAAAATAAATTAAAATTAAAAAAATAAATAAAAACTAAAACTGCTTAGGCGTCTATGCACTAGTCCTCTAGCCACCGCCCAACTAGCGCCTAGTGATTTTTAGAACTTTGGTTAAAAGTATAACCTACAACAAGAACGAAGGTGGTGGACGTTATACCTCCACTTCTATGCACGCCCGACCCCAACTAATCTGCAGACTGGGCACGAAAAATAGATAAGCCCGGGAAAAACATTTAGAAAACTATTAGAGTAAGTGGACGAAAAATATTTCAAGGAAATACAATAAAATTTAATGCTTTCCCAAAATTTGTTTCATATAAAACTAAGAAGGTAGTAAAGTCATCTACACTGTCAAAAGAACGAGGGTTAAGCTATGCTCTCTTCTCTGACTCCCACAAGGGAGGTTTCTCGACGACGGTTAGGCGAAGGTTTCTTCTAGAGTGGTGGTGGCCTTGTGCTTTTGACTGAGACAAGGGTCTTTTCTCCTTTCTCTAGTCTAATTCATGGTGGCGCCGGCGGGTTTTGACGACGCTCCTTACTCCTAGGCTTCTGCCTATTCTTGTTCATCGTCGACGTTGGTTGTGCTGATGGTGGTGCTGGGACCAACCTACAATTGGATTAGTCCCTCCAGAGTGTGACTTCTCTGAGGAGGATGGAAGCAATGACGGGGATCGGTGGTGTCCGCACTTGTGGTGGTTGTCACTTCTCTTCCTCATATTGGCTTGTCTGGTATCCTGATTACACGCATTTATATGCATGTAATTGTATCTAAAATACTATAAATAAGTTAATCCTCAAGTCAATTATAATGTAATTAATCCAATTTTATTTATTGTGTAGGAAATAAGCGGAATTGCGGAAATCGAGAGAAAATGGTGGAAAATTGAGCAAAATGAAATTTTCGACAAAAAGACAAAAAGTCAACACCAAATCAACCATAGTCGATGCCATAAAACAAGTGAAATACCATTGTCTCGGAAAATATATATGCGAACGTGTATGGTGAGAAAAGAAAAGAAAAATAAAGAAATGAAGAGAAGAAACAGTTGACTTGATTAATTAATGCTGCCATGTAGCAGCTTATCCTTTTCTTTCTACGACCTATCCAGTACGGCCCCGTTTCTGTTCTCCCGGGCCGACGCATCTCTATCTCTTTCTCTACCCTAGAGATGGGGCACCTATATATACATATTCACAGCTACCCCATGATTGGGGATCCTCTCTTCTACTACAGTAGCCACACTCCCCATTTTCATACTCTTTTACCCCTCCTCACCAATTTTCTTCACCTCACCAAGATTCCATCACCTCACCAAGAACCTCCTCACCCAATTTATCATTCTCCACCATTTTTCAAAGAAAATCAAAGGGCTTTTACTTCCCACACTATGCCACAAAAACAATCAGACAACAGAGGAGATCTGTCGTTTGATAAAAAAAAATTATGTTGTCTAGTACGGTGTCGTCTCTTGGGGGTATATCAGACGACAGAAGATTTTCAAGTCGTCTGTTGTCTGATTAAACCCAAGACATGTGTTCGATGAGTTCAGATGACAGTTATCTGTTGTTTGTAATGACTTACAATAACAGTTTTCTGCTGTTTGTTTTGTATTATAATAACAGTTAACTGTTATTTAAACTATCAACACAAGACAATTATTTGTCATTGTACATTCATTTAAGATACAATTATATGTTGTTGTTTTTGTTTTGAGTCAACAAAAGTTTATATATTTTTGTCTTTGTTTTTATTGTAAGGCCACAATTTTCTGTTGTTTGAGTGGGAAAATAACTAATAGTTAACTGTTAGTTAAACCACTAACACAAGACAATAATTTGTTGTTGTACATTCATTTAAGATACAATTATATGTCGTTGTTTTCGTTTCGAGTCAACAAAAGTTTATATATTTTTGTCTTTGTTTTTATTTTAAGGCCACAATTTTCTATTGTTTGAGACTTTGAGTGAGAAAATAACAACAGATTTTTTCTGAATTTGTTGTTCTTAAGTAGCTCCAACAACATATTTTGGCTTTAATTTAGTGTTTGCATGGTATTTCAGATGTCACATTTGTATTCCTATAATGATGTAAGCTGAAAACTACACAAATGGCATATATTATTCATTCTGTCATTACAGCCAACAAATACTTCCACAATTGTTTCATACATAGACCTAATGAGCATCAGCTCAATAAGGCAAAGAACCACCATCTGGAGCAACTATACTAATCTAGAGCGACCAAGTTGAAGAACCTTTAATTTAGCCAATTATCTAACAGCTCTAATTCTTCAAGCAGATAATCCTCCAGAAATATCAGCTAATTGAGGCATCAAAGTTTTGAAGAGAAGAAAGCCATTGTTCCATATAATTCTTGCAATCTGCAGACAACACAAACACATAAATTTAGCAAAGATAACATATTTCAAGAGCGAAACTTAGTACAGACACAATCGACGAGCTTCCTTTTTCCTTTTCCTTGCTCTTAATTCAAGAAGCAAGACACTTTCCTTACGCCTGGCATTCTTTAAAAGACAATTACATACTCCTGCAATGAAAGTTGGAAAATTAAACTAGACTTCAAGTACCATAACTTCCATACATAATTTTAATACAAAAAGAAGACCCATAGGGCAACCCTACACAAGAGTAAGGATATATAGAAATAATTTGAAAGAGGAAGCACAATGGGTTTATACAAAATGCAACTTCAAAAACAAGTAACGTAAAATCAAGACCCACATATAAGCATCAAACACAAAGCATAATCCAAATAGATGTTAAACAGAGATATACCCAATTTAATCAACCACACCTTAAATTCAAACTGAATTTACATTAAGAGTTAAATTGCACCACAAAAACAGCTCAGAATAATTTAAAAGATAATAAAACAGCAGCAAAAAAAAAAAAGAGAAAAAAGAGATAGATAAGATTACAAAGCTACTCAACCAATAATAAGTCAAGTTTTCATTCACTATATTTTTATCCCTACTTATCCCTCTACCTCTCACTTCTCAGATTTTTGTCCCTAGACCCAGAGCATGAGAACTAGATTAGAAGAAATGTTTGTGTCCAGGTCGTGCTTCAACCTTCAAGTACATGTTTAAGTTCATTGCAGTAGGTTAGCATATAAGCCATTAGTCAGGAGGTACGTAATAAAGCGAAACCTCTCTACATCTACCATCCACAATATCATGCACTGAGGAACTACCTATAGTCCATTAGAGAAGTATGAACATCCTACTGGACATCGTCAATACTCCTCAGCAATGAAAATCAGCGTACTAGAGAGAGAGAGAGAATGCTCATGAAGGTTACCTCCAGCAATGTTTCTTCCAACAGGCATATTCACAATAGCAGCAAGCAGAAGCAAAGACTGGTAATTACGTTATTTCTGTATCAAGTGACCAACCACCAACTACTTACATAGAGATATAAAATAATAAGAGAACATCATTAAATCCAGAACACTAACATAGTGACTAAAACCAGAACTTTTTGTTTTTCATATCACTAACACATCAACTTGACATTAACATATATTGAAAGCTATCATTTGGGCAAGCAAAGAACTAAGTTGACAATAAACTACTAATCTGTACGCACATAACACAAACCAGCCAGGTACACATGCATTACATAACTGTGCTCTAATCAACCATTTCATCTATATGTATTGGCTTAAAGGAAGAGAGCCTTACCAAAAGTAGATGGGGACTTGGGTTCCGAGTTCAGACATGAAAGTGGACTGTTGGATGTAGATGATCAAGTAACCAACAAAATTAATAAAAATCAAATCTGCATCACAAGAAACGAAAAAAAAAAAAATCAATCAGCTTCATAAAGGACAATATAACAAAAACCACTATTTGGTACTTGTATAGATCACAAGGCAATAACAATATTTACCAAGTAGAGAATATTTATTGGTCAAGATCACTGCTTCCCTATTATCAATCACTCATTATTATCAAAACCAAAATAAAAAGCACCCATAATCATTTATATGATAAAAAAAACTACCTAAAAACATTTAGCTTGCTTTTGTTTCTAACAGCAGATGCTAATACTAAAGGAGAACTCATCAACAGTCCTTTATCACGAAGAATGCCCACAATATGTAGACGAAATGGCTAGCCAAAACCACCTGAAACATATACTACTCAAAGAGTCAAAAAAATTACATGATTAAAATGAGTACACAGGGTATTCACAGTTTCTCAACCATATCAATACTACAGTTTTCCAATTTGTTGCCTTTTGGATATTGCAATCTTGAATCATGAACCATAAACAATTGCAGCACAATAGAACCAACAAATTCACAATTCATATACCTACTGATTTTACAACTAACAGAAACTTGAAACCCTCACCCTTGACTCAGTACCCGAGCTTCTTAACACCCAATCTAGAATCAAACTTAGTTTGCACCCTCTTTCACAACCCATATGTCTAAATTCTTCTCCTTGTTCTCTCTTCAATCCCTGGTCTCAAAGAAAAGAAATAAAGCTATGTACCATTCCCAGATAAGTTTCTCGATAGGAAAGAAAAGCCAAAAAAAAAAAAAAGTGAAAGGCAAAACAGTGGAAGAGGTACTACATATATGTACCGAAGTAAACACATGGTCTCTAAAGAAAAACTTAATTCAAAACCATACTACATATATGAAAGTTTCCAGAAACATTTCTATTAAAAAAGCAATACTAAATCAAGTCCAAATTCCAAATGCTATACACAGAAACTCAAAAACATGAATCAAGCAATTCATTACCAACAAAACCTATGTTCACGAATTAAATCTCTACTACCTTCTCTTTCCAACAAGGAGGAAGCTTCTCACATGCATTAAACCAATATATCATGACAACAATCAAAACCCAAATAAGATTCTATTGTCAAAGTAAAAAATAATACCTGCAAATAGAGTTGTACCAGCCATCCAAACAATAGCATTATGAAGAGAACATCCCCATGCTGCAATTAAAATACACAAAACTCATTTACAACTCCGAACTCTGCAAGTCGATGACAGTTCGATTCAAGAAGATGCACAACTTACAATGAAGGTATCATTGAACGAGGCAAAGATGTGAGCAACACCAAAAACGTACATACTCTCCATCAAGGATAGCAGGTCCAAGAGTGACATTCTCCCCCTTGGGCTCTCTGAGCTTCCTCTTGAACTATAAACACAATCCAATAGACAAATTGCAATAATCAGCAATCATGAAGAATCCACAATTAAAATACTACATATATAAGTAGTAGATTCCTTTTAATTAAATTCGGTAACAGAACATACAAACTACCAAAGCTTATTGCACTACCAGTTCGCAGAGAAACTAAGAGTGTATAAATCCAATTACCACATGGTAAACAAAATCTAAAAATCTTAGCAGTTAACAGTATAGTTCAATTCCATTCCAATCTGACTACTAAAGATGAAAACTATGTATAACGCGAGAGTTGATTGAATTGTTATTTGGTTGGCGAGAAACTAGTGGGAATTTTAGATTGGCATATTTTGTAATCAACTTCTTGCCAACAATCACAGATGGTATTCAGATGGAAAAACTAATAAATCACGTCTAGAAATGAATTAAGCATACGAACTCAGAGCAGAGAGAGAAGCTTACCATAGCGGCGACGACGAAGTGCAGTACGCGACCAAAAGCGAGCGGTTCCGACGACCTCTCTTTGGCCGGAATCGGAGTAAGAAGAGTTTGATGAGTAGGGGAGGCGGTCCGACAAGGGTTTGGTTTGAAGACAGATCTAGGTTTTTGAGCAGAGAAGGCGTGAGAGAATGAGTGGATGATAGGGAGAGAGAAAGTGGATCAGGTGGACTCTCTCCCCTCCGAAACCAAAAGAACCCCAAAACCAAGCAAACCCCAAAACTAGAAGAACCCTAAACGCCCAAATTGAAAAACCACCGTCTCCTTCCGAGGACTGGATCTAAATGAAGGGTTGAGCGAGAAGAGGAAAAGGCGGAGGCACCGTAGAGATGAGGCTGATTGCAATGGTCTGTTGGGGAAGTTGTTGTTTTTTGAAGGTTTGGGAAAGCAAAAGAAAGAGATGGAGACAGAGAGAGAGAGAATGAGACTACAATCGGGAGAGAGAGAAAGGGAGAGTTAACATAAAAAAGTCAAATACAGCTTACTCAGACAACACAATTAAGAAATTGTGTTGTCTAAATATCACCCCCAGTGACTAGTCAGCCTGGGTTTTGAAACTTTGAGAGGGAAAGTACTTCAACTTCTTGGAGGGAATTACTTTGGGTTTGATATGAAAAATTTCAATCTTTTACAACAACATATATATGTTGTCTGAATATGATCATATATTGAAAATGAAACAAGTATTGTTTTTCAGTGTATTCAGACAACAGATTTAATTTATCTGTCATCTGAAAAACTCAGACAACAGAAAATTAGCTTTCTGTTGTCTGATGTCTGTCGTCTGATGACATTTTTGGCATAGTGCCACACCATCAATTGCTTATCAACACAAAGAGATTTTACTTTTGGTAAAGAGTAGGGGCTTAATTCCAAGTTGGGTTCATGTTTGCCTATAGCAAATTGTGAGCCTAGCTTGTGTTCCCTCTCTCCTCTATCATTTCTCTTATTTTCTTATGTATTTGATGATGTATTTGAGTATGGATAGTGAGTAGTTCAATTTTGGGAGTTAGGGTTGTGAAGCCCTAACTCATCTTGTATAAATATTGATGCTTTAATTTTAATAAATGCAATTTCATTGTGTATGATTTAAATCCTAATTTATTGGTCCTTAGAAGCATGTTTCTAGGCTTTGTCACCCTTTGAAATTATGTTGTGGGAAATTGTGATGAATAGATTGGTAAATTGACAACTTATGGGTCTTGTGGCATCTAGGATTTAAGTGTGGTGACCATTAGCTAGCTTAATTGTAGCTAAGCTTGCTTGGGTCTCTATTATCTTGCTGTCTAGGCCTTTAATTTTGGATATTGTGGCCTTAACAGGCGTGATGCCCAAGTTAGAGAGTTGATTGTGGTCTTAACCGGCGTGATGCCCAAGTTAGAGAGTTGATTGTGGCCTTAACCGGCATAATCGATACACCGAAAGGATAATTGGTTTAGTAGCCTTGACCAGTACTAGATACGGGACTTAACATATATAGGAAATGCATGCATTTGTGAAATTGGCATCGATGTTAACAAGATAGTTAATGTGAATCACCCGACACTCCCACGTTCCCATTAATTTGAAATCCGAATTTAATTTCTTGCTTGATAATTAGTTGTTTGCTTTTATTTTAGTTTGCATTTAATTTAGTTAATTCTCAATTCAAAACTCCTAAACAAAATTATACCTTCCATTGTGCTTAACTCATTTGGGCTACAAGTTAGTGGCTTTGATTAGGCTTAGTGTGAGTAAGCCGAGCATTGTCGAGGTTGGGTGCCTTGTGAATATTATTTTACTTTATTATATTTTTATTTTTCATTGTATGCTTTTAAGTTATTCTAGTGCCAATTACCTCGGTTAGGTCCAACGCCTAATCCCCAAGGTATGATAATCAAGGTTAAAATACTTCCCTTACTTGACAACGATTCGTACGCTTGCGAGAGTATATGAACCAAGTCAGATCCTTTAGATCTAATAGTGAGGAAGGTGATTCGAAGTTGTTCGGCATGGAGTCTAATGAAGGGTTGTGCCCCTAATGGTGGTTATGCTATTGGTGGCCAGTGCTCTCAGGGATCCTGGCCATGGGATGAACGGTGAAGCAGCAGTCTCTATAGTGGTAGAAGCAACGGCTATGGAGACTCCGGATTCCAAGGCGGCGGCAACTTCCAAGTGGATGGCAACATCTACAGTGTTGGATAGAAGGCTAGGGTTCCACTGCTTAAGTTCGTTGGGCTAGTGACCAAACAGGAAATGGTGATGCTCAACGTGGTGGTTATTCAAGCTATGCTGGTGATGACTTAAAGAGGTTAGCAGCTGCTGTGACATCTTTTCTAGTGACGGCGACATGCAATTCGGGAGCGGCTGTGATGTGGAGCAGTTGTTTGCTAGTTTAAAAGAGTTTAGGCTCTTGGACTCCAGTATTGGGCTTAGTTTGGGATGGGATGTATTGGGTCTGTATGGGCTCTAGGTTTTTATTTGTTATTTTAATTTTGGGCCTTCTTCTTTTTGTATGAAAAGATGATGAGCTTATTTTTTTTCTTGCTTTGAGTGGGAGAGATCGCAAAGAAAAGAGAGATCTCGTTGTTTCAATCTTCTTCGAGACTCTACTTTTCTTTGTTTTGGGCTTAATCCTAAAAGGTGGGTGTGCTAGGAGATTACTAGTTTGTTTGCTCTTTTAGGAACAGTTGTTTTTGTCGACCCCATAGGGGCGGATCATTTTAGTATTGCTTGCTGAATTACATAATGGAATGACCTCTTTTACTCAAAAAAGTAGGTAGTAAAGTCTTGTAAAAATACTTTTAACCAGTCTCTGGTACTGAAATCTCTAATCGTACTATAAATCACTCATTTAAAATCCGAGCATCTCATAATCATTTCAAAAATCTCAGAAATCTCATTTAAAATACTCACATGGTAAAATGTGGGGTGACTAGTCAGTGTTGCCGACTAGTCATCTCATGTCACCTGGAGGATACTGCCGATCTCATTTCAACATGTATCCTTTCCCTCTCCAATTTAGCGATTTTCCACTTGTAAAATAAGGACCAACCTTTATATTGACACCACCACCATCATCCAACCCTCTCCACTTCCTCCAATCCTAGAAAACCCTAATTCCGATCTCCATGAAACAAACCAGCCACAATCAGACTCAATGGCTCGTCATTCTAACCGCAACCTCCGCCCTCCTCCTTCTCGCTCTCCTTGCCCTAACCAGAACCCACGACAAGTACTCCTTCCCCGGCCCTAACTTCACCTATAACCACCGCCAATTCCCTAATCTAGGCCAATATTTTGTCTACTGCGACGATGAGAACCACGGCCTAGGGCTCCCAAGACTCCTAAGATTCGCTTACCTGATTATCGGTTCTAAAGTTGATGGGCCTCAGCTAAAGCGGCTGCTTTAGGCAGCGTACCACCTGAGAAATTACTACTCTCTCCACCTTGATTTGGAAGCTTCCGACGCCGAGAGGCTCGAGCTAGCCAAGTATGTGAAGTCGGAGAGTGTGATGAATGCATTTCAGAATGCGATGGTGGTTGGAACGACTGATTTGGTGACTACGATGGAAAGTTACTTTATTAAGAGCTAATTCCTTACATTTGGAAAACTATCCTAACATACCAAAGAAAGTAAATCTATCCAAAAGCAAACTAATTGATATTTCATCTCATTATGGAAATATGATGTTAGATTGTTATGTAGAAAATAATAGTAATATGGTTAACACATCAACAACTGAGAATTGGAAAGTATAGCACAATTCCTCTCAAGTCTTAAAAGAGCTACACTAAGTTCCACTTTCTATTGAAATAAAAAAATAAAAAATAAAAATTACGAATTTTTGGAAAGACGTAAGACTTGGAATTTTACTAAAGCATGCATTTGAATGATTCAATAAAAATCCAAAAAAAAAAAAACCAAAGACACATATTTCTAAAAGAACAAAGAAATACATACCCGGAAACCCAATGTCACGGAAACATCGAGGCCTTCAACAGTAATTTCCCTCTGCTTCCTATACTCCTCAACCTCCCTCTCCATCATTCCTTCCACTTCTGGTGACTCAACATACAAATTCTTCTCAAAAGGTGTCAAGCCATCCAAATCCAACTTCCTCGGCGACTCAACCCCATCATAATCCTTCCTGCTTGATGAAGACCGGGCTGAACCACCGTAGCCAGTCGCCCTACGAAAGCCTGAATCACTAAAACATCACAAATTTGGGAAACAAAAATTCAATCCCCGGTCAATTTCAAGAAACCATATTCATATATAATCCAATCAAATGTTATTTATAAGCCTTGACTTGTATAATTGTAGAATTAAGACTAAAATTGAGCACAATTCACCTTTAACTGATACAAAATACATGCAATTAACATAAGAACATTGAATTGAAGGGAATGAAACTCAAATTGAATGTTGATATTGGGTCCAATCTAATCAAAACTCAAAGAGAAACCAATTAAAGTCGTAAATGGGTCGTCAGAGCGGCTATCGTAGCAGCTCATGATGGGTGGTTATTGTGCATCACTCTCGAGTGAGATTAGTAGGAAGAAATTTGAGGGTTTTAGAAGAGCAGGTGGTTTTCGAATAAGGAAGGGAGAAGGGCCAAATCGCTCTCTCTATAATTCTCTGTAGCTCGTTCTATGTTTAGCTTATACGGAATTCAGACTGTTATGGAAGTCAATATTACATTCCTATGTTTACCAGGAGAAGAGTTATTTACTATTTACTATTTTACTTTCAGTTTTACTCTGTACTTGAAACACATCGTTTCGATTAGTAAATGATTGTCGTTTTGGTCAGGTTCTAAAAACCTATCTAGGTGGCTGATTAGGAGGCGCCTAGGCGCTGGGCACACCTTCGCCGCCCCGATTATGGGCTAGGTGATTGAGATAATCGCTTGCAGCTTCGGCGGGCACCTAGTCGGGCTCAGCGAACCCTAGGCGGTTGGGATAGGGCGCTGGGCGCTGTTTTTTTTCCTCGTCAAAATTAAACACCCACATCTCGAAAGCTTGTTCTATATGTTCCTCTCAAAACCCAGAATTCCAGAAGACTCCAATCTGTCTTTTCTTTCTCTAAACCAAGAACCAAACTCGCTGACTCGTCATCTCTCTCCCTCAGTCTCTCCTCAATGAACGACAGCAGAGACACCAACGACTAAAATATCGAGTTTCGAGGAAATATCGATAGTCCCGAAAACGGAAATTTCGACGGAAATATCGAGGAAATATCGATTTCGATAAAAAATAAAGAAAAATGATGGAAATTTGAAGAAAAATATGGAAATTTTAAGTGAAACTTTTGGATATATTTGTTTTATCAGTTGTCCACCATATATGAAAAGAAAACCTTGAATAAACATTGTTATATAGTAATTTGTAATAATTTAAGATGAAACTGTAAATGCTGAATAAACAATAAGAACTAAATGGTTAATAATATTAACTTATTACTTACCATAATTATAGAGTGAAGAAGTAGTAAAATAAAGAAGAAAGGAGAAAGAAACTTTGTTCTTTCGGTGCAAGGAATGAGTGGAACCCTAAACCCTATTTATAGAAGTTCAAAATTGAAATGTTGTTGTAAATTTTTTGAAAATTTGGTAAATAAAATTCAAAATGTAATATATTGTTCTATGTTAGTTATTGATTGGACATGTACCTAAGTTTTCAGATTCGTAGGTTAAATGAATATATATTAGAATGGTGCAAAGATAACATGAGTGTACGTGCAGCAGAGTTGGCCAAGGCTCTCAAAGGGCAATGGAGTGACCAAGGTTCGAGCCTTGGTGACCTTGTGGAGAAAGAGTGGTAGAGTGGGAACTGGGAAGAGACGGAAGGTTCCAAAAAAAATACCCAAAATTTAGCAAAATATCGCCAAAATAGTGATATTTCCGGAAATTTTGGGAAATTTCCAAAATATCCTTTGAATGTTCCAAAAAAATACCCAAAATTTCGCCAAAATCGAGATATTTTCAGAAATTTCAGGAAATTTCCAAAATATCCATCGAAATCTATACGAAAGGTTACGGAAATTTCGACAAGTGAAAAAACCGAAAATTTCGACGAAATATCGCCGAAAATTTCGATTTTTTAGTCCTTGAGAGACACATAACACACACTCTCTCTCTCCTTAAACCGATCTGGCCCTCGCTCTCCTCGACTCTGATTCACACATGTTGATGGATATTGATGCTAATTCTTTGAATTTTCTGTTTTTTTTAGAGAGAGGGTGGAGCAATAAGAGAAGCAGAAGACAAGGGTGAAGAGAGACGCGTGAGATAAGAGAGAAGAGAGATGCAAAACGTGAAGGCTTCTCTTGATTAATCCACGAGGATTATTAAGTGGTGTGGTAGTCTTTTTGAGATAGTAGTCTGGTGGTTGACCACTGACCATTGTGGGTCAAAATATCAATTCTTCTGGATAAGCTACGGATGTTATTAGGTGATTGATAATTATCTAATACTATTTAGTAGTTGTTTTAATGTTTTGAATGTAATTAAGCAATCATATTATCATGAGCATGTGAAATATTTCATCAATTCGTATTTTTTTTAATAAAAAAATTAGAATTAAAATTAAAAAAATAAAAAAGCCTGGCTCCTCCTAGACTCCTGCCTAGGTCTCTAGGCGCTAGACCCTTGGTCACCACCCGACTAGTGCCTAGCGATTTTTAGAACTTTGGTCTTCGTAGAAGAATCTTTAGCTGTACTAGTCACCTGTTGTTAATGTCTAAAAGTCTAGCGGTAGCCGGACCTTAGTTAACGCTGATCCGGTGGGCGGATCGATACTTGTGTTAATATTGTAGTTCCCGTTACCTGTCAAGTAAAATACAATGGGCGTCAAAGGGAGACCGCGCTGGGCAGTCTTCAACTCTCCGATGCCTAAGTTAGTCAATGTATTTATGTTGACAAAGTAACAGTAAGTAAGTATTGAATGCGTAATTAATGAGGAGAGAGGAACGAACCTTTTATAGGTGAGGCAGAGACTGATCTTGTCTTTGTTTTCGATGTGGGACTGATATGCTTCAGTTCCCAGTTTCGGAAGCTTCTGATGCCATCTTGGCGCGGCGCGTGGCGGCGCGTCGGTGGCGATCTGGAGGTGGTCCGATGCTGAGGTTGTAGCTCGTCTGGCGGTGTGTCTGCATGTCATTCCTTTGGTTGGAATTAGTACCTTTGGCGGTACAATGAGCATGGCCCATTATAGCTAATTATGCTTGCAAATGTTCATGTATGTACAAGTCCCCCAAGTCCCCAGTCAAGGAGGGCAATCTTGGTTGGGGAGTTGTTCGGCGGTTTGAAGCGTTTTCCTCTGCTAGACTTGCAAGAGCATAATTAGCGTCAGTGCGTTGTCAACCGTTGGTTTTACTGAGCAAACGCTTTATACCCTTTCGGGTGGGCCCCTGCTGGGCCCCCCAGGGAGTCCCCCACTCCCCGGCGAAGATAGACCTCCGGATGGTCGGTAAATTGTTTGATGAGGGGGAGCTGCACGGAGCAGAGGGTGTTGGGTAGCGAGCCCAATGTTTTAGCACCCAAATGACGGGGGTCAACGTGCCTGATCAGGGGCGTCGTAGACTGTTTGACTAGTCCCCGTGTCCCGTAGGGACGGTCTGACGGTAACGCCGCGTAGCGGTCGTTGTCAGTGAGGCGTAGCCTCGGGATTTTCCGTTTGTCGGACATCCCCCCGCTGGATGCAGCAGGAAGCAGCGTCCGGTAGACGTGCCTGGCGGTATTTTGCAAGATGAAGAGGGGTTTCCGCTAGAGGTGTATAGCGAAACACTCCGCTTGCGGGATAGCAAAGGAGAAGCTCCGCTGGCGGGGCTTTGCTCAGCGGGGACTTCGTCTCTTGGAAAACGACGAGGGAGAAATTCCGCTGGCGGGGTTTCGCTCAGCGGAGACTTCGTCTCTTGAAAAACGGCAAGGGAGAAGTTCTGCTGGCGGGATTTCGCTCAGCGGAGACTTCGTCTCTTGGAAAACGACAAGGGAGAAATTCCGCTGGCGGGGTTTCGCTCAGCGGAGACTTCGTCTCTTGAAAAACGGCAAGGGAGAAGTTCTGCTGGCGGGATTTCGCTCAGCGGAGACTTCGTCTCCTGGAAAACGACAAGGGAGAAGTTCCGTTGGCGGGGTTTCGCTCAGCGGAGACTTCGTCTCTTGAAAAACGGCAAGGGAGAAGTTCTGCTGGCGGGATTTCGCTCAGCGGAGACTTCGTCTCTTGGAAAATGACAAGGGAGAAATTCCGCTGGTGGGGTTTCGCTCAGCGGAGACTTCGTCTCTTGGAAAACGATAAGGGAGAAATTCCGCTGGCTGGATCTACGAAATCCCTACGGTGGTTAACACGTGTCGAACCTACAGCGGGTTAGCGTGCGTAGGCTTGCCTCCTAAGCCTGTCCGTCTTCTAGCCTTTAATGACAGTAACTGTAGGTTTCGTAACCGAGGTAACGTCTCGAGTACTCCGGAGAGTGAGTGGAGGCTGATGACACGTGTACGGCTGGTACGTGATGCCGTTATGGAGCGGACGGCTTAGGACGCGTTGATGCCGACATAAAAGGGGGAGGGAACCTTGGGAGATTTGCCACTTTTGCGAAAATTTGAAAACCTAGTCGTCGTCTTCGAGCTCTGTTTGTCCGAGACCGAAGAAAGAGCCTGCCGAAGCTTGGGTATATCGTTCCCAGAGAGACGTCGATCGTCACCGTGCACGACCGTGCTGAAGATTGCACCACCGAGGTTGGTACCTGAATTTCCCCTTTTTGTTTTTTTTTTGCTTGTCTGCTACTTTCTGGGTTTTGCTGTTTTTGCCTTTCTGAGATGACTACTGATTTTGCTGGGTGTGTTCTGAGGTGTGAATGGGATTCCTTTGGAGGGGGGGGGGGGGTTGGATTATGGTTGGCTAAGCGTTGGTGGTTAAGGATTTAGGTAGTCGAATCTGGGTTGAGTGCATCTGTTTTGTACTTTGGAGTTTTCTGGGTTTTGTTCTTGATACCTTTGGCTATGGCTGATGTGAGAGTAGTTTAGATCTGTATTTGTGCTAACTGATGTGGGTTTTAGGGTTTGGGATGGCTAACGTCATAGAGATTTCGAGCAGTGAGGATTCCGGGTCTGACGTATCGTTCAGCGCGGCGGATAGGATTTTTATTGATTCGTTGCGTCCGTCTGCCCATGCAGGAACCTCACTACCAGAACCGCTAGAAGTTGAGCCTCTTCAGACCATCCTCTGGGACGTAGCTATGGGTCGTGGTTCGCGTCCAGAGAGCTCTAAGGGGGGTGAGGCCGCTGCTGCCAAAAGTAGGCGCGACGAGCGCTTGGCAAGCAATAGTGCCGCTAGCGGCTCCGCTGCCGAAGAGGAAGTGGCGGGGCAGAATGCTGAATCGGCGTGGTTTCTCTCAGATGGCACCGCCGTCGACGAGGCAGGTGGGCGGATGACCGCTGCTGCCGTTAGCCGGATGAAACAGACTTTCCGATTACCGGGGTCGGTGAAGCTGCGCCCGCCGACAGCGGATGAGAAGGCCTCGATGCTCCCAGCGGGATTTGCTGCCGTTCACGAGGCGGTATTCCGTCAAGGACTGACGTTTCCGCTGGTGCCCAGCCTCCAGATCTTGGTGTGCGAATTTGGCCTTGCGTTTGGTCAGATTTGCCCCAATATGTGGCGGTTGATGTTGGCCATGAACTCCCTCTGGCGGTTATCCGGGTGCGAGGGGCCTACTGTGGCGGAAGTGCTCCACTTCTACGAGTTAGTGTACGTGAAGCGCCAAGGCTGCAAAGGGCAAGTGAACTTGAGCCGCCGGCAGGGAGCGCCCAAGTTGATAGAAAATCTAAGGGACTCAATGTCCTACTGGCGGGGGACCTTCTGCGTCGCTACAGACGGTTGGGAGTACCACGCCAGGTCGAATGAAGAAGGGCCGTCATTTAGGATTAAGTCTGAGTTCCAGCCTATTCGAGGTTGGTGTCCGGTGTCCGCTGAAAATGTTTGGTGTGCTTGCGTGCTTGAACTTGTATTCTTACTAACGACGTGTTTTTTTTTGTGCAGCGGGACTTCGGTATACGCTGACGTGCGAAGAAGAGTGCCGCGTGGCGAGGATCAGGGGTTGCTGGCGGAACCGAAACTTGCTTGATTTCCGCCTGCTGACTGGTTGGGAGTTGCTGGTCGATCTGCGACTAACACGCTCTATCGGTGAGGATCCTCCACCACATCGTTTCTTAATATTATTTGAATTGCGACTGACTGGTGGCCGTTGCTTTTTTTTTTAGAAACTCCGCCGGGCAAAAAATCGAGTCGCGACGCGTTTGAAAAGGCCATGGACCGGGCGGAGATAGATAATTTCTTGGAGGCCATGTATGCCGAGGGGCTGGCGGCCCAGCAGACGGTGGTGAACCCCGAGACGTTGGCGCTTAGCCAGTCCGAGGTTCCGGTGAAGATGCCGATGCCGCACCAGTCTCATCTCGGCGAGGATGGTCTGCCAACAGTGCAGGCGGGGACCCAGACGGCCGGCGGGGATCAGAGGGGAAGCGCCGCGGCCGGGCCACAGAAGGAGCGGATGCCTGCCCACAGGCGTGGTCCTCAGAAGGTGGTTCAACCGGCGGAAGATGTCATTGTGACAAGGGAGGAACCGCCAGTGAGGGTGACAAGGACCGCCGCTGGGAACCAGAGGGCGCTGGAGAGAAAACGCCGGACGGCTGAGTCTCCTGACGCGGAAGAGGGAGATGAGGTGGTGGTCGGGGCCCGCCGTCAGAAGAAGGCCCGTCAGGCTGCTACGAAGACTGCGGCGGTGGAGGGAGAAGCGCCCACCGTCGGCGAGCTAGACTCGTTCGCCGAGTACGCGCCATTTATGACAGAAGGGGAGCGGGAGTTCCTCTTCCATCTGTGCGAGCGGCTGGGGTTCGGTGGTCTGGCGGGCATATCGCGCCCAACGGCAATTGACCAGTAGCCCTTCAGCTCGGCGTTTGGTCAAATATCGGCGGGATTGCATGATATGTTCGTGGCGGCGTTGAAGCAGCCCCTGATTGAGGGAGAGCTGAGGGAAGAAATCGGAGGTCTCCAGAGGGAGTTGGCGGAGGCAAAGGAGAGACTGGCGGAGGTCGAGCAGGGGATGGCCAAGGCGGAATGTGACTATGCAGACGTCCGCGGCAAGCTCAATGTGGCCATCAGGCGTGACCTGGAGCGGAATGAACATGTCTCCAAGTTGGAGCAGGAGATCGCTCTGCTGCAGGAGCGGATAGCCGCTAAGGATAAAAAAACTTATTATAGTGCAGCGGGAGTCCGCCGACAGGATGGCCGAAATGAAGCGGCTGGGGGGTGAGGTTGCCCGCCTGAGAGCTGAAGGGAGTACCGCCGCGGCCGCCGCTGTTGAAGCGTTCAAGCAGTCGGCAGAACTTAAGAATGCACTGACCGAGGCGGCGAAGGCTGGCGCCCGGGCCAATATAGATATGTTGAAGCGGAAGGGCGCCATTGACTTTGTCAAAGCTTCACAGCCTGACGCACCGCCGGTTGAAAGTGTCCCGCCGGAGACAGAAGTCGTGCCTGGCCCAGCCGTAGGTACTCACTCGGGCAGCGGGGAAAGTGGCCCACATCCGACGGAAGGGTCCCAGCAGACTCCCCAGCAGACCCCGTCGGAGGTGTCACGTGCCGGATTTCTGGAGGCACACACCCGGGCGGATGGTACCATAGAGACCCCCAGTCCGACAGCTCGAGGGTCCGATCAAGCGAGCCGATCGGTCGCGCCGCCGCCTGTTGAAGCAGCGGGAGTCGAGGCCAACCGCTGAAGCTAGCTGAGACCTCCATAGTTTTTCCTGCTTTCCCTTTTTTTTTGTAGCCGCTGAGGCATATCAGTTTGTAAAGAATTTTGGGGAGTAAAATGACTTTCTGACTTGGTTTACCATGATGTGTGTGTAGTATTTTTGAGTTATATTTTTCTTTTGTCGATCAATGAAACATTAAAGGAATTAAGATTGGTCCAAGTGCACTTCGTAGCGGACGTGGTCCGCCGACGATTCCTGGCGGTGCCAGTTGCCCTCAGTGCTAGACTTGGTAACAATGGTTTGAATAATTCCTCGTTTCATTGATAGCTGACTGATCAGTGTACAAAAGTGGGGTAGTACCCGTTGGGTAGCTTCCCTTAGCTAAATATTTGAACAAAAAATTTAGCTAAGTCAAGATGCTCCTGGGTAGCCATCTGACTATTTGTAGTAATACCGAAGGTGTTCGGTATTCCAAGGGTGGGCCGACATGACGCCGTCCTTGTCCATTAAGTAGAAGGTGCATGGGCTAACGACTTCCACAATTTTATACGGGCCCTCCCATGTTGGGCGGAGTTTTGTCGGTGGTGGAATGACTTCCTTCATGACCAAGTCCCCCAGCTGGAGGTTCCGGGCCTTGACTCTGGCGTTGTAGAAGCGTGATACCCGTTGTTTGTTTTGCAAATTGTGTAAATGGGCCTCGAGTCTTTTCTCTTCTAGGAGGTCCCTGTCCAAGTTGACGCCGGCGCTGTTGGTCTCTGGGCAGTAGCCTTCGACTCTAGCGGTAGGTTGAGTGACTTCAATGGGTAAGACAGCCTCTGTGCCGAACATCATACAAAAAGGAGTTTCGCCAGTGGCGGAGGTTGGAGTTGTTGGATGGCCCACAGGACCTCTGGGAGCTTTTCCGCCCATAAACCCTTGGCGTTGTCGAGCTTCTTTTTTAACAACTTTTTGATTATCTTGTTCGCCGCTTCGACCTGGCCGTTGGTCTGGGGGTGGGCGACAGATGCAAACCTCATCTTAGTGCCCAAGTTGGTGGTGAAGGAGATGAGCTCGTCATTGTTGAACTGTGTGCCGTTGTCTGTAATGATTGTGTGTGGGACACCGTAGCGGCAGTAGATATTCTTCCAAAGGAAGCGAATTACCTTGGCGGTAGTTATTGCCGTTAGTGGCTCCGCCTCTATCCACTTGCTGTTGTAATCAATGGCAACAATGATGTATTTGAACTGACCCTTGGCAGTTTGGAACTTCCCCATCAGGTCAAGGCCCCACGTGGAATGAATCCATGGGCCCACGATGATTGACAGTGGTTCCGCTGGTGCGTGCGGGAGATCTGCAAACTGTTGGCATTTGTGGCAAGACCTCGAAATCTGCCGGGCGTCGTCACCAAGTGTGGGCCAGAAGTAGCCTTGTCGCATTGTGCGGTTGGCCAGGGACCTGGCGCCCGAGTGGTTTCCACATTCCCCGCCATGGATTTCTGCTAGGACAACCCTTCCTTCCTCTGGGGTTAGACAACGGAGGTTAGGATGGGTGAATCCCTGGCGGTAGAGCTTGCCGTGCTGGATGTTGTAGCGGGTTGCTCTTCGCTTGAGCTGTCTTGCCTGGACCTTATCTTCTGGCAACGTTCCGTTGCGCTTATATGTAATGATCTCGTCCTTCCAGCTGGGGTTGACTTGAACGTTGAAGATTTCCGCCAGGGTCTTTGTGATACTTGGCTTGTCAAGATACTCCACCCTTGTGTCCGCTGGACTCTGATGTGGTTGGGCGGTAGCCAGTCTCGCCAGTGAATCAGCCTTGGTGTTCTTTTCCCTGGGGATCTGTGTGATTGTATGAAATTTGAACTTTTTTAGCAATGTTTTGACGTACCCCAAATATGCTGCTAACTGCTGGTCCTTGGCTTGGAAGCTGTCGTTGACCTGGTTGACGACTAGTTGGGAGTCGCTAAATATGTTGACGCTGTCAGCTCCTGAGTCAATGGTGAGGAGTAGGCCGGCGATGAGCGCCTCGTACTCCGCCATATTGTTTGAAGCTTTGAAGTTGAATTTCAACGCGTACTCTGCGTTCAGTCCCCCGGGTCCGGTTAAGATGACTCCGGCGCCGCTGGCCTTGGCACAGGCGGAGCCGTCCACGTGTAGGTCCCAATCTGACGTTGGGGGGGATGCCTCTGCACTGATTACCATTTCCGTTCCGGGCCTTGTTTGAGTACCGAGTTCCGGCTGCCGCTCAGTAAGTTCAGTGATGAAGTCCGCTACTGCCTGGCCCTTCATGGCGGCTCTTGGCTTGTACTCGATGTCAAATTCGCTGAGCTCAATTGCCCACTTACTGAGGCGCCCCGAGTGCTCAGGGTTCTGCATCACCTGCCTCAGCGGTTGATTGGTTAACACATGGATCGTGTGAGCCTGGAAATATTGCCGGAGGCGTCTGGCGGCAATGATAAGTGCGAGGGCCAGCTGTTCCAACGGTGAATACCTTGTTTCTGCTCCGTTCATACCTCTGCCAGCGTAGAATACTGGGAGTTCATCCTGGCCTTCCCGCCGAACAATGGCGCAACTTATTGCTGTTGCCGAGACCGCCAGATATATGAATAGTATCTCTCCTTGGACAGGGACAGAAAGGAGAGGGACTGCCGCCAGATATTCCTTTAGGCCCTGGAACGCCGCCTGACATTCTGGGTTCCAATCAATGACCTTTTTGTGAGTTGTTTTGAGAAGTTTGAAGAATGGGGCGCACTTGTCAGTAAGTCGAGAGATGAATCGAGAAAGGGCGGTTAACTTGCCCTGGAGGCACTGGACGTCCACCTTATACTTGGGGTCCGACAGGTTAAGGATGGCTTGTACCTTATCTGGGTTAGCCTCGATACCTCGCTCACTGACGATGTAACCGAGAAATTTGCTAGCGGTGACTGCAAAGAAACATTTTTCTGGGTTGAGGCGCATACCATAGGCCAGGAGGATTGTTACTATGATCCTGAGGTTTGCCACATGTCCACTGGCCTTTATGCTCTTAACTAGCATGTCGTCCACATAAACCTCGATGATCTTTCCCAGATGCTCAGCGAACATGGCGTTCATCAACAGCTGATAAGTTGCACCGGCGTTCTTCAGACCAAAAGGCATGACATTGTAGCAGTAGAGGCCTTTGTCGGTGGTGAAGGTGGTGCATTCTTGGTCGCTGGGGTGCATCTTGATCTGATTGTATCCGGAGAAGGCATCCATCATGCTGAGGAGTTCGTGTCCGGCGGTTGCATCGACCAGCTGATCGATACGAGGTAGCGGGAAACTATCCTTTGGGCATGCCTTGTTGAGATTTTTGAAGTCGACGCACATTCGCCACTTGCCGCTGGGCTTTTTTACCATTACCAGATTTGAGATCCACTGAGGATAGATGACTTGGCGGATGAATCCAATGTCCCGTAGTTTGGCGACCTCCTGTCCGATTGCCCGGTATTTTTCCTCATCAAAAGCCCTCCGCTTCTGCTTGATGGGGTAGAAGGAAGGTTTGATGGTCAGCTTATGGGTGATTATTTCAGTGGAGATGCCAGGCATGTCCGCATAGGACCATGCAAAGACGGTGGCGTTATCACGTAGGAACGAGTGAGTTCCGCCTCCACCTCTGGGTCTAGTTGGGCGCCTATGCGGACCGTCCTCTCAGGATGCTTGTCTGAGATGCAGACGACCTTCAGCGACGTGTCCGGGTTAACCGGCTCCTTCATTACATATTTCTTCTCCTCATCCCTAGGATCCTCAAAGATATTAGGTGGTGGTGGGTCATTGCCTACTGCCAGGATTTCATGGCGGCGCGTTGACCGTGCCATAGTCGTTGAATAACATTCTCGTGCCAACTGTTGGCTTCCTCTTACACAGCCTGTGCCGTTGGGTGTGGGGAACTTCATGAGAAGCATATACCCGGCAATAATGCACTTGAGCTTATTAAGCGCTGGTCGACCAATGATGGCGTTGTACGAACTGGAACAGTCGACAATAATGAACTCCGTGTGCACCTCCGCCATACAGGGACTAGTGCCAATAACTAGTCGCATGTAATCCGACCCTAGTGGTTGTGTGATGTCTCCGGAGAAGCTGAGCAGTGGCTCGTGATCCTGGAGTAGTTTCTTGTTCCGCTTGAGATGGTCGTAGCAACCGCTGAAGATGACGTTGACAGCGGACCCGCTATCCACCAAGATTCTCCCCACCGAGAATTTGCCAAGAATGGCATCGACTAAGAATGGGTCGTCATGGGGTAAATGTACTCCGCGCTCCTCCTCCTCTGAAAAGGTAGGTTCCCAACCTGATCTCGGGAGTTTGGCGGATCTTTCTAGCGGATGTTGCAAACTTCCTTGGGTGGTTAGCGCGTTCATAGCGCTTTCTTGCCCTGTGAGACATGTTGGTGATTGGAGCACCGCCATCGATGGTGTTGATGCGGCCCAAGGTCTCAACGTTGGCAATCACTGGTGGTGGTTGGCGCACCTTGAACTGCTCCAACTTGCCGTCACGGTACAAAGTCTCAATGGCCGTTTTGAGAGCATTGCAGCTGTTTGTATTGTGGCCGCTGTCCGCGTGGTATTTGCACCACTTGCCAGTGTTCCTGGGTTTGCCTTTTTGGGTACTTTGGAGGGGGTGGCGGTGGGATCTGATCCTTGCACTGATTATAGATATCTTCATATGAGGCCGTTAGGACCGTGAAAACTGCATACCGCTGCGAGGACTCCGTCTGCTTGTTGTGTTATCCCCATGAGTTGGGCGGTTTCCCTTGTAAAATGCTGCCCCTTCTGCCGCTTGGTTTGGTGGTGGCCCTGCTGCCACTCCCTTTTCTTGTCAGTTGGCGGTGCTGAGGGGGGCTTGTCAGCGGTTTCCTGGTGACTGGAAGATGGTTGTGTTGACCTTGCTGGCGTTGCTGGTGGTGGGGTCTCTCCATATGTGATGAATTCCGCCTGGGCGTGAATGACCGCCTCACTCATGACGTGGTCGTACGTGCATTGGGATGTTGTAATTGAGGTGATAGAGGAACGGTCCCTTGAGGAGTCCCTTCCTGAAGGCCGCCGATGCCATAGTTTTGTCTAGGTCGCGGCACTGAGATGCTGCCGCCCGCCACCTTGTGACGAAGGCCTTCAGTGATTCGTCCTCCCCTGCTTAACGCCGAACAGCTGACTTGTGTTGTGATGTCCGGCGGACAATAAGATGAAGCGGGAGAGGAAAGCATGCGACAGTGCATGGAATGAGCCGACAGATCCTGGCGGACATTCAAAAAACCAGTTCATTGCCTCGCCGTCCAACGTTTCGCTGAACAAATGGCAAGGTGGCGTCGTCGAACCCCTTGTTGTTGGTGACCTTCTTGAAGGTGTCCATGTGGACAAAGGGATCGGTCATTCCGCCATATTGCGACATCTTTGGGGTTTTTGCATATGTCGGTCTGACGGCCTGCAGGATCGCGGCGGAAAAGGGGCCGGGTCTGGAAGTGAATAGCGGGTTCCGAGTTGACGTCGGGACGCCCGTCTCCGCCCGGATCAACCTCTGCTCCAGTTGGTGCATCCTTTCCAATAGCTGGGCGGTTGCATCGCCGGCGGAATCGGTCTGACTGACCTGCCGAGTTGGCTTGCGCCTAGGTATGGGCGGATCACCCTCAGTCCTTGCCCTGGCATTCGAGCGGTTGGTGTGCGGAAGTGATTCCGCCACCTGTTCTAACATTAGTTGGGGTATGGGCGGTGGTCCCATTCCCGACAACCCAGGTGGGGGTACATGCATTTGTACGACCGGCCCTGGCACCATTGTGCCGGCGCTGGGTCGACTACGCCTGGTGCTGCGTGACTGCTCGCTCTGTGCCGGGCGGGTCGGTGGCCGCCAAAGTGTTTTTTAGTTCCTCAAAACGTGTCATGAGCGCGGCCACCTGTTTTTGGGCTTCGGCCTTCTCCTTGCGCTCCCGCCTCACGCTCTCTGTTTGCCTTATGAAGATCCGCCAGTGCCATCTCGTACATGGTGACGAGATCCTGGCCTGACGGGCGGCTGCTGCCTGATCTGCCTCACCGCCGGGGTTGGCCGGGGTCGTGAATAGTGCGCGGTTAACGCCGATCGCGGGGTCGGAGGGTTGGGGAATGGCGGGGAGTTCTGTCTGCTCTTCAGCGTTTCCCCCGCTGTCATTAGTCATGGTGATTGTAGTGGGATGACCTTTAGTTCGAAGGTTCCCACAGACGGCGCCAATGTTAATGTCTAAAAGTCTAGCGGTAGCCGGACCTTAGTTAACGCTGATCCGGTGGGCGGATCGATACTTGTGTTAATATTGTAGTTCCCGTTACCTGTCAAGTAAAATACAATGGACGTCAAAGGGAGACCGCGCTGGGCGGTCTTCAACTCTCCGATGCCTAAGTTAGTCAATGTATTTATGTTGACAAAGTAACAGTAGGTAAGTATTGAATGCGTAATTAATGAGGAGAGAGGAACGAACCTTTTATAGGTGAGGCAGAGACTCTTGTCTTTGTTTTCGATGTGGGACTGATATGCTTCAGTTCCCAGTTTCGGAAGCTTCTGATGCCATCTTGGCGCGGCGCGTGGCGGCGCGTCGGTGGCGATCTGGAGGTGGTCCGATGCTGAGGTTGTAGCTCGTCTGGCGGTGTGTCTGCATGTCATTCCTTTGGTTGGAATTAGTACCTTTGGCGTACATGAGCATGGCCCATATAGCTAATTATGCTTGCAAATGTTCATGTATGTACACCTGT
>CM045493.1:65783085-66008022 GCA_024704745.1 Rosa lucieae | reverse complement strand
CTACATTAACAGATATTTAAAACAGATATTTTTTCATCAATACTGAACCACAAAATACATAGCATTAAGTAAATCCACACATCTCAGAACTGGCTATAAAGAGCAAAAACTGAAGACATCAAGTTCAAGAGAAAACCTTTCTTTCATTAGAATGTGACCATGGCCACCTTGCACAAGTTCAGAGAAAGTGCCTAGCACCACCTTTAAAAGTCGTTTCTATTGATTCATCATCCTTTGATGTAAGACAGATATAAGTTCTGCAATTTTCTGCGGAATTGAAAAGACCATAAGTCAATGTAACCTTAGCGAAGCATGAAATAAAACGCAGGGGAGAGAGACAGAGAGAGAGAGAAAAAATATAAAAATAAAAACTATGTTAACAAGAGATCTGACAGAGATTCTATGAATTGATACCTCAATCAGTTTAACGCCAAAAAAAAAAACCTATGTACATATTTTAGAAAATCAGATATAAAAAGAGTGGAGAACAACAAGGAAACATAATAAATACAAAAGAACTGAAACCAGATACTTACTGAGAAGAGTGGAGCACAATGAAACATAATGAGTGCCAAAAATCAAATTCCCCTAACTAAAGGAATGTGTTGTGGCAAACCTGCTTAATTTCTGGGGAGCTGGAACCTCAGGTTCGAATTCTTCTCTCTCCTCAGGATTAATACCAACAGCTTCATCATCATCGGTGAATATTTCTTCTTCTCCCAATCATCACCTGCAACAATGGAACAGTATAAGAAAAGAGTATGAAGAAATTTGAAAATTATGTGCATACAAATTGCAGAATGCTTATCAATGGACTTCATTAGCCCCTTTCGTAAGAAAGATTTCCGGAGAGAATTAGAACATTTCATACAAATTAGAAATCATACGACTCTGATATTAGTTAGCACAAGCATCATATGGTCAAGCTGTTTGCGTATTTTCACCAAATTTAAAGCTCCTTAGTAACCATTTATGCCTCATACATATGACTATAGCATGGAAAAGGGGGGGGGGGACTAGAATTAAGAAGTAATCTCGTATTTTACTGACAGAGATAGGTATTGTCTCCTAGCATTTACAAGGAACAAAAAAAAAAATTCTGAAAAGGGGTTAAAGGGCAAGCCCCCTATAAATGGATCATATTTCTTAGGTCCTCTGACCAACTACAGTAACAAAACACAAATGTTTGAAGTGAGCAAGAAAAACCAAATTATAGTCCAGATATCGATTGATACAACCATGAAATTACAAACATGATAACAACCACAATAGAAGTATGAACAAGTACATGCTTACCCTTCTCACGCTATCATCATCTAAGTCATCTTCTTCATTTCCAACCTTCATCATCCTCGTCATCACCACCTTTTTTGTTGAGACCAAGTCATTTTTCCTTGCTGTCTCTTCTTCCTCATCTTCCTCCTCCCCTTTATCAGAGAAATTTCCCTCCTCATCATCACAAGTCATTTTTTTTGCGTCCCTTACCACCAGCACACCAGTTTCCTTCAGAAGTGGACCAGGTTCATTAGTTCCAGACTTCATCAGCCATCTTTCATATCCATCTTGTGGGTGATTTTTCCTAGTTCATCTTCTCTTCTGCTTCCTCTAGAGTAAGTTGCTTATATTGTGCAACCTTGTTAAAGTTGAACCTGTGAGACATTATGTAAACAACCTTTGTTGATAAGTAAAGGGACAAATCAATCACAGCCGTAATTGATAATTACATAAAGCTTTCTTCCAAACAGAATAACGAGAAAAGAAATTTTAAAAAACCGCCTTGTGAAGAATAAATGTGAGCAGCAAATTGAAAAAATTCTATCAGACATTAGGCCACCACATACCACGAACCAGCAGGAATAGCAGAAAACTCCTTTCATTGCAACATTAGTAGGTAGTAAATTGCTGACTGTGCACCTTCGAGTTGACCGTTGTACTGAGACTGGCCAGTTTCGTCCTCCAAGACCCATGGTTTGTTTTTGTGCTTCTCCTATTTAATGAAAAAAACTGAATGTCAAAAAATGGGATAGAAACCATAAGAAATCACAAGAACTTCAGACAATAAGGTATGAATGATGTTAGTGTCCCTATTTAAGCTACAATCTAAGTCATACAAAACCAGAGCACAAGCTATCACAATAGACAAGCAACAAATCTGAAAGCAGCAGAAACAACAATGCAATGCAATGCAATCAACAAACACACCACATGCTGCTACTTTGTGTTACAACCCATCATCATTGTCCTTGTCATTGTAAGTCTCACCAATAAAATCTTCAAGTGCTACTCATGAAACGGCTTAAACCAATGGGATAAAAGCATTTAAAAATCACAAAAACGTTAGAGAATAAGGAAATGATATTAGTGTCCCTATTTAAGCTACAGTTAGTGCTAACTACTAGTCATACAATGCACTAATCTGAAAAGGAAAACGAAACCAGAGCAAAACTATCACAATCTACACGCTGAACGCAGCAGCAAGCAACAACAATACAATGCAAAAAAAAAAAAAACCGAAAGGCTGCCATCATTGGTGTTACTAGCATCAACATTACTAATCACAGCACCACAATCTTCAAATGCAACTTACGAAATGCCAAAAAATCAAGCAAGTAAAGCTGCAAAGTTTGAATTGAATACCCGAGATGCCTCAGTAGCGGGCGAACATCCTTATATTTCTTCTGATCTTGTCCATCCTTATCCTTACTCCTTCTAGCGCTCTGTTGCAATCATTCAGTTTCAGGAATCTTATTTCAGCTTCAACCATGCAAATTATCAGTTTCCACAGAAGATATATTGCCTCTAGTTCTTGCTTTCGCCTCTTAAGGGTTGTAGTTAACTTAGTCTCAAGCTCTGCCTTTGTTGCTTCAGTCTATCAGTATTGATATTTTAAATGCACATCAGGAGACATTAGAATGAAACTTGCACATAAAAACAGACGGACAGTGAGTGCAACATACACTTACCTCAGTTCGATCCGCCTTGCATGTAATAAGCTTCCCTTTAAGATCTGCTATTTCAGGGTTCAATCTTGAGAGAAGATCCTTCTCAAATCCCAGAAATACCTTATTCCCAGGTGCTTTATAACTTAACTTTGCTGCTTATTAGCATTCGCAATGTCCTGCTTAATCTGTTCCAGTTCTGATTGACATGGGCTCGCTCAGCATCAATTTTCTGCTGTTCAGTACAAGTTCTGTAATTTTCTCTCATCTATCTGTAAGCTAAATTTAGGAAAAACAAGACTAACAACTTGATAAACTCATAGGATAATGAAGACAATAGTTAAACATTCACTAAAAACTATGGTACTTGACTGAGACTTTTTGTGCTTACTGCTTAGTCACTATCATGTATAGGAATAAAATATGCCAATGAAATATATACTACACAGTATATTTGTTTTATTACAGAATACCTATTCAGGAGGGGCATGCAATTATGTTGAGCTAATTAACAGAAACCTTAAGAATTGTAAGAACTTGTTGAAGAAAAGACAAATTCTCAAATTTTACCCTTTTGAACTCAGTTACTCACTTCCAGAGATCTGGTCTACGTAGCTACATAGGAGTTGATACGTCTTTCTTAAACCAGTACTGAAGATATTTTTGAGGATTCAGAGAACCTAAGCGCGAAGCAATGGAATGTTTGTGAATCCAAATATAGGAATGAGAAAATGCAAACAAAATACCGGCTCTCAACAACCCAATCTTCGCAAAGCTTTTCAGAGTTGAGTTCAAAGTAGGGAGGTCCAGAACTGAACATGAGGAAGACACACCTCAATGCTATAGGTCAGCACTACAAGCTATAGGCCTTGCTCCAAAAATTCTTCAATGGCAGGATGAGAAGTCATGAATCCGGGAATGTGAGTGAAGTCTTCTTGGAAATTCTGGTATGCCTAGTTTGTCTTTCATTTGAAATAGTACCACAGAATAAGACACTGAGCACAACCTGTACATAATACAAAGTAACAATAAAATTGCAGTTCTTTAGCAATGTCTTCCCTCATTGCCTTATTAATTGTATCAATTTTGTACCCTGCATTTAAACAAAAGTACTGCAAACTCTTCATTAAGAATATTACAACAAAAATCACAGAACCTCCATTTTCAACTACTCAGATTGCAAGCAACCAAAATGGCATGCAATATGCTTAGAAAATTATGAAGTTACTAACCTGCAAACAAAAAGCAACGGTTGTTTGAGAAGAATGCTTCCAAATTCCCTGTTGCTAATTCAGCCAAACCCACAAAGCTTCATGTGTAAACGGCTTGCTGGCGGTGACAGTACATATGATGCATGCAAAGTTCCTTAGGAACATCAGGCTCATTCTCAACACATCCAAGCCAGCATCCACTATCTTCCTCGCACCAAACCTGCACCATTCCTTCTCATCAATAAGGGCTCCACACCGACATTAACAATCACGCCTTTTCTTCCCAATGCAGAGACAACTTCCTTGTGATCATGTGGTGGGTTTGGTCGTCAATGCACAATAGATGATGAGGGCATCACTGTATGCTGCAAGCTCACACATTGGAATAGAAAGGTTCGACAAAGGCTTTCGCTCCTCTAATTGTACGGGACCGTGCAGCCAAATGCCTCCAATCTTTTGCAGCTTCTTACCCAATGTTGGCCAACCCAACAATACCAACCTTCTTTCCTCCAATCTGAAATTTTGAATTTGCAATCATCATAACCCTATAATTTCTCATTTTATCATTCAATCAAAGTTTCATGCTTAACCCAATAGATATTAAATAGATATATTTCATTCTGACAACAAAAGGAGCTACAATTGCTAACCTTAGAACCGAGAGGATAGTCTCCTCTGGTAGCCCAAGCCCATCCCTAACATAGCGATTCGAAGCCGAAATCTTTCTCATTGCATAATGAACAGCCACACAGCCTGTCAGCAGCGTCCTCAGCAAAGGCTTTACCGGCGTTGGCGACGGCAACGCCGCGGTGTCGGCACTCAACCAAGTCAACGTGGTCAAGGCCTGCGCTGGTGTGGCTATGACTTTGAGCTTCTCTCTAACCGCACTCTCCATTAAAACAACCCACCAGAGTCTAAAATCATATCACAGCCGTCTATGTCATTTCATTTTATGTTGACTTGTTATCGTAACCCGTTATTCCAGATTCTTACGATAATATATCAACTACATCTGTAAACTACAAATACAAAACAAACAATTATCTACTCTCTCCATCTGTGCCTACTCTTCCCATTACCTTTCTGCATATAAGAGCACACCCTCAGCCGCACCGGCCCTTTCAGTGAAAAAACAAAAAACAAAAACAAAAATTCCAAGGATATTCCCAGTTGTCTGCTATTGAGATGAACACTGACTGTATGGCCATCTAGTTTACTGCCAGTTCCTCTCCCGTAATACAAAGGTATGCTCGTATGTAGGGATTAGAAATTCTTTTGGAAGCTTAATTATTTGTTACACTATCTGTCTTGTGTTTGTTTGGCAAGGTGCAGTCTACGCAAAATGGATAAAGGCTGGGTGAGGTTACACCCTCTCAGTCCAGAATTAGAAGTGGTCTCTCAGGATTTCTGAATCGCGCATTACAAGTGGCATCATATGATGGTAGATAAAATGTCCGTGTAATCGAGTGTATTAACCAACTCTGGCAAAAGATGGAGGTGGTCGAGGAACACATATCTGTAGATGGGATGTTAGAGTCATACATGAAAGCCTTGGGTGTGGCATGGTGAAACATTTCAGGCGTGGGTTATAGGAGGCCAGGGTCTACATGAAAGTTTCCAGATGCCCCCTTAAACACAATGGTGAAATGGAATCCCTTTTAGATGATCTTATCCCGGAGTACGTGACAAGGACCCTTCTAATGTCAATGCCCCACCTCCACTGCCTCCAGATGATGTACGCCGCTTTTATGAGCTATTGGAAGAGGCAAATAAAGAGATATATCCTGGATGCCAGAAGATGAAGAAAATTGAGTTTTCTTGTTAAGGTGTTTTTCAGCACAAGTGCGTTGGGTTCAGTGATGTGGGTCTCAATTCGTTGCTTAAGTTAATTAAATCAATTTTACCAGATGGTGAGACATTGCCGAAAAATATTTATCATGCCACAAAGTTGGTTAAGCAATTTGGGTTGACCTATGAAAAGATCGATGCATGTCCTAACGACTGCATTCTATATAGGAAGCAGTACAGTGAACTTCACACTTGCCCTGTTTGTGGTGACTGTCGGTATAAAATTGATGATGGAATCAAAAAACGCCAAATAGCTCAGAAGGTGTTAAGATATTTCCCATTGGCTCCTAGATGAAAAGGTTGTACATGTCTCGTCATACGGCAGAAGATATGCGTTGGCATGCTACATCCTCAAATGACGGCCACTTGCGCCATCCTGCAGATTCAAGAGCATGGAAGCACTTGGATAAAAAATTTCCAGCTTTTGGTGGAGAAATGCGGAATGTGAGACTTGGGTTAGCTACTGATGGATTTAATCCATTTGGACATATGAGTACTTCACATTCCACATGGCCAGTATTGCTTACGGTATATAATTTGCCTCCATGGTTATGTATGAAACAACAATTATTTTTATGTCATTACTAATCCCAGGACCTCAAGGTCCCGGTAATGACATTGATGTCTTCTTAGAGCCATTATAGACGAGCTTAGGGAATTATGGGATAATGGTACAGAGACATATGATGCTTTCAGTCAAGAACCTTCACCATGCGTGCGGCTGTAATTTGGACCATCAACGACTTTCCGGCCTATGCAAACTTGTCAGGTTGGAGTACAAAGGGGAAGCATGCATGTCCTGTTTGTAACTATAATACAGATTCAGAGTGGCTTAGTCATGGTAAGAAGCACTGGTATCCTGGTCATCGTCGATTTCTACCCATGGATCATTTCTTCAGACAGCAGAAGATGTCATTCAATCTGTCCACTGAATTCCGCACACCTCCAGTCACCATGACAGGTCCAGAATGTCTTACATGTTGAGCACCCTACATTTCCAGTATGGTAAACCACGTGCTGCCAGAGTTGGTGAGAAAAGACCCCGTGCCCCCACTTCCACCCGTTGACAGTCCTTGGAAGAAAGTCTAGCATATTTTTCAAATTGCCATATTGGGAGCATCTTCTATTAGACATAATATAGATGTCATGCATGTTCAAAAAAATGTGTTTGACAGTGTAGTGGGAACATTATTGGGGATTCCGGGGAAAACTAAGGATTCGTTAATGCTCCTTAGATATGGAAGCTATGGGGATTAAGGAGAACTTATGGCCTAGACAGGAGAGTGGTAAATTGCCTATGGGTGCATATTCAATGTTGATTCGGGAGAAAGAGCTATTCTGTAAAGTGTTTGGCAGTAGCGGTGTTACCTGATGGTTTAGCCTCTAATATTGCACGAAATGTGCATGTTAAAGAAAGAACAATACATGGACTAAAAAGCCACGATTGCCATATTATCATGCAACAACTACTCCCATTGGCAGTTAGAAATGCCTTGCCCCCTGCTGCAACAAAATTAATTTGGAGTTAAGTCGCTTTTTTAGACACCTATGCAGCAAAAAAGGTACAGAGGAATCATTTCATAAACTCACAACCAAGATTACTCTCATACTATGCCAAATGGAGAGGAGGTGTTCCACCAGCAATGTTTGATGTGATGGTTCATGTAATGATTCACTTAGCAGAGGAAGCCGCCCTTGCAGGTCCAGTCCATATGAATGGATGTTTCCAATTGAGAGGTTAGTTATGTGTACTTTAAAAGATTAACAGATATGGTAATAGCTCTATATTAATGAGGTCTGATGTTTGATAATATATGTCTATATTAACCATGATTAATTAAACTGTATACTAATAATTGTTCTTTATGGTAATAGGTACTTGCATACACTAAAAGACTATGTGAGGAACCGTAATCGACCAGAAGGTAATAGCTGAAGGGTACATCATAGAAGAGTGTCTATCATTTTGTTCGATGTACTTCGAAGACACGGACACTCGGCTGAATCGGCCAAAGCGTAATGCCTGGAGCCTATCGGGAAGTGGAAGGTGGTCTTGATTGTTTTAGAGGAGGTGGACAGTCACTTGGTGCTGCAGAAGAGTATCTACTTAATGCTCAGGAGTGGGAACATGCTAGATCAATGTGTTGACCAACACTCCGCTTCCAAGTTGGAGCAAAGGTATGTATTAAAATGTGGGAGTAATTTCAGTTTAAGTGTCATTCATTGAAAGCAGATGTATATTTAATGTCAGTCATGATCATGCTGTATTTGTGAACCTTTGCATTCTGCTTCCAAGTTTTGTAACTTGTAATATATCGATTATTCAAGTATCATTCTCTAAATTCAAATGTATTAGTATGTCAGTGAGGATCTCAGCATTAGAACCTTTCCTTTTTGTTGTTTGGTACGTGTTATTGTAATCGCTCAGTCAGACTTTTAACATGGTGAATTGGATTTATCTCATTCTTTTACAAGATGCAAGTTAATAAAAGAAACATAGTGCTACTTAGTTATGGTTTCACAAGGTCAAAGTAATTAAATTTTAACATGTTGCTGCAAGCGTTGAACTATTTTCTATATGCAATTGTATTGTTAATACCTTACTACTTAAATCAGTTGTTCTTATGTTCAATTTCATGCTCTATGGCAGGAAATATGTAGCACTACTGCACAAAACAACAAAGGGCGAAAGGTCAGCATGATGCAAGCTGAAAAGAAAGCTCTAGCAGACTTCCCAGAGTGGTATGCCACACATGTAGTTGTTTTTGGGGAAGAAATTTGCGTTATTTTTATATGACCCATCACATCTGTATTACCGAAAGAATCAAACTTTATTCCTATATTTTACCCCCACATTCTATCTAGCACATATCCAAATCTTTGAGTGGCACATCAGTTCAGTTAACTTAATTGAAATCTCATCTGTTTGGACGAATTTGACCTATTAGAAACTATATGGATATGAGCATTAGACTTAAACTATAGAATCCAATGTACAATCATAGTCAAACTAAAATTGAGTCTTTTCTCATGTAAATTGTGAGGCATGAAGGGAATCACTTTATAATAGAACAGCTATTTGTTGTTTGTGGCTTCTGAATTTGGTCTATTTTTAGAGTCCAGTTGGTGAAATTTGCTTATAGTTGGAGTATGGATTTCTGTGGTTTGGTAATGCGAATGTGTTTGACTGACGAAAGAGTAGCATTTCTATTGATATTGAAAGGCTTGAAGAGAATTAAAGAAGATACTGGCAAGGGAATAACAGAATATCAGCCAAATAGTTAAATGAGAAGGGAAATGAACTTTTTGCTTCCCAAAACATATACTTTCTTGACAAATGATTTGCTATTTCAATTTACTTTCCCTGATTGTTTTTTAAGATCGGCATCGTCTCGCTTAACACTGGGTTTTGGTATTTTTTGATGCACTTACAGAAGGAGGGAGAGAAATGTTGTTTGCAATTTGCTTGATGTGCACATTTATTATTGTCAAGGAAATTCTATTTCCAGACAGTGTTTTATATCAATTTTTATGTTATTGTCAAGAAAACTGCTGGGTTCTAATAATGATCTTTTGCATATGCCCCATCATCTTTCATGTTTTGATTTCATCTTAAACAAAAATCTGATGTCAACAAAATTGGGACTTTGGTTTGTATCAATTTCAGTTTATCTTTTCAACATTAGTACAAATGTTTGTGGTTGTTAGTGATTTTGATGGTAATTAAATGTTGCAGTTTCGATAACTTTGATTCCGGGAGGATACGGGTATGAGACCTTAGCTAACATATGATTTTTTTTACTCACACATAATTGTGCAGTTGGTACATATCGATCTGTTTATTCTGTCATCACTTTAGTGATCGATTTCGAATACAATTATAGCTTCTGTAAGCAATCAATAAAAATACAGCACAAATTTGTGGTTGTTTCCTTACTGAAGCCTCTTTCCTTAGTGGCAATCATCTACATATGATTATCTCATTTGTAGATACAAAATGCTGAGCTACTGTGTCTTAGCTTATGATTGCAACTGCATTACATACAAAATTTCTGAAAAAAGACTATTACATACGAAATTTGCAGGAAAAAAACTTGAAAAGCTGCAGCATCATGCCGGGGCAATTCCTAGTATATATTAAAGGTTGATAATAAAGTTCCTTTAGACAGATTTGATTTTCCCCATGTCAGTAAGCTTACAGTAGCAAAATGCATATAAAGCATTATCTTAATTAGTTTTGGCTTTTTGGGTATCATAAGTTCCCCTTTCGTACATATAGATTCACATACTTGTGTGTGTGTCTGTGGGTGAAATAAATGGAGCCAAAGGAAACTTACAGTTGGAATTGCAGCGGCAATGCTAGCAACACCAGCTGCCTTAGCTCCAGGTTGTAGAGAAATTCTTAGGCTTTACTTGCAGAAGAAATTCTAGGCTATACTTGCAGAAGAAATTCTTAGGCTATACTTGCAGAAGAAATTCTTAGGCTAATCCCTAACATAACAATGGTTCTATACTTCAAATAAGTGTATTCATGGATTGCATTGGAACTCATGGATAATTGTCATTTGCATAGGTAAATGGATTGCGGCTTCAAGGTGATCCCAATGCAACTGAAGACCTTGTTGCATTGGCAAACGGACCAAGCAAAACTTGCTACAGGTACAAAAAGTATGTAAGTAACGGTTTCCGATTCAAAGTTAGAGGTACTGCCTCTCCTGGTACAACTCAAAATTGGGGTGTGTTCATACAAGCAGAACAGACAAGTTACGCTACAACAAACGACCAAAATCCTAAGGATGGTATGGTTGATTTTTATGGGGCTCTGCTGGATGTATATGAGCTCTACTACAATCCAGATCGTAACGTTGTACTTTTCAAATGTGATTGGATTGATTCATTGAGGAAGGGTCGAGGATTGCGTAGGGACTCCTATGGGTTTACACTGGTCAGGTTTGACAAGTGCATACCTATTGACCGTGACCCATTCATATTTGCATCCCAAGCCTTGCAAGTGTTCTATGTTGAAGACCCAGAGGATCCACCGTGGCATGTTGTAGTTAAGACTAAACCTAGGGATCTCTTTGATATGTCGACTACTAATGAATATGACCCCTGTGATGAACAAGACATTGAGTATGCAACAGGTGACATTGATGAGGTTCCTATTAGGTCTGACGTATGATATGCAGTGGGGTTCCAGAATGAAATTTTGTTTACCCCTCAGCGAAATTGTAACTGACATCTAAACTATTGTAGTAAATTATAATCACTGGCCTTTTTGTAATGACATTCATATAATCTTGTATATATTTGGGAATTATATGTAGTATGTATGCTAACGTATTCCATAAATTCATGGATTTGAGTTTATGTCAAGATAACACTTGGTTTGTTTGAAATGTTAAACAATTCAATCTAGTCACCAGAGTCACCACAACAAGGATCCGAAGAGTAGAGCAGCTACCTATTCTTTTCCAGGGATGAGCTCAAAGAGAGAGTCATAGTAATTTTTTGGATATATACTCGTTTGCTGATACTAGGACAAGATATATTGCGAGACTTCTAGGCAAAACACAGGTCTTCAAGCTAATGTTTGACTCGTTAAAATGGGAAAAATTTAAAAATATAGAAAAAATGTCTGATTGCCAAACAGTGGTGTCTTTTTTGGGTGTTTTAATTTTTTTTCTTTGTAGGTGAAGCAAAGGGTGTGTTTAGTGGGAGGGAATTAAGGCCCCATTTTAATGGGAGGGAATAGTGGGCGGGAACATTAGCACAAATGAATACTCTAAATTAACTCCTAATATTCATTGAATAGTGTGTCTTAGAAGGTATTAAATAATTTGAAACTAAAAATTTAGCCTAATTCCTTTAAAAACCTTTTAATCACACCATAATCCTTTGAATACACTTAATTAGACTTAAATTTTGAAAACCAGTATTAGCTTTAAAATCGCGCCCTCCTTCCCTGTGTTGCCCTAATTAAGTGTTGTTTCCCAAAAAATTGATATTTAATTACGAGGGACTACCAAAATAAAATTAAGATCCTTGAGCATATATATACACGCACAATACTTTCATTGAAGACCTCAAATGTCTGATACTGAAGGAGATAGAGACGAATACAAAGGTGAGAGCCCAAATCCTTGGATAATCTCCTCGATCACGAGCAATAGCAATCTCTCTCCTTCTCATACAATCTTTATTTACAACTATTGCAGTTATGTTTTCGAAGATGCTGAGTGGAAAGGGAATGGCTGGCCACATCGGAAGGGTAGGTTATCTGAAGTGCCATACTTTAAATATAGAATCAGTAAAGCTATGATAAAGTCATGGTTAAGTATCGAGTCATTGTAATTGTGTTGTGGCTTTTTTGTAGGAAACTAGTTTAGATTTACTAAATGCTGTATCCTTTCTGTTGGTTCTGTTACTGATGTATATGCCAACTCTGTTTTCTGCAGTCTTGAATGAAAATTCATGTTAAACGAAAATGTAATACAAATAAAAAGATAAAAAACAAATAGTCATTTGATGGGTTGATCAAATTCTATTATTCTGAAACCGGTGGTGTAACTATAATCATTATTTTGTTTTCCAAAGGCAGACTAAATCAGTGAAGATAAAAAAAGTTTCAACTGAACTTGTTCTTTTAGTTCTACTTGTTCTTGTTTAATTTTACTTTTTTTCATTCATTTAGCTTCTATTATTTGTTGCTAGTTGTGTAAGTCTACATTTGAATTTTGTAGACACAAATTTGCATTATGATATTTGATCGAAATTGAATTTCTCCAAATTTATGTGGTAGATGAGTGCTCCCTGCTTGAATGGGATTGAAGATCACCTAGGTACATCAGTAGGTGCAGACTTTGACACTCAACCAGAGCTTGCACCGTTGTTCCACTACCAGGGACCAATGGACCTCGATCTCAATGA
The DNA here is from genome assembly GCA_024704745.1 of Rosa lucieae. Classification (NCBI taxonomy): domain Eukaryota; kingdom Viridiplantae; phylum Streptophyta; class Magnoliopsida; order Rosales; family Rosaceae; genus Rosa; species Rosa lucieae. Next base: position 65,995,094 of record CM045493.1, on the reverse strand, counting down.
AGAGCATTTTGAGGAGCAAACTAAGCATGATCTTGTTCCAAGTGCTGTGGAATCAATGGCTGCTCTTCCTGTCAATATGCCTAGGATGCGCAGACCAGTGGAGTCAAGAGGACATAACCGAGCAAAGTGGGCAAGGAATGGAATACCAGAGAGGATGAGATTTAATAACAATGGGCAGCCAGTGGAACCAGCAGCCACTGTGGCAAGGTTTTCCCGTTTCTTGGGAATGATCGCACAGGAATCTTCGTTGTTCCCCATCAATACAAAGGATTGGAGAGCATTCCACGCTGGTGCCAACATAGATAATGCTTGGATGCGGATAAGGGTAAAATTTTAGAACCTTTTACTGTATTATCATTGTCATATATTATGTAGCTTGTTCATAAATAATGCAATACATATTTAAGATTTGCTATTTGATCAGACTCACCAAACACTAAAAATAGAAATTGAGGTGTTACTTTTATACTTCGTAATATTCTTATTGGATTCTCTATTTGTTTTTGTCATAGAGCAATGGAACTTTCTTGTTTTAACTTAAGCATTGCACTTGATTTGTTGGCATATGTACTAACGTTTCAAATTATTGTGGTAGGGGACTATTGATTGGAGTGACCCTATCACACTGTCGAAGGAGCCTAATATTAGGCACGTAGTTGAGATAAAGTTGAATGATAGGTGGAAGCATTATAAGGGTGAACTTAAGAAGAAATGGTATAGTCCATTTATTGGGACTGAGCAAAGGTTTTCTTGTGGAGACTTGCGTGTGAATGTGCATCAATGGAACTTACTGGTGACACATTGGGACCTCCCACACAATCAGGTAATGAAACCTACTATACTTGAGTATAAATATGATAGATGATGTTCCTTATAAAATTTAAACTGTTTAAAGCTTGATACTTGAACAAATCAATGAACTAATTATTGATAATTTGTTATTCAATTGCATGACATAGGAACGGTCGGTCAAAGCAAAACGGAACAGGCGAGAGTGTCAAGTTAGTCACACATGTGGATCAAAGAGCTTTGCTCAAGTCAGATTTGAATATGTGAGTATTGTGCAAGAATGATTAAAGCTAACTATTGGTTTTCAATACTTTGCGTGTACTCCTTTGGTTTTGCGCATTGGGCTGTTGGTGGGTTTGTTCTATAAGTTGCATTCAAAGTATGTTTTAAAGCTTTGCTTGTGTTTAAATCAGTATTATCTTAGCTAAAAGGTTGCATGAGAAAAGGGTTCTGCATATACAAATAATGATACTAGCAGCTAGGAATTAGTCTTTAAATTGATGGGATTTTTCAAATAATTGGTTCTATGACTACCTTCATATCATCTGGGGTTTATAGCGAGCTACTAACAAAGGATTAGCACGGTTATGAATAACTGGAAATTTGAATCACTTTATGAATAAAGTAGTAAGATATGTGTATAGGAAAGTTTCTCTATCTTGACCATTATCAAGTGCAAAATTCTTGGTTACGATGTTAGCCAAAATGCTCATTATTTGGTTATTGATAAATTTAAAGGGGTAAAATTTCAAAATGTTGCTTGTGCATTTAAAGATAGACTCTTATCAAGTAACAAACCATTTCTCATGCATTCAATGTATTTGTTCTTTGGTCTAGAACTTGATCCCAGATATGGATTAAGGATTAATCAACATAAAAATATTACAGTTCAATGTTATGGTTTCACCTGATTAGGTCTTAGAATCTAAAGTGCCATATTGGTCATTTTTTTACGTTTATTTGCAACTACATATTTTATAGTGTGAGACATGAAGTTGTAATATACGAGTTTAAATAGTGTGGTGGTGACATGTACTTTAGGTTAGCCTATGCAGTTTTAGTTAACAGATAGATATTTTGATTACTCTAGTTTGTATTATTGTGTGACTTCTTTACATTAACAAGTCAATATAAATTCTTTGTATATCCTTCTTTAACCCTGAGCTAAACTATTAAAATTGAAGGAGCAAGTATATGGTCATGAACTTGACCGTCTTAGCTTTTTCACCCTTACGCATACGCGACCGGATGGAGAACCGATTGATAGTAAGTCTGGCCAAATCATTGTAAGTTTATTCTGTATAAAACATGTGTCCATGAAATATTTCCATACACAACAATCTGTTGGCTACATATTGAATGCAGATGGTTTGTAAATGTAGGATGATTTCAAGGAAAAACTGAAGGAGTATGAGAACAAAAATGAAGAGGTCACTGATGTAGTTCGTCATAAGGTGTATTGTGAGGTTCTTGGTCCTGAAAAGAGGAATAAAGTCAGAGGCTTTGGAGCGGGAATCAATTGGTCAGATGTGCCTGGTATTGTGACTGAAGAGAGGCCAGTATCTAGGGAAGTTAAAGAAATAAGAGCTGCATACGAGCTTCAAGTAAAGGCTGTGAATCTTGCACAACAAGAAGTTATTAGCCTTAGGCTAGAAGCAACAGAAAGGGAACATAGGTGGAGTTTGGAGGCTTCAAACCTTGTTGAGAACTTGAGGAAGGAACAGGCAGAGGCAATAAACAGGCAAAGGAATCAAATGGAATTGGAGATTGTGGCCATCAAGCGTCGGATGATAGAGTTCATGACTGAGTTTAAAAACTACAAGGGCAAAGACAAGGTAGAGGATGGAAGTCCAATTGCTGAGTTACAAACATGGTTGAACAATGTTGATATTGGAACTGCTGCATGTAGTCCATCTGAAATATCAAGAGATGAAGAGTATGAGGTTGTTGAAATGGATAGTGACGAAGGCGCGCTCCTGAGCATGCCACAAGGCAAGCCAAACAAGTGAAGATAGAGGTACGAGCTCAGTATGCATTTTGGTATGTTTTTGTGCTGTGTAAATGCTGACTGTTGGGATGCATAAGTGATAATCTGGTTTTTTGTAACTATGCTGGAATGCTGTTGTAGAAAGGTTAGGGTAGGTATGATACAGCATTGACTTCAACAGTTTGCAAAGTAGTTATGCAGTAGTGCATCTAGTACGTGGTGTAAAATGAGGATTCCAAGTGTATTTTGTATCAAGAAACTTGACATCCTTGGCAAACGATGATGTGTAAGGTGTAATACAGCTGTGAATCCTCTAATATATAAATATCAAACTATTTAAATATGTTTGTGTTGATGATTTGAGTTCATAATCAGTTCTATGCCTTTTCATTTCTTGTATATAAATGTGAATCCTCTAATGTATAATTGATGGTAGCTGGGAACCATTTCACTCTTGACGTCATAAACAAATTGGTACTGATATCAGTACGTACTTGAAATGAAGAAAGCCACTGATATTAGTATGTATTGGAAATGAAGAATTTAGTTGGTTGGTTCTACATTCATTCTGAACATCAGTATGTATTTATTTTACACTGATATCAGTAACATTTGGTTAACACTGATATCAGTAAGTAGTTGTTTCAAACTGATATCAGTAACCTTTGATACACACTGATATCAGTCTGTGTTTTATTCACACTGATATAAGCAGATAGGGGGAATTGAACACTGATTTTGATGCAATTTAGCTTTGGTTGAAGGCATCACACTGATAAATTAACAGTGTGCTTAGTCCCATTAGCACCTGCAATAGAGGGGACTGATATCCCATTAGTTGCTGCATAGTGGCTAATGCCATTAGCCACTCTTTTCAGTGTGCTTTGTCCCAATAGGGACTAATTGAAATCAGTGTGCTTTGGGGAGAATTGTAGTAGTGAGTGTTCGTTTTATACCAGTGTTCTCGTTTTTTAATGTATTGTTGCAGGATCAGTTTATATTAGTCTAGATTCTTGGATGCATCAATTTGTGTTCATCTTGTCTTGAATAGTCTCAGTTATGGATTTTTTTAATCTGTGCTTTTAGGAAAGAAAAAAAAATTGATTTCCCATTTAATGTATTATTTGTAATCCTTCCACAGGTACGAGGCATGAATTATCTTCATTATTTCAACCCCCTTAATTATTCATTGAGATCTGAAATCTTCAAATCCCCTAGTTGATAAGAACTGGACTGTCAAGGTAGGTCAAGTTCATGTTTTTATTCTTAGATCCCTCAATTTGATTTTTGTTTTTGTTTTTTGTGTTTTAAGTTTATTTCTTGAATGTGTAGAATTTAATCATTGATGTATTTGTTGCTTGTTTTGCCAATGTCTAGCATCAAATTAATTGGTACACAATAAAATTACCCTTCTTCTGCCTCAATACCACAGCTGTAGCTCGTCTTTCTTAGTAGGTCTATGCTTGTCTTGTACTTGATTAGAGATAATGGATCCGGTTTGGACAAGGTTTTTGCATTGTGGTTAGAGGTGTATTGCTGTTATCAAATTTGCATTTTGAGAATGAATGCACTGCTTGTACACAGAGGCATCCATTATCCTCGATAAACACTCTACTTCACTGATAGCAAATTCCCTGTCTCAAATTCATTAGAGTATTTGAATCTAGGGTTGCGGTAAAGGTTATTTGTCGATCATTTGACTCAGTTTTTGTATTTGTATTTGGGGATCTTAGGAGTGGGATCAATAAACTGATTGTAGGATTCAATTGGGTTTAAGATGTTTCTTTTCTGATATGATCTTTTGATTTTAGGTTTGAAGGTTCCTCTTTTGATCAGATTGCATATAAAAGCTGCCGGAGGTAGCAGATGCAGCATGGAGAGGAACATGAAGAGATTTTAGTTTTTTTTTTATGTTGTATTTTATTTGAAAATGTATACGAATTGTACAATATATTTCAGAATTGTACAATACATTTTAGAAATATGTGGTTGTAGCTAGACCAAATTGTTATTTTTTTTATATGTACTTGAAATTTTGCCACTGATGTTGGTGGCATTGAGAAAACACTGATTCCATAACAGTGGGAAAGAAAAAGGCATATTACTGCATTGGGTTTTGGTATGCCACTGATATTTTATCAGTGTGGATTGCCCCAATAGCACCTGCTATAGAGGGGACTGATTCTTCATTAGTGGCTGCATAGTGGCTAATTGCATTAGTCACTGTTATCAGTGTGTATTGGGACAAAGGGGACTAATTCTCATTAGTGTGGAATGGGGAAATTTCTAGTAGTGTCGATCATGAATAATATTATATATTGGTAAACGGGGAATTTGATTCTACACCCAAATTCACACATCTCTTTTAGAATAAACTCATCCATAAGAGTGTTTTAATATACACCAAATCAATTAATTAGGTTTATTCAAAATAAAAAAAAACCAATTAAATATGATAAATATTAAAACATAATGTTGTTAAGAATTATTAAAGCTGCCACTATTAAATTCCCCATTCACCTATTAAATAGGATTAATAGTCAAAATCATCTAGCAAATATTATGGAGTTTGATTGACGTTATTGTAATTGGTATTACTTTCACTTTAGGTTTTTATTAGTACTTAATTTTAGGTGTTTACATTAATCTCATTATTACCATATAATGATGAATTTTTGGTATGTTTCTTCCTATATATATAAGCTAGTGAATTCATTCGTCATTTTTTTCTTTGGGTGGAGACATTTCACAAAGTTGCATATGATTTCAAACGACTTATTCATGAGGTTTATTTCATCATTTTCTTATGGGTTAGAGACTTTCCTTCAAATAGGTACATATATCATATTCGTAATTCAATTTACTTATTCATCAGATTTATTTAGTATAATATCTTTGTTAATATCTTGATTTTGTGTAAAGCTTGAATTGGATGGATTTTTAGTAATTAGAAATTTCAATTTATAAATCTGGTACAAAACTTAGTTTCATTCCTTCAAAATAGAATCGTTGTTTCTAATTACCTGATACTTAGATTGCTTTAATATGTAATGCCTATGATTTAGATGTTTGTTTTTGTAGTTTTAAATTATTTGTGTGACTCTAAATCCTAATAGAGTTTTACATTTGAAATAGATCCATGAAGGTAATTTGCAATTGTATAAGGAATCACAACATGCAGGGCACTAGTAGTTGAGAGATTTTTGAAGACTACATTGCAAAGTGGTAGTCGAGATGACGGATGAAGTGCTATAATGTTCTTTATATTAGGTTCGATAAATTTTTAGGTTTATTCATTCAAAAAGAATGTGTATTTAAATTACCTTGATATTAGAAATAAACTTCTTAATATTGTAAAGTTCATTTTCAATTGTAAAACAATGAATGCTAATAATGAGTTTGCTAAATTATAGTGCAAAAACTCTTGCACATTCAAAATTAATGTGCCAAAATTAAGGGATAATTATATATTAATCAAACTCTACAGTTACACATAACTATCATGTGGTCCTTGACCACCCCATAGAATCAGGCACCTATGTGGAGAAAAATGTAGGGGCGGAAAAAAAAAATCTTAAAGCAATCAATCTACATCAAATACATTTTACATGAGCTAATTACATTAACTCGATCATTCTAGAAAATTAATGAATATGGAATGATTTTATAACTACACCTATTAGAACAGATAAGCAAAATAACATACCTTAATGAGAGGTTGTTGTTTTTTTTTTTTGAGTAGAAGGAGGTCAGCCATTTTATTCAATAAGAAAAAAGCAATATTACATAGTAACCCACCCCTGTGGGGCCATCAGAAAGAGACATCGCTAAACGCAATACCACTCCACCTATTGAGTGAAGCTCAGGGGGGAGTAAACTAATAAAATACTGACAATAAAATTTTTCCACAGCATCTATCAGTAGACTCGCTGACAACCTCAGACCAATAATCCCTGCAGTTCCTCGCGGGTATTGATCCCAATAAAAATAAAAAGTTAGGCATCGAGACGAAAATCGACCTGGATCCCAAATTTTTATAAGAAATCCACCAGGATCCCAAATCCGGATCCAAAACAAAATAAGCCCACAAGCTGCAGCCTTAGTCAACCCATTAGGGCCCAAGTCCAAGTCAGAAAAATAGGCCAAAGCCCCAACCCAATTAGGGTTTGCCCTGCCAGCCAAAGCTGTGATCCTGCAGCCGCCGCACCAAACTGCCACCACGCCTCCGGTCTCCCTGCACCACGGAACCAGAGATCTCCTGACCCCCTTACCACCAGACGACCCACGTAGAAAAAGGACGCCGACATCCACCGTGCCTTCAACCTGTCGGCAACGAGGGTGTGAATCAATCAATCCATCCAAGCCAGCGTCGACGACTCGGAAGTTGGACCACCCAAACAGCAGATCCATTTGTTGCCAGACAACCAAGGGACGCCGAGTATCTAGAAAACGTCCTCGATGGTGGTACTGCCATCCATAGAGAGAAGACCCGAAAAGAGATTGACCCGACCTGATCGCAAAATCCGATCCCTTCCTCCATAATTGAAACGGAACTGCCTCTACCTCGAGCAACGTGCCTGGACCTTTGAGCCTCGGGCTCCTAAACCTAAGCGAGCCACCACCATCAAGAGGTAGAAATTTCGGTAGGACACAGGGCATCACGCCTACCAGCCACGATGGCAGAGAAGGAATCTGCGACATAGAAGACACGGTGGTAGCCAGTCTTGATTTAGGAGCCCCCAAAGAAGACGCCGTAAATGCACTCCATACAGGACGGAGAGAGGTGCAGAGAAGCCAAGCCTGAGGGTGACGCTCTCCCAACCCTAGCAGAGCTCTGCTAGGTCAAGACATGGAAAGAATGGATCACGTCTGGTATTTGGCGTTAAAGTAGCTCATGTATCATTCATTGATTAACTACTGAAACAAAGATAAGATACAAAACAATGAGACAGAAATGATCATATCATCATCCCCATGTGGACGGACTTGCGTCAAATGGCGGTGGCAAGCAAAGAAAATTGGTATGTTAGTTGTATGATACTCATTTTTAGCTTTAATGAGAGGATGTTTAATCATGTCAAGAAAGAGAAATATTTATATAATAGGAATATAACAGAATCTGATGATACACAACCATATTTATTAAAAAATAGCAAATATATAGATCACATCGGAAAGAAAGAAATATAGGATAATTAAGGCAATTAATCTTTTTAAATAAGAGAAAAATCAAGGATTAAATTGATTGTATTAAATTCTAAATATTTAAATTCAAAAAATAGTCAACAACTATATTTGAGGAATATTTTATTTATTCAATCAGAAGGGCAAAAAGGTCAAACTAAAAAACGTGAAAAATCTTAATTATAGATTTAAAACCTATAAGGAAGGTTCAATTATGTGAATTGGGTGTAGATTAAAAGAAAATATAGGGATGAGTTTTTCTTAATAGGAACTTTGTTTTTTGGGTTTTTATCTAATTTTCTCATTGATAAACATATTGTGGTCTGTAAACGAGATATTATTATCATCTGGAAGGGTACAGCTATGGTATGTTAACATTTCTCATACATCAACTATTTTTACCCCTCTAAGGACTCATGTCATCACTTGAGGACTAATATTACTATTTTCAGGACTCATATGGTAAACTAAGAAAATTTACCACTTTAAGGACTCATGTTACCATTTTGAGGATTAATATTACTATTTTGAGGACTCATGTGCTAACTAAGAAAATTTACCACTTTAAGGACTCATGTTACTACTTTGAGGACTAATATTAATATTTTGAAGACTCATTTTACCACTTTTAAGGCAATTGTATGCATGTCATACGTTAACACATTGTATAATTTTCCCATCTGGAAAACTTGAGTTAAAAAAGAAAAGGGCATTAGACAAGGAAAAAAGAACTAATATTTTCTAGTGATGAATATGGTCATTTAATCATTATTATTTGTTTTTCAATCAGCGTGCAGTAGCAGCAAAGCACCAACAAACTAAAAACAGAGAACTCAAATGACAAAGGAGAACCTACCTGCTACATGAACTGATGAAAAAATAGACAGAACTGTCACCTTAATTGAAAAAATAAAGAGAAACAAACACAGTATCCCGGAATTATTTTTGCAAGAGGGTACGTAGCATAATGTACCATTTTGTTTAGCATAATGTACCAGAGTCTTCCTGTCTGCAACTTGTATTTTATGGCTTCTATCTAATCCTGCAGGCTGAAGAATTTGGCACAAAGATTTAAATTTATTTTGACACATATATCATTTTGTAAAACAGCCAAAGAGTGGTTGCAAAACTCCTCCGGTGCGAAATTGGAAATTGAGAAGTCAATGTAAACAAGGCATAACGTTTGGTGCTGCTGATGATTATATGTTCTTATCCTAGCAATTACAAATGGGATCGATGTATGCAGACATAAGAACATATTGAACACAAGAACAAGAACATGCAGACACAAATGAAGAACTCATCTGATTCATGACACATGATATATCTTCCTGTATCACCAATTAGGATTCTAGCAAATAAACTTGTATTAATAACATGAAAAAAATTCAAATCTTAGTTAACAACTAATCAATTCCTAGCCTGACATCCTAGATCATCTGAAAAGAGAATACTTTTCATTAATTACATGCTCATATGCAGGTGTACTCTGCATATTCACTCCAAACAATGTCTTCATCGTATCGATCCTTTTCAATCTCATGACAGTTGATTTTCTCCAAATAGCGCAGACGAGGAAACTCATCCTTCAACTTTGGCAAACCTATCTCCAAATTATTCAAGTGCTTGAGACGCAAGACTTCAACAGTCCACTTCTCAGTCTCTCCATGATCCAAGCTATCTAGTTCCCCACCCCTTATATAGAGCTTTTTTAAATTCTTGAGCTTGACAGGGTTCAACCATTCTGGTACATGTGCTAGAGGGATGCCTTGAAGATCCAATTTTTCTAAATCCGGCGGAAAAGAGAACTCCAAGGACTGGAAGGCAACTTTTGCTTTCAAGTTTGGAGAAACAACTCCCCATGAAAGTTTGAGGTGGCGAAGAGATACAATTTCCTCCAATTTGTGGAACTCCCCCTTTTGAACTTCAGCCTGATTGCCCATGTGTATACTGAGCCGCTTTAGATGCCTCAGCTGTGCAAGATCACCAATTCTGCAGGGAGTTCCTTCCAAATCCCCAATCACAAAGCCTTTTAGCACTTGAAGAGAAGACAGCTTCTCAATTCCTTTCGGCATTGCTTCTAGCAAGTAACACTCGGATATGTCGAAATGCGTGAGATTCCTCAATGGTGAGATATCTGGAGGCAAAGTCTCTAAGCTGTGGCATGCCCTCAGATCAAGAATTTCAAGGTTGAGAAGCTTCAAGATAGAAGAAGGGAGTTTGGTAATTCCTGATATCCCTCGGAGGCAAAGATACTTCAAGAGCTTATTCTGAGCCCCTAAACCTTTCAAAAACCCTTTATCTTCGACTTCAATGTGATGCGAAGCCGAGTTCTGCCACCGTCCTAGCTGAATCACCTCAACTTTTTTCAACTTCCTAAGCCATTCCCGTTTCAAACTAAGATACTGTTCGTTCACATTGAACACTGTCAACAGATCCTCCACTTTCCGGCCATTAGACCCCTCAGAAATTGGGTTGTCATAAACTAAACATGCACGTCTACAATTTGAAATACTATCTGTACTATAAGACGGCATCCTTGGCCATCTTGAATCGAAGTCGAAAAGCTTAGCGTGCTTGGCCAAGGAGACCAACATATGACGAACCCAAGGATGCACTGTACAACTATTCACAACTATAGAACTAAATGCATTATGTGGTTGAACTTGAATCAAACCCGAGATTATGAGTTTCCGGAAGATTTCCTCACCTGTCTCTTCAGCTGTCCTGCCTTTAGTGGTTGTAACGAAACCCTCGCCAATCCACCAGTAAATCAGGAGACAAGCTATGGTACCTACCATTATAAGATACCCTCATTTACAACTATTTGAACAAAAATTTACAAGTATTTGAACCAAAATTACAACATTGAGAACAAAAGTTACCATATTCATTTACATTATTTACAACATTGAGAACAAAAATTACAACATTGACAACGAATTTGTTCAAAACTTGTAAAAGTGTCGTAAGAGGTGTAATTACCATTATTAGAACAAAGATTACACAAAGTAGGACTCAAATTACAATTTTGAGAACAAATTTGTTCTCACTTTGTAAGTGTGGGTATGGGATACATACCAGCACACTAGAATTTTCCGTAAATCAGAGGCCTCTTCTTTATGACAGAATCAGGTGGGAATATTGAAAGAGATAGACAGCACATCTTCAACTCAACGCTCTCAGGATGTTCATAGCTTCTCTTTATATCCTCCATGCTCCGAGTGTTATCAACCCAATTTTCGAGGCTCAATTCGGACCATTCGGGTGACATTCCCTGACTCAACTCCGGCTGAGATCTGCGCGTCCATGTCGACTCGGAGCTGCGCTCGGGTGAAGGCATCAGCTGCACTAGAGGATGTGAGAGTTTGATTTGCTCCACATTTTGAAACATGCGGTTTAGTGTGGCGGTGATGGCCTCGATGGAAGTCTCAGTGCCCAAGATGATCTTGTCGAGGCGGCGCTCCAAGTTAGTGAACTGGTTCACCAGAGTTTGCTCCCAGTGCTTCACTCTGGGTAGCACGCCTTTGATGTTCTCAAGCTCATCTTCCATCTTTTTGAAGCTCACGAGTAAAGCTTCGTCATCTGTGTCGGCCACGGCTCTGGCTTTTCTCAGATGATCCAGCAACTTGGGCATGAACTTGTCTGGATCTCTTGAAAACAATGAGTTTGACATTTTCAACGAATTGGTGCCTTTGAAGAGCTTGAACTGAAGAAGAGTTGATTGGAGCAGAGCCTGGCCTGGGGAGTTTGTGGACCAAGACTATGGTCATGCTCATGTCTTCTTTGCCCACTATAAAAAAAGAAGAAGAAAAACATGTGATTTATCTATCTAAGCCTTTTCTATGCCTTTTGGCCATTTGTGTTGGTGGTTTGCATGTCTCGTAGCATCTCTGCCACTCTGTACAGCATTTGATAATTTTAGAGTCTCCTGTCATCGAAAAAAAATAAAAAATCGAAAAAAATAAAAAATTGGAGCCTTTTTTTGGTCTGAAATCGGCAGGGCTCTGTGGTCTACAATTACTGTACTTCATTTTCTTTCCTCGATTCTTGAAAAAGTGGGTACTTTCAGACCAAAAAAGGAATCTACTTTATGAAACCAAGCGCGAGTTTCATCCTCGTTCACGAACTTGGGGGTTGAACCAGGAAAAGCAATGACACTGGAAGTTGCAGAGTTCTTGAGGCACAAGTTCTTGAAGTCCATTCAAGACGCAGAGTCTGAATTATCAGGATTTGTGTTCCTCTCCCACTTCAAAGCATTCAAATGCTTCGTGGAAGAGATACAGATAATCCCGGAGATCAAAATCACTCTCGGCTCCGGCGACGACCTCTACCACAAGACCGTGTCTTTGCTCTACGAGCTCAACGACGCGTTGGCCGAATCCCGAGTATTGGCCAACGTGTGCAAGCTGCAAAATAAGAAGCTCTTTTTCTTGTTGCACCCGTTGTTGAACTACTCTATCCGAAAGATGAAGAAGCGACTCAACCAAATGAAACGCAAGTTTGCGGCTTTGGTCGAAGAGGAGAAAATGTATTCCACACTTGTAATTTGTGATCAGACGAGTCTAGACGGTGAGCCGGGAACTGAAATGGATGATGACCGTACGAGTCAAATCGGCGGCGCAGAAACGAGTATAGTCGGTGCTGATGAGCAGGCGGAGAAGATTGAGGGCTTGCTGTGTGGCGGTGCTACGGCAATTGGGATAGTCGGCATTGCTGGCGTAGGTAAGACCACTCTAGTGCACCAGGTTTTGAATAGGCAGAGAGTGAGGGATGAGTTTTCTCCTATAATTTGGTTATGCTTATCGGACAAAGAAAAATATGAATTTACTAATAGCATCGGCATTAGCATTGTGAGACGCATTCTTGATAAGTTAAGGGCCGTAGATAGTGGCAATGGTGCCATTGACAATCTCAATGATGCCATAGTGGAGGAGGAGAGAGATATTTCTGGCCTCGGACTTGAGAGGCTCTTGGCAAGGCTTAACCGGCTTTTATCTGGTAAAAGATATTTGATTGTGTTGGATGACGTGTGGCACATTAGCGAATTTTATTCGGATTTAGGTTGTACATTTCAGGATCGGTTATCTTATGGATTGCCTAAGGGTAGTGCTGGTGCTGTTATTGTCACCACTAGGATACCAGAAGTTGCTGAACACATGGTTGGCAGAAATAACTTGATTACTGTTGAGCCTTTGGACACAGAAAGCTGCTGGCGAATATTTATGGAGACTATCAAGGATAATAAGGAAGTTTTAAACATTTCAACTCATGAAACTTTGGATAAGATTAAAAATGAAATTAAGGACCAATGTTACGGTCTACCATTGGCGGCTAAGGAGCTCGCAGGAATCATTCCCAAACGGATTCGTGAGATAGAGTATTCTTCTCAACTTTTCCTAAATGTATTCTTCTTTGGTTTTTGCTTCCTTTTTTGTTTTCTGTTTTTCTTATTTTGATGGCTGTATATATGTGTGGGTGGTTTTTATACTTCATGCTTTACTTAAACTGAAGTGAGATAGAGACACTCATATGAATGAATTTCATATCCTTCATCTTGAACTCTTGCTAAATTTTTCTTGCATAAGTATCCTATATGAAGAAGGAAAATTAGAATGAGTGATTGTGATAGATTTTGCATCTCACAATTGATAGTTTGTGGATGGAATTGTAGGTCCAACCGCTTCTTGAAGGAGATGTACATTCCTGATGAATTGCTTCATGCTGATTTGGAAGTCGAACCTGCTGTCCATATACCAAAATTCCCAGTGTTGGTGTTTATTGATATGAAAAATATGAACAATAAACAGCTTGGAGAAAAACTCCTTGACAAATTTCGCTATCATCTTAATAAAAAGCAGGTATTTTTCTTTTTCTCTGTAACTCAGATGTGGTACTTTGACATAATCATTTGTGAAAAGAAAATTAGCTCATATCATTGTAAAGATGCATGCCATTTCACCTTTATGTCTCATTCCTTTTCCAGGTTTTTGCTGTTTTAGAAGAGAAGTCTGATACGAAGAAAAAAGTAAAGGCACATGACCCAGAGAGGGTGCTAAAGGATGTTTATGGCACTTTAGAAAAGCTTAAGCGTAAAGGATATGGTTTTGCTGATGAAATTCAAAAGACGATGACGGTTATAGTGAGTAATGTGTTGACATTTATTTATATGCATCCCTATGTTTCTTTTGTTGTTTTGATATTTTGAAGTTCAGCTTCTGATATACTTTGTGGGACTAAATTTTTTTCTATAATTAATTTTCTCGGTGTTTGGTGACTGTATTTCGAACATATATTCATTCTCAGATTGTTGGTGGTGATTCTGTGGCTAACTGGATTTTGGGAGTTATCTGTGATCTAAAATTGCCAGAGTTACCCTCCATTGCTCCAATTCCGATACAAACCATTTCTCTTATTGGTGGTAGCATCTCAAGTTCCTTTGGATGGGTAGGACATTTCTCTTTTAGCAAGGCATATTTTCTGTCTGCATGTTGGTGAAATGCTGTTGGTTTCTTGTTAGAGTTGTTCGATGGCTTAGGCATGTTGTGAGATATGTCACTGGGCCAATGGTGACAAGTTTTAGTCCAATGAGCATGCTAAATATGGACTGATTGCATTAGTTTGCAGTTTGTTGCTTCCCTCGTAGTTGTATTATAACTTAAAAGGAGTCAGTTTCCAAGCGCATGATTTCATAACTACAATAAGCATATTAGACACACATTGTACATTTCAGTAACTGCTGTGTTACTGTATTTTCTTTATTATATACATAATAGGTTCTGCCATAAGCCACTGTCAACTTTTCATGGAAAGATATGGCATGTAACTGTGTTTGTTTTGTTGAGGACTCTCCTGAATCCTGACAGAGACAAATTCTATTAAAATTGGTGCCAATTTTACCAATTCTTGGGAAAGTGACTGACTAATTATTATAATCATTATTTTGTCTGAAACAAAATTATATGTAATAAACTGCATTTGGTGACTACTTGTGTATCAGATTGAGGAATATGATCTAGTGTGTATTTGTACTTTTTTCACTGTACTTAGAAAGAAACTGGAGAGGAGTAGCTGCTCTTGTGCATCTTTTCATTTAACTGTATGCATATGTAAGATATGCTGTGCTTGGTCATTGCTTTCGTCATGTAATTTATGATGATCTGCTAATTTCCAGAGGAGCATTTCTCCTGACGATCCAGTGAAATTGTCCCTGCTAGATGTACAATATGCGAAAAAAATGAAAACTGACAGGTACCGGATCTTACCTGAACTTTTTCCATGCAAAAAATATATCAATTTAACTTGCTTAGATGCTATGTTGCATTATGATATTTCTTCAGTACCTCTCTTCGTCTTGGTTTGCTTCTCATTTAGCTTATATTGAGTAATTGCTAGCACCTTTTATTTTGCCCCACTGCATTTTCTTGAATGTTTGTCAATTTTTGGTAGGGTGGTAACCTAATTTGTCATTGGATTCAGCTGGCATATTCTCATTTGGATGAAAACCACTGAAAGTTCTACAGCTAATCAACAAATACCTCATTCTTTGCATCTATGTCATCCTGTTCACGAACCGGATATGCAAAATGCGGTAATAAAGTGCTCATTTTCTTTCCAAACTCTATCCATTACTCATTAGAAACTCAATAACTTGATTTGAAGTGTTACCATAAATCCCCCTCCCCCTTGATAAAATAAAAAATAAAAAAAAAGGGAAGTGCAAGTAAGCATCAAAATCTAGGCATATGATATATTAATTGGTTTATACTGTAACCATCAACAATATTTCATGCCAATCAAATAGTTGTCGATATATATGGGGAAAATTTTACAATAAACGAAGGGATACTATTAGGATTTG
This sequence comes from Rosa lucieae, assembly GCA_024704745.1. Lineage (NCBI taxonomy): Eukaryota > Viridiplantae > Streptophyta > Magnoliopsida > Rosales > Rosaceae > Rosa > Rosa lucieae. Next base: position 65,979,273 of record CM045493.1, on the reverse strand, counting down.
ATTATAACTGACAGTAATGGTTAATACGCCTCATCAATTTTATTATATTTCCAGAAGCACGCATTTTTGAAACAGAGAGAATATCCAACTCACCTATGGAATCAACGCTACATATCTCTGTGCCGTCCTTTTCATGTTTCCATATTTATATTTTTCATACTTTCTCCTCTTATTTCTTAGGATAATCTCAAATTGTCCGGAGGGTTTTGGAACTACTTCAGCTTGGGTAAGCATGTTTCCCCTACTAATTTTCTCTGTAAGGTGGCCGACTTTTCTTCCTTTACTCCCCTCATCTTTTTGCATGCATTCCTAAGACATACATTTATGCTCCCTCTAACAGTTGGTGAAGCAAGTGTCTAAGAGTCATTTGTTTTAGTATTGACAGAGTTTAGATGAGAGAGAAGGAGAGGATAGGGCATAGTGACGCGGGCCGGGCGGGGGACTTACAAAAACTTCCCCTTAAATTGATCTAGATGCATGTAACAGAGTTGACGTTGTTGAAGACTTGAATACAACTCGGCTCATGAAAGAGTTGATGAATTTCTGTGTATTCTTCTCATTGAGAGGCAAGGTTTATATACATAAAGAATAGCTACATTACAACTATCTAGATCCTTGGTCTAAGCTCTAGATCCTTTGTCTAATCTATTACAATGACATGGCTATTTAGATCCTTAGTCTAAGCAATTACATGATGAACAGGAAGCTAAGATTAAGCAATTAGGATACACATTGAATCTGGACATAGTTAACTTAGAGAGGATTAATTAGGTGGTTTGACAGCTCAAAATTCAGGGACTACTTATATAGTTTACTTTTTTATTTTGGTTTTTGGTTATGTGAGTGTAAGTAGATTCTCTGATTGTACTTTCTTGTTAAATATAGAAGTTGATGCTCTCCGACAATATGGAAATCACTGCTTTCATCCTACTGAAAGGTTAGCGAGCTTTCTTCTTTTTCTCTCAATATAGATCTTGTTCATATCCAATCTATTACTCCTAACTCCCTAAGCATTCTGTGTTTATTCTATTCAGAATCTTAATGTACTACGTGAGGCTTTTCGTGTTTCTATACTTTTGTTTTTCATAGAATAAACGATGATTTTATGTATTTAGTATACTAAAAGTATTCTTTTCCCTGGCAGGACCTTATCATCAGTTGCAAATATAAAGGTTATGAAACAACTTGGTCAGTGGGATAAACTTGATATTACTAGCAGGTATCCAGCTTAAAGCTTATATATACCTGTGTGATTGATTCTATATCACTTGAACACTTGCAACTTAAATTATCTAAATGTTTTTAAAACTATTTTAGAATCTTCAAATCTTTTTTTTCGTTTTCATTTTTGGTTCAATAAATATAATGAAAACAGATGATTTCTTTTGTTACAGTATCTCAGCAGATTGCTCTCAGTGTCGACTGGAGCAATGCTCTGTGGTCTACAGATTTTGTAAAAAGATTACCATATGATCGAAGTTCTAATAAATCCAGTCATTAACACTATTTTCCTTAGTATTAGTGTATATGATAATTTATTTATATTTTACTCAGATATATTATATAAGATAGTATATCTTATAATTTGTTCATATAAGATAAAGTCTGAATATTCAAAAAAGTTAGCAGCAACATCATTATTCTATCATAGTACGTACCGGCCTATTAATGGTCGTCATAAGTTTTGAATCTCAAAATATGTTAATAACATCAATAAGACATTTGCAATAAACGTGAGGCACTAAAACACCACACACACACACACACACACAGACTTAAGATTGTCATTTTAAGTTTTTGTCTCTGTGGTGTACAGCATCAGGTCAATCCTTTGTTTTAACTTGTCTAGACCACAAATTATGAAGAAAGATCGGAAAGAGGTACCTTATTTTCATTTGGTTTTATTTTTTGATGTATTGCTGAAGTTTGTGAATGTCATTTTCAATCAGGATCTTGCCCTTATCAACTTCTGCACTTACTAATCAAAACTTTCTTGGATGATATGATCTACAGAGATACCTGTTTCCGTCTTTCATAGATGATGGACATCTTCAAATTATTGGTTACAGAGATGTTTTCTTTCCTCTTAGTGAAGGTTCCATTCACCTTGGCCAGGTTATACATCATCTTAAACTATTTTCAAATTGCTTCTATCTTTTTCTTCTGTTTTGCATTGCCAAGTGCTATTACCAAGTAAGAAAATATTTGTGCCGAATCACTTGCATTGTTCTAAAGTTCAAAGCTTGGATCTTTGCATTTTACGTCAACCAATACCATCCGTCTTTGGTCTTCTTTGTTTCAATTTGTGAGCACTTCCAGTTTAATATATAAAAATAATTAGTATTTCTTCGTCTTCCAAGTTTGACATGCCAACATTGTGTGCTAGTAGTTAACCTCATCCTGTAACGTGTGCATGTCCTTACTATGAATTCTTAACCTTTGCTGCCATTATCTGACCTTCCAACATTGTGTGGTATATTTATTGACTTCTTGCATTGAATTTAAAGAGACAATCCGATTGCTAGGTACGGGGAATTCGTTTCGAGTTTATTGATGGTGAAGAAGAGGTTGTCAACATGACAATTGATGGAACACCATGGGAGAATATCCCACTTGATGGTACTGGTATCACTGTAATTGAAATCACTCATCACTGTCAAGTCAACATTCTCGCCTATCCATATTGCGATTGCCCACCAAAAAGTATCCACGATCAGGTGGTGATGAATGATGCTTCTGAAAATGATGATGAGAACAATGCTACAGATTACTCTGAACGACATAAGAAGTTTGGTGCAGCAAGCACTTTCAAACTTGCCTGTGCTGATGAAGGACATGAAACCAATGGTGAAGCAAGCACTTCCAACGTCCTCTAATCGTTAGCTGTCTTTGTTTATATTTTGGTTACCCTACCCAGAATTTTTTTTTTTGTTGTTGTAGGAGAATAGAATTGTGTGTTTATTATTGATAATAGGAGCCCTTATATAGAGAGTTACAACGTACATAAAAGGTAATAGAATCCGAATACATTGAATACCTAGAACCTTCTCCTATTACAACTCTAAATCCTAGTTTGTAGAGGCACACATAATGTCGACATCGTTCAACACTCCCCCTTGTGCCGCTCAAACTTGGGGATGACGCTTTGATTGTTGCCTCGTTAAAAACCTTGCCAGGTAACAAAAACCCTGTGGGACAAAAATAACCCTGGTCGAAGGACAAAAAGAGCACAACACGTCCTTCACTCTTCGAGATCGAACATGTAGACATCATGCCTCCCCTTGATGTCAATATCTCCCCATGATTGCTACAATCATGGGAGTTCAGATAACTTTCTCAATCCGATGCTAGCAATCATGGGAGTTCAGATAACTTTCTCAATCCGATGCTCTTCACATGTTTCTCGAAGGTGGATTTTGGTAACGACTTAGTAAATAAGGCCACTACATTATCCTCTGATCGGATTTGGTTCACTTCAATATTTAGAAATGCTTGTTGTCATTTTGATGGAGGGGAGGAGGAGCACGGAAGGTGGCATTTTGCCTTGTGGGGTCCGATCCCACACTTCCGTCATCTCTTTTCTCTGTAGGGATAGAACAAGCCCATATCAATCGTACCTCTCAAATATCGAAAGATTGTTTTTATACCAATCTAATGGCGTTGCGTTGGCGCGGGGCTATATCTAGCCAACAAGTTCATAATAATTGAGGTGTCCGGTCTTGTATTGAGCTAAGTACAATAATGCGCTTATTGTACATAATTAAGCACTTCTGCTATTAACACGTCTTCGTCATCATCCCTGGGACGAAACGGATCCCTTTTAGGGCCAAGACCACGGACGACCATGGTGCATCTTTGACTTTATCAAAAATGTCTCTTGACACGGTATACAAGTTCTGAATTTAGACAAAACCGTGTTCTCCCAAGGTCATTCCTCTCAAACTCGGATTTCAGGTGTTCAGCGGTTTCCCTTAACTCTCAAGGGTTCCAATTATAAACCGCGACAATTGCAAATCCGGAACTTGTCATGGAAACGCGTGGGCATAGTTCATCATATCCCTTCCCAATCAAGTAGTCATTTTAGTGAGCATTTCAACCTCGTTGCAAATGCGCTCCGTGGTCTAGAGCCACTTGACTTGGGTAAATAAAGTCCACAAGAACCTTCATTATATTCCATATCTAGATCCCCATAGAGATACGTAGTGACCACATTCGTAAGCTGCATGTTCAGTTATTTGGAAACTACCAAACTGATAAGGTAGTGGAGTGCAATGACATCCATTACGAGAGAATATGTCTTCTCGTAGTCGATTCCAGGGCGTTGTGAGAAACCTTGCGCCATAAGGTGAGATTACCATCTCTTTTTCTCATCACGCTATCTAACGAAGACCTATTAATGTCAATAGGTTTTATGTTAGGAGGTGTTGGCATCTCATACCCGAAATCCTTCCTCTTCGTTAATGAATCCAATTCAACCCGGATCACATCTTTTCATTTAAGCCAATTTTCTCTACGTTGGCATTCTTCAATGGAGTAAGCTTCAATGTCATTGGTCTTAATAATTCCACGTCCTCATGTACACTAGTGTAGTTCGTAGAGATCTCTATATTCTCAGGAATTGGTTCTAACATTGAGGCGTCCCCCAACGATGTCTCTTGGACATAACCACAATCCAAAATATTCTCATGAGACGGATTTTGAGTATCAATGATCAATGGATCAAGTTGTGCCAAACTCGCTCTCTTCTTAGGGCGAGAATCCATCGAACCTATGGGTCTCCTACTCTCTCTAGCGGAACCCATGGCCTATGACGCCATTATGCCACCTTTGTGGCGTCAGCATACCACCATCCATGGTGGTGTTGCCGTACCCATCTTCTGGGTGGCACCATGTCCTCTTGTGGGGACATCAATCCTTGCAGGTATGTTTGCAGTAGGTATATGTGATCTCGTCACTTTTAGGGGATCAAGATGAGACATAGTGGGGACAGACCACGACAATTCCTGTCGTTCCTGTTGAACATTGACGTTCTAATCTCCCCCTAACGACGGGAAGACTGTCTCATCAAAGTGACAATTCGCAAATCCAGCAAAATAGAGATTGCCTGTCAAGGGTTCTACATAGCGGACTTATAGTTGGAGACTCATGTCTAACAAATATATATATGCATTCGTTGCAATGACTCATGTTGATGCACTATGGCGGCGCAATTGGCACATGAACCGCACACTCAAATATGCATAAATACAAGATATTAGAGTCGAACCCAGTCACTAGCTGTAATGCAAATAAAAGTTGAGTGGCTGCTATGAGTCGTAGACGAATTAGCATAGCTGCATGCGATATTGCATAACCCAAGCGGAAATATTGGTGCGCATTAATTACCAATGTCCGGGCTACCATTATAGTCGTTTAATGGTGGCTTTTCCGCGAGAACAATTGGGTGTGTACATGGGAATATGATACTTGATATCAATACCTAATGATATGCAATAGTCATCGAAAACTGTCGATGTAAACTCTCTAGCATTATCGAGTCAAATTGACTGAATAGGATGATTTGGGTAGTGAGCCCGTAGCCATATGTTATGTGCGAGGAGTGTAGCATAAGCAGCATTATGAGTGGATAACGGCACAACACGTGACCAGCGTGTTTGCGTATCAACCAACACCATAAAACATCTATATGGTCCGCAAGTTGGTTGATCAAATCCATAGAATTCCCTTAGATTCTTTGTGAGAATGGAATTATTTCCTCAATCTCCTTTGCATAGGATGGTCTCAATCCTAAATAACAGGCTTTACAGAACGAAACATGGGCCTTATAATCAACCAATAAAGGTTGTGGTTAAGCCACAATGTCACAATAGACTTGAGAAGTAGAGAGAGGAGTTGATGGCATCAATGCCATGTATTTGCCGCAGGGGGTAGGCGGCGCTGGCCATGTACGGCCGGTCTTTGCACACTCATGGGGCCATGAGGCGCATGTGTAGCTCCTCGAACTAATTCTTAGTTCTTACTTTTCTTCATTCTGAAAATGGATGTCTGTGTAAATTCTTTAATACACGGATCATCATGTCAAAGCCTATATGTGTCAGAATCCCATAAGTCGTCTCTCATGACATAGTTGGATTCAATAACTCGAATAGTGGTTGTATACAACCCACTAGAGCGACACATAAGTTTCTCTAATACTCGTTTATGTCCGTATTCATTAGAAGTGATGCAAAGGAACTCTGTCCATTCTCATAATGTGTTTCCACATGAAAACCATTGGCTCTTATATAATAAAGTTCGAATTAAGGTATGTCCAAGACATTAAGTAAAAGAATTGACACTTTATTAATAGCCAATGATTACATCAAAGTTTCCAAAATCTAATCCAAAATAAAATCAAAGTAAGACACATTGTAGTCACTCTATCCGTTTGGTAACTCCAATCAAATATGACCAGGAAAGTAGAGAGAGATGTTGGTGGAGCAAGGCTCTCTTAAGTACCAATAATCTCAATGACTTTCCTAGACATCACATTTTATTGGGTCCGCCACATAAGAAAGAGTTAATACAATTGTCATTTATTAACTAAGGCAAATTGCCATTACAAAAGTTCTTGGAAAAATAAAAGGACTAATCTAATCAAACTCTGTTGCATCCCTGTGCAATTCATCTTCAGCTTTGAAGTCCTCTATGGTGAGATTGACATCTCCACCATCTTCTTCTTCTTCTGCAAGGTACACTTCTTGCTCTCTCAGGTCCCTATATGCCCTGTATCTTGCAGCTAGTTCCTCACTTGCCTTACATTGCTTGAACCAATGCTCAATTGATCCACATCGATGACACTCATCATTGTGGTTGTCTCCCTTTAATTGAGGTGCACGTTGCGGGCGTTCCCTAGGAGGGTTGGTGCCACCACCACGACTCATTGAGCCACCATTACGGCTAGGGATACCACGACCCCCTCTCCCATGTGTGGCATTACCACCACGTGTATCCACACCAAACTTGCGGTTTCCTTCCTGGTTAGGGCGGTTATATGGGCCCATACCTCCCTCATGTCCCCCATTCTTAGGGTACCGCTCCTTGCGCCCTCCTTTGGGTGCATTATAATTCGCCTCATGAACGCTTAGTTCCAATGGGCCTTTAATTATAATTTCTCACGAGTATGTTATCATGTTTCTCAGCTGCAGATATAACATTGATAAGCTGATGAAACCTCGTGATCTGTCCAGCATTGACTTCAGTACGGTATTGCTTTGATACCACAATGGCTGAAACGAGGAAGGTGGAGAGAGTTTTCTCAATTAGCTCTTGCTCTGTGACAGGTTGTCCACAAAACCTCAACATGGACTGTATGCGAAGAGTTTCTGAATTATATTCAGCAACAGACTTGAAATCAGCAAAGCGCAGGTTGTTCCATTGAACCTTCAAGTCAGAGAGGAGGGAATCTTGGACATTGCCAAAGCGCTCTTCTAGCGCTACCCATAGCTCTCTTGCATTCTTGATCGACATATACTCCAATCTGAGTGTCTTGTCCATATGGCGTCGCATCAAGATAACTGCTTGAGCATGCTTTGTAGATGTTCGGTTGAACACAAGATCCGGGTTAGGTGCCTGGATTATGGGTGATATTCCCTTGGAAGTGAGATGATTCTCAACATCGGTTACCCAACTGTGGTAATCCGAGCCTGTTGAGTCAAGCATGGGAAAGTCGAGTCTAGGTTCATTCGACATCCTGAAAATAAGAAGAGAAGATATATTAGTTTCGGAGTTAAACTTCCACGAAAACTAAAATAATAAGATTTCCGAGCTATGCTACCAAGAAATCAATTTCCAAGAATCTCTTTTGGATTAGACCAAACAATAATGTTTTAATATGGTCACAATTTGATGCTTACGGACACTCTTAGTCCAAGCATTGTGAACGCTCTTAGTTGACACGAACACTCTTAGTTCGTTTAATTATGAACACTCTTAGTTCATACGAACAGTACTCTTAGTTCGTTAAGCGTGAATCCCCACAATTCCGCTTTATTAAATATCAAAATCATTTGGCAACATATATTCCAATATTCTGCATAAAATAAAAGAATTTAAAATACATGAAAGTAGCAACCTTAATTATAAAAACTTACGTGATTGTTCTTGGCTTGAAGACACGCGCGTGTTGATGTAGGCGTGTAGCTAAATTAGGATTGCTGGAATCTGGTCGGAAATTGGCAGTTGGTGGCTGCCCTTCTCCCTTCCTTTTTTTTTTTTTTTGTTTCTCTCCTTTTTTTTGGGCCGGCCAGGTCCTTTCCTTTTCTGTTTTTTTTTTTTTCTTTCGGTCTTCCTCCTTTTTTTTCGCGACTTCTTTCTTCATCTGGTTCTTCTGCGTCGTCTTCTTCTGGTCTGCAGCGATGGGTGGTTTGTAGATGCAGTCGCGGTTGCAGGTGGCAAGCGCTGGCAGGAAGGATGCAGCAGCAGGGGCCGAGTGGACAGGCGGAGTGGGCAGGGCCGAGTGGGCAGGCGGAGTGGGCAAGGCCGAGTTGGTCGCTGCGGGCTGGTGTGCAGCGCGGGCTGCGAGCTGGTGTGCAGCGCGGGCTGCAGTGGAGGCGGCTGGAGGGCTGCAGGGAGGCTGTAGGGGGGGTTGGCTGGAGGCAGCGGCAGATTTTGGTGTTTTAGGGTTTTAGGTTTTTTTTCTTTTTCTTTTCGGCTAGGGTTAGAACTCGTGCTGATAACGTGTTATAGGAGAATAGAATTGTGTGTTTATTATTGATAATAGGAGCCCTTATATAGGGAGTTACAACGTACACAAAAGGTAATAGAATCCGAATACATTGAATACCTAGAACCTTCTCCTATTACAACTCTAAACCCTAGTTTGTAGAGGCACACATAATGTCGACATCCTTCAATATTTTTTTGTTTAAAACAGGAGTTGGGAAGAGCAAAGTGCTCTCCTACCCCAAATTTATTGAAATAAAAATAATGTACAATCTAATAGGATGACACAACAGCCAAACCATTGGAGAACAATGCGAGTGACAGCAAATTTAAACAATACAACTAACACAAAGAGAAGAACAAATTAATGAAAATGAAAGTTAGGGAGACCGAACTTATCTCGTTGACATTGGTCCTGATTTAAGTTATTGATGGATATGAAGGAAGAGAATAGTAAATTATATTTTCCTTCTCAATGGCAACTCGATCAAGCGCGCCAATCACATAAAATTGATTGTCCTTGTCTTTCTGAGCTTCTGCTTAAGGATGACATGCATAAATTAAAAAATGGTCCTCGTTATTTTCACTCAGAAAATGGCCGAAGTAGGGGACACTCTTCTCCCTTCAAATTTAACTATAGCAGCATAACAAGTTATATGCAATTTACTAATCAAAGATGGTAAATCCTACCTATAAAACACAAGATTTTTGAGATAAGAAATTTTTCAATCCCATAACAATTGACAGAACAAAGAGAAAGGATCCTCTAGGATTCTGGTATCCAGAGACCCCTGAACTGCAGCAAAAATGTTATATTTCGATACCATCTGTAATAACTCCTCATACTCCTCTTTACAGGACATTACTTTCCCCTTCTAAGCAATATCTAAATATGTGAACTTTCAGTACAATGTCATTCATCTCTATGAGCTCAAATGTGCAAACATCTCCTTCTCTTAAACAATTTTCCTTCGCAAATGCAGCCCAACCACCACAAATTGAAGTTGAACACGGCTTACTAGAAATTAAATTCACAGGCCAGAATGTATCTTTGACCTGAAGCATCACTGTTTGCTTCTTCTGTTTGATGAAACTGCTAGAAAATTTAACTGGGACATGCTGCATGAGAGAATGTATTAATTAGTAACCAGTACAAATGTACAATCTAATTACGGAAGTTGAAGCAAATGTTAATGCTGTGAACGGCAATACCACAGAATGGCCTGACCCGATAGTGATTTTGAAGAAGGGATTCTTCGAGGAAAACTTGTTGGCAACTTCAAGATTAACATCTGAAGCCCTCAAAGATGAAGAAGGCCTTTGAGTAACCTGCACACTAATTTTTGACATTTTGTTGCCTACAGTAAAACCAAGAAATAATATCATTCTGATTCTTAACTTTGATTAAGAGAACTTTTCATTCTAGTGCACTTACCAATTTCAAGAGAGCAAGAGGGACCAATTTCACAATCCATGTTGCATTCAGGTTCAATTTTAACTGCAGGGCTTCTTGTTTTTTCAACTTGAACAATTCCTCCTCTGCCATGACCTGCCTTGCCCAAAATCACAAAGAAAACAACAAACAATGTGTAAGGTATGCAGAGCAAATGGAGCACAAATTCACAAATGAACAGTTTTACCTGTTGGCGATGGGAAATTTGTGGACTTTTCTGTGGGGAAAAAGGCAACTTCAAATAAAAGTTCGATGCACACATCACCAACTTTCAAATTATTGTCCCTCACAAAAGCTGACCAACCCTTCAGGAGTCGAGCCCTTGAGTTTGCATGATCATACTTGAATTTAACAGACCAAGTTCTTCCATCCGAAACTTGAAGGATGGCAATGCCAGCAGGCAGCTTCATAAGATATCTCTTGGAAAATTCATTTGGTAAAGACTGAAAGGAAAAGACAAAACAAAACAAAGCCCAGTAATAAAGAAAACATCAATGATCCTTCTATGAATGGTGAGAGTACACGATGTCATGCTGTGACAGCAGGGTTGTACATAGAAAGAATACCATCATATCATAATGGATAGAAGAGGGCTGCATGACAATCCTAAAAGAAGGTTTATCAGACTTGAAGGCATTAGCTTTCTCAGTTGCAGTCAATTGCTTCATCATCCCAAGAGCCTCATGATGTGTTCGGTTTAGGAATCTTTGAGAACTAGAAAAGCTTCCACCATCTCTTTTGGTCGGAAAACTATTTCCCCCTGTTGAATATTATAACCAATAGGGCAATAGGACATTAAAATTTACCAGAACGGTAAAGCTGCATCTGTATTAAGAAAACTGAACCAATGTGAAATAAATGAACAAAACCTTTTGCTGGGTTTCTCTAAACTGAATAAAGAAAATAGTAAATTGAGTGCAAGTTATGCAGACCTAATGGATCACAAACTCGCAAAATAAAAGTTGATTAATCACTTACCATACAAAAACCAATTTATAGCTTCTGAAGTGCGGAAAAAGACAACTCTTAATAAAAGTTTAATGTCCTTAATCAAGACAAAGACACACACATCGCCAAGTTCCAAATTATTGTCCTTCACAAACGTCAACCAGCCATGCTGGAATCGAGCTTCTTCTTCTTCACTATATTTGAATTCAACAGACCATGTGCTTCCATCCAAAACTTGAAGATTGATGTTACTATCAGGCTGCTTAATAAGATGTCGTTTGGCAAACTTCAATGGCAAAGCCTGAAAACAATAAAATTAATGACAAATCAGGAAGGAGAACTAGAAACATCTTGAGATAACACTTAATTATGATTCTAATATTAGTGTGAAGAAATATCAAATCTTTCATAATACAAATGTTACTTGGGAACGTGATTTACCAAAGAACTTTGTATATCCGAGGGCCGCATGGATACGATGAATGAAGGGTTTTCATTTTTGAAATCATAAGCTCTACGAAGAGCTAGAGCGCTGCCAAGAACCTGGTGACATGTTGGTATAAGGAACGTTTGAGTGCCACAAGAGCCTCTAGTGACTCTGCCATCTTTCTCTGCAGATAAATCATCTACACCTGTTAAAGTTCTGCATCTTATTAATGCTTATGGAATTCAACAAACTATGGTTAAATATATCCTACCTTTATTTTCCATACTTTTCACTTCTAATTTAGTGCAGTGTGAATCCTCCTTTGTGATTGGCTTCTCAAGCATGTCACAAGGTTGAGTGTTCTCCCTATCAAAATTCATGTTTGCATTACTGCTCAAACTTGTTCTCATTTTCTTGTAAGGAGGACATGGTAATGGAGACTGCATTCTTGCTTTGGGGCTGGGTTGAAAATCCTCCAAGATTTCAATAGATAAATCATCATCTTCAACGGCTTCTTCAATCTTGGGCATTGTAATAGGATAATCAATCTCGGTGGCACTCATATCAAATATGCAAACATGGAAATGAGAATTCCCTTCATATTGAAAAACCAGGAAACTCCCGTAGTCTAGTGAACAAAACATAGAGAACTCTGGCCAACCCTTCTCAAACCAAATCTTATCTTTGCATCTTGTCAGTTCCACTTCCCATTCAGAACCACTCGGAAGCTTTAGATAAACTGAATTTAATAGATCTCTCCTATATTTCATCACAAATTTGTTCGGAACTTTCTGCACAACAGGACCAAGTCACATGCTATTACTCAGCATGCATGCATTGCCAAAATTCAACAGTGTACAAAGTAAAACAAGCTGCATGCAATCCTCTTTAGAAAATATGAATATTACATTCAGTACATTCTTCAACGATGTGTATGCAGTACTGCAGCAATAATTCTTCCCAGGCAATTATAAACATCACATTCAAATCAATATTGGAAGAGGTAAATGAGCAAAGCCAATTAGCTCTAATGACCACCCATAGCAATGGATCGATCAACACTCCATCGTTTCTCACTTCACATTCAACTATTAGCACATTCATATATGCAATGAGGACTAGCAAGATGTACGTGCATATGTAAAAACATAAATTAGAGAGCGAGAAAGAGGTACTCACAAGTTTGTGTCTAGAAGTGTCCTCCAGAATGATCCTGAAAAAATGTGGAGTGGTAGAAGAAAATCTAGGCAGGGGAAGAGAAGCCATGCAGCAACTTCAAAAGCTTAGGTCTGGTAGCGTTGTGGTCTTGCGGATGCGTTTATTAATTTGAATTCCCAAGTTCTCAGCTAGAAACTAAAATTGTGTTGACCAATAGCTTTTAGTTACTTTTGAAAATGAATCAAGCAATAGATACCACAGAGCTCAAGATGTCATCATTGCCATACACTGAAAAGTCACTGCACAGAAGCTCAAAATCCAATGCCTCATTGATTGTTAATGTTTCATTTATATTATTTATAATATTTCATTAGGTTAAATGGTTGATAATGCTTGAACAAACCAAAAACCAAAGTTTGTTAGGTTAATAATATATTGTAACTTTAGTCATAATTAACTTGGTTCAGGAACCAAAAAAAAAGTGTCTTCCACCAAAAATACTAAGTTTACGATTGGAAATATTTCAATAGCATAACATTCAGAGCAACTCCTTTTTTCTTTTGTCAGTTACTTGATCTCAGGTTCTCAACAAATACTTTTTTTTTCTCCCAATGAGAACGCCACCCTTGGGTATGCGTTTCTGCAACTTCCTCCATCTCCGATGGAGCAAATTTCCGGCACTTCCCCTGGTGTCGCAGTCATCGAGTATGGTCCAGACCGTCTCCCCCTTTTATCTATTACTCTCCAAGACGTCGAGGTCCTCGACCAGTATTGAAGCGCCTTCGTTCATTCCTCCTCAGATTGGTTCGATCTGGGCCTTGAGGTCGCTTTCGGTTCATCGTCCATTTGGATTGGGGATTGTTGGTGACTGGAAAATCTTAGGTAGGACAGCTCCGAGAGTCGGACGTCTTCGGCCATCTCGGGCACGGCTCAAGTCGACGGTGTGAGGATCTGGACTGGGGTCGAGTGCAGGGTTTCTGATGGGCCGGTTGTCGATCCAGTTGTGCATTGGAGCGGCGATCGGAGTGAAGCAGCGCCAGGATTTTCGGCTGGACCTGCGCTACATCTGGTGGAAGTGGGTGGAGGCGTGCTGGAGGGATCGCGTTCTCCGCCGTCGAGCGCTGGTGCAGCTGTCGGGGCCGAGATCCATGCGGTTGCCTGAATCTGGGTTTGGCTTTGGTGTTCGCTGCCCTGCAGCTTTGATCAGTGGGGGTTGGGTCGGGCTGAGAAACAACCTTCTCTGTTTCTTCATGGGAACCGCCCCAAGGCTGGTGGGGTAAGCAGCGGCGCATTGAATAGAGGGGCCGGAACTGGGTCTGGGTTTCTCCGGCAAGGGATGGCGGAACAGGGGAGGTTAGGGCAGGTTCTGGTGCCCATAGAGGTTTCGGGTGCCCAACTGGTTCTGGGCTTCTTTTTGTTTGGGCCATTCAAGATGGGCCTTTGTTTGGCCTTATATTCTGTTTGAATCCGCATTTGGGACCTAGGAGATTTTTTCGGGACGCTGTTTCCTGCTATACTTTGGAATTGGAATTGCGGCAACTTAGCTAGAAGATTGCTCTCTACTCGACGTAGTATTTTGGGGGGCGTGGGTAAGGTCAGTCACACTACCGGCGGTTATCTTGATAGAAGGTTATCCTCTATTGGACGTATTTATATGCGTGGAAGCATGATCGGCCATACTATTGGAACTGTTTTACACAGCTCGGGCTCTGTCCTGGGCGTCATCAAACGCTTAATTACATTCCTTCGTACCTTTGTTAAGTTTTATTTCCGATGCTTTATTGCATCTAGTATTTCCCTTATTATTTTATATTAAGTTGTAATTTTTCTTATGTTTATTATTAATAAAATGGTTGACTATTACTCTAAAAAAAAACATTAAGAGCAACTCCAACAGTTTTCCCATATCTTGATTTTTCTCCATTTTAGGGAAAATTTTAGCTGTTTTACTCCAACAGATTCCCTATAATTATCCCAAAAATAGAGATAGTGCTGAGAAAGAAAACAAAATTCCCTATATTTACAGCAATCTGTAAAATTTTAGGGAAGAATTATGGAATCTGTAAAATAGAGAATCTATTGGAGTTGGAGCATCAATTTTTTGGAGATTTTAATTTTGATGCTCTAACAGAAACTAACAGAAAGAGAGCAGAAAAGATAAATACAGCAAAAGTGGCATATTTCTCCACACCAAAACTGTGATGATTGACCTCGACGTCATACGCCTCTTTTCAAGACATCGATTACTTTCCCTTTCTAATCAACATCTAAAAATGTGACCTTTCAGTACAATGTCATTCATCTCAATGAGCTCAAATATGCAAACGTCTCCTTCTCTTAAACAATTTTCCTTTGCAAATGCAGCCCAACCTGACTGATAGAAGTTGCACATGGCTTATAAGAAATCAAACTCACCGGCCACAATCTTTCTTTGACCTGAAGCATCACTGTTTGCTTCTCCTGTTTGATGAGACTCCTAGCGAAGTTAACTGGTACATGCTGTAACCAAAACAATTAACTATAGAACTTGAAGCGAAGCTTAATGTTGTCAACTGCCATACCACAGTATGGCCCGACCCCAGGGTGACTTTGAAGAAGGGATTCTTTGATGAAAACTTGCTTGCAGCTTCAAGATTAACCCTGGCTGTCCTCAAAGATGAAGAAGGCCTTTGAGTAACCTGCCCACTAATATTTGACATTTTGTTCTTGCCTACACAAATTAAGAAATAATATTAGTCTGATTACTTTCGTTAACCCCTCATAAAAAAAATGAATAAATAAATAAAAAGAAAATAAAAAAAATTGATCTTGGCAATTTCTCATTCAAGTGAACTAGCAAGACGTACCAATTTCACAATTCATGCCACATTCATATTCAACTTCAACTAGGGGGCGTTTCATTTCTCGGACTTGAACAGCTGCTCCTCTGCCATGGCCTGCCCCAAATCACAAAGAAAAATATAATGTGCAAGTTGTGCAGAGATAAAGGAGCACAAGTTCACAAACAACAGATTTTACCTGTTGACAAGGGGCGCTCTGCAGACTCTTCAGTGGGGGAAAAGACAACATCAAATACTAATTCAGTGCAGTTAATCAGTGTAAAGATACACACATCACCGACTTTCAAATTATTGTTGTTAGAAAACCTGATGAACAAGACATTACATAGAAACCTTGTATGTACAGCATATACACTTAAGTAAACGTATTTGTTAGAGTTTGTATTTAAAATAAGTTTAAGTACTTATCCTAATCTGTTTGGATTGATTTGAAATCAAATTAGGACAGTTGCAAGAAGTTAATATTTGAAATAGCAGTTAAAGGGTGATGGCAGTTTTCTTGATGGAAGAAACTGTTATTACATTGCTATATATAACGTTTTGGTCCCTTCTGATACACAATCTGAGCTCAAACTCACAAAATAAAAGTACCCTAATTACTTACCATTAGACAAGAACCTGTTAGAAACAGTATGCTTAAGCAATCACAAACATATAATTTAGAACCTATACTAGATCAAATCATGTATGTTCAAAAACTGAATTCTGTTCCAACAGTGTTTGGAAATCTCCTTGAATCAAATCCAAGTGAGATGAAATCTCCTTGAGGAAGATTCAAGTGAGATGAAATCTCCTCTAGACAGATCTTGGAGAGGTAATATCCCCTTGAGATGGATCCGAGTGAGGAAGAAAATCATTAACAGATCCCTCTGAGATAGATCTAATCCTCTTCAATGGAAACTGATTTCTATTCAAACTCTAACACTGAATGTAAGAATGAACTAGGGATTGAAAACAACATATCAATCCTGAACCTGCAGAAAACAAGAACACAAGATTATGAACCCAGAAAACTTACTCGATGCACTCCCACTGTCCATGATAGCCTTCTCCTGATTTCACCCTTATGTTCTTTTAGTATATGGGACTAACAACAAGAACAACTCGTGCATCAGAAGGGACCAATCTGACATATACATATAGCAATGCAGCAAATCAGTTTCATCCATAAAGAAACTGATTTCATTGCTTAACTGCCTATTTAACTGCTCTGCAACTGTATTTCTATTTTGAATTCAAAATAATATACAATTAAGCTTATCCATAAGTCAAGATTAATTGATAGCTTATACAACTATTGTTTAAACTCTGATCAAATTCCATATTTATATGAATATATGTACACTTGCATATCAGTGTATGAACTCTAAGCAATGTCCAGTTCCATATGTAAGCCATGTCATATCTTACAGAACCAAGTTGTAGCTTCTGAAGTGCGGAAAAACAAAACACCTAATAAAAGCTTGATGTCCTTAATCAAGACAAAGACACACACATCGCCAACTTCCAAATTATTGTCCTTCACAAATGTCAACCAGCCACCCTGGAATTGGGCTTTCTCTTTAGTATATGTGAATTCAACAGACCATATTCTTCCATCCAAAACTCTAAGGATAATGTTACTTGCAGGCTGCTTAATGATATGTCTTCTGGAAAACTCCGATGACAAAGACTGAAAACAAAAAACAGTAGAAATCATGAAATAGAACTAGAAATTTTCTGAGAGAACAATAAGTTATGATTCTACTTAATTTTAGAGTGAGGAAGTATCAAATCATTCTTAATTCAAATGTTTACCAAAGAACTTTGTATATCCGAGGGCTGTAGGGAAACAACGAATGAAGGGTTTTCAGTTTTGAAATCATAAGCTCTATGAAGAGCTAGACCGTTGCCAACAACCTTGTGAGATGTTTTCTTTAGGAACCTTTGAGTGCCAGATAAGCCTTCAGGGACTCTGCCATCTTTCTCTGCCGACAATCATCTACACCTGTTAAAGCACTGTATCTTATCAATGGTTATGTCATTCAACAAATAAGGTAAAATACTACCTTCATTTTCCAGATTTTCCACTTCTACTTTATTGCGATGTGACTCTTTGTTTGTGATTGGCTTGTCGAACATGTCACGAGGTTGAGTGTTCTCAATTTCAGAACTCACGTCTGCTTTGCCGCTCAAACTTGCTCTCATTTTCTTGTAAGGAGGACATGCTAATGGACATTTCCTTCTTGTTTTAGGACTAGGTTGAAAACCCTCCAAAATTTCAATAGATAAGTCATCATCTTCATCAGCTTCTTCAATCTTGGGCATTGTTATGGGATAATCAATCTCCGTGGCACTCACATCAAATATGCAAACATCAAAATGAGAATTCCCTTCATATCAAAAAAGCACGAAGCTCCCGTAGTCTAGAGAACAAAACATAGAGAACTCTGGCCAACCCTTCTCAAACCAAGTAAAGGTCTTGTTAATTCTACTTCCCATTCAGAACCACTTGGGAGCTTAAGAAATACTGAATTTGACAGATCTTTACCATATTTCATCACAAATTTCTTCGGAATTTTCTGCACAACAGAACCAAATCACATGTTATTAATTAGCATGCATTGCCAAAAATTTTAACACTGCAAACTAAACCAAGTCACATGCAACTCTCTTTCAAAAATAACAATTTACATTCGTTACATTATCGAACTAAGTTTATGCATTACTGCACCAAGAAACCTTCTCATACATGTCACATACAGATCCATATTGGAAATTAGAGGGAAATGAGCCAAAGCCAAACCGAATCATATATAGTTCAAATGATACCAACATAGTAATGGATCGAAGCTCAATCGTTTCTTGCTTCAAGTTCAACTAATAGAAGATCCCGTATATGCAAGGACTAGCACGATATACATGCATGAAGAGAGAAACAGAGGTACTTACAAGTTTGTGTCGAGAAGTGTCCTCCAGAATGATCTTGAAAAAATGGGGAGTGGTAGAACAAAATCTCAGAGGGCGAAGAGAAGCCATTGCTCAACTTCAAGAGCTTTCTGGACATGCAGAACAATAAAGATTGTAGTTTTTGAAGGTTTTGGTCAGGAATGTAGAAGATTGTAGTTGCGTTTATTTGTATTCCCCTGTACTTCTCACCTAGAAACTACAATTGTTTTGGCCAATGGCTTTTAGTTACTCAAAACGGATCAAGCAATAGATTCTCCACAGAGCTCAAGATGCAATCATTTCTATCAACTGAGATGTCACTACACAGAAGCTCACAATCCAATGCTTAGTGGGTTGTTAATATGTGCTTCATTGAAAACTTTTCTAAGGTTTCATTAGGTTAATGTTTATATTACTATTGGCCACAAACCAAAAACCAAAGTTCATTACTTACTAGCTAGTTAACCCTTTCCACAAGCCAACTCAGTCAACACTTTTCCAATCGTCCCATACATCAATCAGTACCTTGGAAATGATCAGGTTATTATAGTTATCTATAAAACCATATACCATTGTTTGAAGTTTGAACAATCTAAATTAACCACATCAGTTGAAACAATTCTACAGCATCTTAGATTAGTAAAAAGTAACTGCGAGCCGCACGTCTCCATAACATCCAAATAGCACCCGGAGATGCATTGATTTTTACTATTGTAATACAAGGGATAGACACTTAATAGCAGATCATGGTCAAGTGATTTGGTAGACATTCCGTTCATGATAGATAGTTAGATAAACATAATTTACAAAAATCATGATTATAGGAGCATCCAAAAGTGTTAGTGCACTCACATGAAACCTACTAGATTCATCAAATATTTAACATCAGTGCAGCAACCTTGCATCTTCTAGTTCAAGGAATTTGCGGAACCTCCCAACTCAAAGGTTCTTTATCGAGGAGATTAAAGAAGTCATCAACATCAATATTGTTAATGTTAGTGTTGGAGTAACCCTCAGGATCGATCATCACCTCTTTCTTTATTGGAGCCGCACTTGTACCCACTCCTGATGATAAGCACTCTTGCTTCATTTCTACATGGACCTTCCGATCATCATCAGCTACACTTGGTTTCTCGTCAACTGTGGGAATTTGTATTGTCGAATTAGATCCATTGCTACTTTGCTTCTCTTTCTGGTTAATTTTCTTGCTCAAATGGGTATTCCAGTAGTTCTTTATCTCATTGTCTGTTCGACCCGGTAATCTTCCCGCAATCAAAGACCACCTTAGAAACAAGAAATTTTGCACATACATCAGCTTACAACAATGATAATGCAAACCCCAATTTGATGATCAACAACTTCAGAAGCAAGGAAATGAACTGAGCTTGTCATTTGGAATACGAAGTAACCTATTTCCAAGAAGCTTGTGCAGCCTAATAATCATGTCCTCTTCCTGGTCAGACATGTCGCCTCTCTTGAGGTTGGGTCTCAGATAGTTCACCCATCTCAGCCTGCAACTCTTGCCATTCCGATTCAGCCCTGCACCGAAAACCCATTAATCTCTAGACCATAAAGTACATAATGTGATCAAGTACTTCTTGAATTGGGTTACATGCATAGAATACAGACCTGCTTTAGACGCTAATGAGTTCCACTTCTTTGCACCATGAACTGCAATAGCCTCGGTTAGTTTCTCGTCTTCTTGCGGTGTCCACTTTCCCTTGACGAATTCTCTTGCGGTGGGCTCTTGTTTCTCTGAGGCCATTTATCAGTCACTTGGTGGGCGTGTTGGGTTGGAGTTGGTATTCGGGTGTGTACAGTAGAGATATAGAGAAGCGTCGGAAACAATGGTGCACTGTGACCATGGAATGTAGAGAAATGGTTGCGAGGGTTTAGGGAGAGGCTAAACAAGGGAGAGGTGGATGGGTTCAAGACAAAACAGAATGCATGTCTGCTGTGTGTCCTGGACAGGAAGAAGAAGCTAAATTCTTTTTTTGTTTTTGTTTTTTTGTTCTCTAATGGGAAAAGAGGAATTATAAATATAGATTTTCTGAGGCTGGTCGGTCCCACTGCTGAGATGGAGATCAATGTACAGAACGAATAGAAAATGAAAATGACCAAACAGTTTATTAAAAAGGATTGTAAATTTCAATATCATCTAAATAAGACCATTTCCAAGACACATTTGAGGGATTATTCAGAGCACCGCCGTGCACTTACACCAACATAAGAATAATTTCCACATTTCCAATGGATGTTTCTTTTGGCTTGTATGTGATATGGTAAATAAGATTTTAACTCATCTTGCAAACATACCAACTCCAGCCGATGAGTTAAAAATGATATTATTATATTATATATTCAAACTACTTGTGGATCCAATTTTATAACAAGATTCTGAAACTCTCTCACAATGTTTTTCACTAATGAGTCTTTATATATTAAAATATTAAATGACAGAACCCAGCAGCTATGTCAAATTTGACAGTGAGATAGGATCTGTTAAATCCATGTAGGATTTGACAACACCATTGGAGTTCCATTTTCAGCCATTTATAACCGTTAGTGCATGTGTCCAGGTGTCAATTGACACTTTCGTTGGAGATGATCTTAATTAATGTATCCAGGTGTCAATTCACACTTCCGTTGGAGATGGTCTAAGATCATCTCCAACCATCTCCAACAGTGCTGTTAAAATCCACCGTGGAGCTCCAACAGTAACATAAGGCCAGTGAAACCAACTCCAACAAATCTGTCAAATCCTACGTGTATTTGACATATGAACCTAATATGTCAAATTTGACAGATCTCTCAAAACTGTCAAATGCCTCAATAGCTCATCTTCATCGTCTTCAAAGATTGCTTCTTTTTTTTCCAGAATCAGAAAGAAATTGGTCTGTTCCCAAAAATCCAAACCGGAAAACTTCTTCACGATCTAGATTTGAAATCCCAGATGGCCAGATTTGTTATTATCATGACAAGATCCAGAGCTTTCTCTCGATTTCGATCTGAAATTCTCTCTCTCAATGTCAATCTAAAATCCCACATGTTGATATGTATTTCAAATTCTCTCTCTTCTCAACATCGATGTTGTATGTCGATCTCAAAGAAACATTAAACTGCAGATAATTGAGATATATAGATGAGGAAGAGAAGATGGAAAAGAATTGTTGGAAAATAAATGAACAAGAACTCACCAACCATGCTGATCTGTCTGATCTCAATTTATTTCCCAAAAACTCAAACTAAAAAACTTGTTCATGATCTCAATATGAAACAGGAAAAGTGAAGATGGAAAAGATGAAGAGGAGTCGTTGGAAGATAAATGAAGAAGAGCTTCATTTTAATTGCGGCAGGTTGTTGAAGTGAGAAGGAGAGATTGACTGTGAATAATTGAAGAAGGGTTGGGTTTTGTTTGCAAACAAAACGATGAAAAAAGCAATAGCAAGAAGGGGAAATTAAAAAAACAAGAAGGGGTGGGGATGGATTTGGCAGATGGGTTGGAGGTGAAGTCCACAAAATGTTTTTGCCAAGTCAGCTGTCAAATTTAAATTTGACAAAATTTTTGACATCTCTTATTGGAGATGCTCTAATGGGTTTACAGGGTTCAAGCTTTTATTGCATCATTGAGTTGGAGTTTTAAAAAATTATTGATTGTACTGAGATTTAGCTAAAAGTAAGAAAGATTGAGTTTGTGATTTGAAAAATTAAGAAAAATGCTTGGGATCCCAAAACATTATACCAAATAGCAATACCAAATGACGTGGAAAGCGACACATCAAGATCATCATCATCTTCAACTTAATAATTTCCAGCTTGTATTTCTATAAATTATTTAATTTTATAATTTTAAAATAAAACGTTAACAATTAAAAATATTAATCAAACTCGAATATGTTTCAAACTCTATCATAGAGTTCGAAAAATATTCAAGTTTGACTAATTGAGATCAATTTACAAATTTCACTGCTTAAAATTAAGATTGACAGCTTCTGGAATCCTCACTTGAGAAACATAGTTGAAAATGCAAGCATAACAGAACATAAACTCAAAAACTATAATTATATAGGGATGTACATGCCTATGTGAATAAAGAGGATAAAGAATTCTATAAGGAGGTACTGCAATCCCCTCTTTGGGAATCTTTTAATAATGATGGATTTGACTATTTAATAGTCAGACGTTGATGAAATTAAAGTTCTAATCAAAGATCCAAACAAATCAAATGATTAAGCTGGCAAATATAAGTGTTTCAATTAACTTACTGTTATTTCTTGATGCAGAACAATAAGCAAGCAGCCAATCTAATTACCAATCTAGAATGATTTCTAATTTTGATTTGAAATTAGCCAAGATGGATTACAGAACAATTCACTTGGGAAGTAGGTGGGCGTATGCGTTTTGGTTTGACTATAGAAATTGATATGATCGGTGAAACTTCGATCGTCAATGGATCTACATTTTTGATTTTGTTAGGGTTAATCTGGTTCTTTAATTATCTTCTCAAAAAAAAAAAATTTGGTTTTTGTTTTAAGAAAACTGAATTGGGAGAGAATTGAGTCATACTTTCATTGATAATATGGGCCTCTTTATATAGAGGATTATAAGCATAGAGATAGAGTTGTACATGGAAACATAATCGTACATTGATTGAATATCTCCTAAGATTCTCCAAGAATATCTCTAATATAAACCCTATTTCAACTAGAGCAAGTAACCTCGAGTTTGGGCCAGACACATGTTCTGGATTTACTTGAACACTCCTTCTTGTGTCACCCAAATGTGGTGCTCCTCTCGTTGCCTTATGAAAAACCTTGCCGAGTAACAAAAACTCAGTGGGACAAAAATAACCTTGGTCGAATGGGAAAAAGAGCACAACACACCCTTCACGTTTCGAGACCATACATGTAGACACCTCCCCCTGATGTCTGCATCTCCACCTGACGACTACGGTCATTGGAGTTCGGATAACTTCCGCAAACGATGCTACCAACATGTTTTTCGAAAGTGGAATTTAGGCAATGACTTAGTGAGCAAGCCTGCCGCACTGTCCTTAGATTGAACCTAGTTCACTTTGATCTTGAGGAGAGTTTGTTGTTGCTGATTATACTTGGTGTGGTGGTTTTTGATGTAGCCTTGCTTCAAAACAAGCAGCATTATCCTATACGCTCGTAGGCTCATCTTTGGTAAACTTCAAACCACAATTGTTTAAACATACGTAATTATGGATCCAATCCATATACATTCACAAACCACTTCGTGAAGAGCAAGAATCTCTGCATTATTCGAAGATATAACGACTAAGGTCTGTTCTGTAGACCTCCAAGATATCACGATCTTTACCCATGGTGAACACTTAACCATTTTTTTGGGAATGACCTTTGTATGGGTCAGAGAGATACCCAACATCAGCAAAATCTTCCAAAACACATGTCGTTTTGGGATGGGAATAGTGGACGCAGGCCAGTGTTGGCGGCGTTCCTGGTGTGTGATGGGTCCGAATCCATCATCTCTCTGTAAGGATAGAACAAACTCATATCAATCGTACATCTTAAGTACTGAAAGATATCTTTTACACCAATCCAATGGCGTCGCATTGGCGCAGAGTTATATCTAGCTAACAAGTTCATGGAAAATGAGATGTCCAGTCTTGTGCATTGAGCTAAGTACAATAATGCGCCTATTGTACTCAAGTAAGACATTCCTGTCTCTAGCACATCTTCATCCTTTCAACGAAGACGATTCTTTTCAGGATCAAGACTATGGACGATCATGGGGGAGCTTGAAGGCTTAACCATGTCAAAATGCGTAAGCATCTATCGACACGATGCTCAAGTTCCAAATCGAGACATAATCGTGTTCTCCCATAATCCTTCATCTCAAAATCGGATTTCAAGTGTTCAGCGGTTTCTCTTAACTCTTTAAGGGCTTCTAATGAAGATCATGTTCAACATGAACCGTTGAACCGCGATAGAATCCGAAACTTGTTATGGAACGCGTGGGCATATCCCTTCCCAATCAAGTAGTCACTTTAGTGAGCGTTTCAACCTCTTTGTAAACGTGCTCCGTGGTCTAGAGCCACTTGACTTGGGTAAATGAAGTTCACCATGAACCTTCATGTATATTCCGTATCTAGATCCCTATAGAGATACGTAGTGACCACATTTGTAAGTTACATGTTCAGTTATTCGGAAACTACCAAACTGACAGGGTAGTGGAGTGCAATGACATCCATTACGAGAGAGTATGTCTCATCGTAGTCGATTCCAGGGCGTTTTGTGAGAAGCCTTGCGCCATAAGGCTAGATTGCCATATCTTTTTCTCACTCCGCTTTCTAACGAAGCCCATTAGTCAACAGGTTTTATGTTAGGAGGTGTTGACATCACTAACTCGAAAACCTTCCTCTTCGTTAGAGAATCCATTTTCACCTGGATCGCATCTTTCCATTTAGGCTAAATCTCTCTACGTTGGCATTCATTCATCAATGGAGTGTGGTTTGACATCATCGGACTCAACAAGCTCATGTGCAACGAAGTGCACAACTACATCAACAATTATGATGGAGTTTCTATCCCACGTCTCATGTACACTAGTGTAATTTTCATAGAACTTTATATTCTCAGGAATAGGTTCTGACGTTGAGGCGTCCCCCTACGATAACCATAATCCGGAAGATTCTTATGAGACTGGTTTTGAGTCTTGATAATCAAAGGATTGGAATGTGCCAAAGTATCCTTAGAACTCACGGGCCTCTCATGCATCTTAGCTGGGGCCATGGCCTATAACGCCAAAGTGCCACTCTCTATGGCGTTGGCACCATGCCTACTTCTGTGTAGGGTGGCGCTACGTCTTCTCGTAGGGATGTCCATCCTTGCTGGCATGTTTGCAGCATATTTGTGTGATCTAGTCACTTTAACAGGGATCGAGATGAGATATAGAGGGGACAGACTACGACAATTCCTGTCATTCCTATTGAACATTAGTATTCTTATCTCCCCCTAACAACTGAAAGACTGTCTCATCAAAGTGACATCCGCAAATCTAGCAGTAAGGAGATCGCCTAGCAAGGGCATTAAGTGGCGGACGATTGTTGGAATCTCAAATCCAACGTAGTTGGCCATTCGTTCGTAAGGACCCATCATAAAGCACTGTGGTGGCGCAATTGGCACATAAGTGGCACACTCAAAGATGCGTAAGTACGATACTTGTACTCAGCCACTAGCTGTAATGCAGAGGTAGATTGAGTGTGGGTCGTAGACGAATTAGCATAGGTGCCTGCGATATTGCATTACCCCAAGCCTATATAAGGAGATTGGTGCGCATTACCAATGTCCTGACTACCATAGTAGTCATTTTCGCGAGACCATTTGGGTGTGTCCATGAGAATATAATGTCCAACATCAATTCCACTGCAATATCTATCAAAAATCTTCGATGTAAACTCTCTAGCATCGTCAAGTCCAATTGACAGAATAGGATGATCCGAGGAGTGAGCCCGTTGTCATATGATATTTGCTAGGAATGTAGTATAAGCAACATTACAAGTGGACAATAGCAAAACACATGACCAGCGTGTTTGCGTGTCAACCAATATCATGAGATATTTAAACGTCTGAAAGTTTGGTGAATCAGTCCACAGAATCCCCACGGATTCTATGTAAGAACAAAATGAGTATTTTCATATCCTTTGCATAGGACGATCTCAGTCTTAATTTTCCTAAGGAACGGCTTTTGTAAAACAAGTGAGAGACTTTAGAAGCAACCAATGAGAATTTTGGTTGGGCTTGAGCGTCTGAAATGCTATTTGAAGCAAGTTGGTGATTTCAGCATCACCTGGGGCGCCATCACCATGATGGACGCTATCCATGGTGTCATGGATAGGGACTGTGCCAGCCCTAGGTTGGTGGTGGACGGAGGCGGTGCCCTAGGCAGCTGCGTCGGTCACACTTAGTCTAGAAATCAACTTTTGATTCATGCTTCGTTTCGCTCGAAAGAAATGATGTCCATATGAAGTCTTTAGTAGACGGATCATCATATCATGACTAGGATGATCTATCCTGTCATAACAAAGTCAATATGTGTCTAAATCTAAGAGATCTTCTCTCATAACTCTATTGGATTAATAGCTCAAATAGTGACATAGAATCCACTAGAGTGACACATAAACTTCTCTAATATGCGCCTTCATTCGCAATCATTAGAGGTATTGCAAAGGAACTCATTTCCATTCTCTACATGCGATTTCGCATGGAATCCGTTGGCTATTCATAGGTGCGATTGGCCCTAGGAGTGTAGAGTGTTTCTGTGAAAGTAATTAAGGTGCCATTTGGCAAGTGAAACTTGGGCTATTCCATGTCTTTGAATTAATACTGATGGCCCAGCCATCGTAGTCACAAAAGTCATATGCCAGAATCAAAATGGAGTCATAATGAAAAGAACTCGAAATTTGATTTATAAGCCAACGGATTCACATCATTGTCTCTTTAACCATAGAAAATCTAATCCAAAATGCTAGCTAATGCAAAACAACGGTGGTCGTCCAACTTCTTTTAATAATACCAAAAATGAATGTGACCAGGTGAGTAAAGAGATGTCGGTGGAGCAAAGCTCGCTTAAGTACCACTAATCTCAGAACCTTCCTAGACATCACACTTACTTTGGGGTGAGCCTTTTTTTGAAGAAAGACTAAACCATTCCCATCTACTACAAAAATATATGGCAATTGCCTATTACATCTCTTGGAAGATAAAAAGACTTAAACAGAATTGGTGATCTATTGATCCCAGCCAGATTTGTAGTCTTCAACCCTTCACTCTAGATCATCTTCTTGATCTTCTTGTTCCACATAGTGAGCTTCTTTTGCTTCACAATATGTTTTGTAAGCGGTGACAATTTCTTCACGAGCTCTACAAATGTGTGCCCAATGATCAGACACTGCACATCGAGAACATACATCTCTTTGCTTAAACTCCATTGATTGAGGTGCTTTGAAAGCGTTATTTAGATGGCTCTTAGTGTTGATGGCGCCATCAACATAGCCAGAGGCGTTGCCTCCCTCTCTCTTTCCACGTTGACCTCTTCGGTTCCGTGTTCGCCTATTTTAGCGATTACCTTCCCAAGTAGAGTGATTATATGGACCAGAACATCCAAATGTATTCCTAAGATAAGGGTTTCGCTCTTGGCGCCCTCTCTTTGGGGCACGACTATAATTGGATTCCGGAATATGCTCTGTTCCCACGGATCTCTAATTATAGTTCTTCACAAGGATGTTGTCATGCTTTTCAGCGACATTCATAGCTCCAATGAGCTCATGAAACCTTGTGATTTGTCTTGCAGTAACATCGATTCGATAGTTCTTAGCAACCATCAATGCAGAGACGGGGAAGGTAGAGAGAGTCTTCTTAATCAACATCACATTTGTGATCTCTTTACCACAGAATTCCATTAAGGATTTAATGTGAAGTGCTTCCGAGCTGTAGTCAAGAACTAACTTGAAATCACAGAAGCGGAGACTATTCCATCTCACTTCTAGGTCAGGAAGCAGGGAGTCATGGACGTTGCCAAATCTTTCATCGAGTGAGACCCACAGTCTTCTGGGGTCTTCTTCATTCATACACTCGTACTGGTGCGAGTCATCCATATGATGAATCATTAGGATGATGACTTTCGCTTTATTTGCCTCTAAGGCTGCTCTATTTGCTTCTAAAGCTTGAGCTTGCTCAATAGTTAGCTCATCCTGGCTAGGCTCGAGAATTGTGTTCAGGATTCCATCGACCTTCAGATGCTAGCGCACATCACGAACCCACTTGTGATATCCAGAGCCAGTTGTTCCCAATGGAGCAAAGTCCAATTTGTTCAGGTTACTCATCCTGAAAGAGAACAAGAAATTATGGTAAGTTTCGGAGCGTAAAAGGCTATGACGAAAACATATAAAATTTCTGAGCGTAGTTGCTTCCAAGAAATTAGGAATTTTTTAGCGTAATTGCTTCCAAGAAATTCAATTCCAAGAGGTATTGGATTAGATCGAAACAATGACGTTAGTGGTCGATCATAAATTCTCTACAAAATTTAAGTTTAGAGATCTCAACAAGCTCTAAGCTTGGAGTGAGCACGAACCCCCACAATTCGGCTTAATTAGGTCTCTCATATGATGAAGAAATGGGGGTAGAAGAAGGGAGGTTGCAAGTCCCCCAAAAAAGAAGAGAAATTAAATTTAAAAACTCTAAAAAAAGGGAACGTTTAGTAAAAAATACGTCGA
The DNA here is from genome assembly GCA_024704745.1 of Rosa lucieae. Lineage (NCBI taxonomy): Eukaryota > Viridiplantae > Streptophyta > Magnoliopsida > Rosales > Rosaceae > Rosa > Rosa lucieae. The sequence continues at coordinate 65,950,558 of CM045493.1, read as the reverse complement.
AATAGGTTACCGGAAAATTTGACCCGAAAAAGTGGCCAGAAAAGTCGTTGACCGGATGTTGACCGAATGGCTGACGTGGCACTGATGCTGACGTGGCAGTGGGTCCTATTGTTGACGTGGCAGTGCTGAAGTGGCGCGAGTCCTAGGGCTGATGTCAGCGGGCTTCTGGGCTTGGGTCAGTGGGCTTCTGGGCCTGCTCCTTTTTCTTCTGGGCTGGGCCTTCCTTTCTTCTCTCTTTCTTCTTTTCTTCTTCTTTCATTTCTGCCGGTTCTAGGTGTGGCTCCTCAGGTGGCCGGTTCATGTCTTTTTAGGCAGGTTTTTGGACTTTCTCTTCCGGTTCCTGAAACTTCAGATCAATGGGCTTCTGCTACCAAAATTTGGTGGAAATTGGATGTCAGGAAGATGGTGAACCGGTGGAATATTTGATGTGAGTTGTATGGAGCTTCCGGTGGCCAGTTCAGTAGGTTTTCGGTCGGTTCTTGGGGTGCCGCAGCCAGTTCTGGACTACTGGAATCGAGTTCTTCAAGGTGTGAGGTGGAGGCAGAAAAGACTTTAAGGTTTTGTATTCGGATTCAAGGTTTTTAGTTTCTTGAATCAGGGTTTGGCTATTTGTTTCAGGGTTAGGGATTCGTACTGATAACGTGTTTTAGGAAAACTGAATTGGGAGATAATTGAGTCATACTTTCATTGATAATAGGGGATTACAAACATAGAGATATATAGAGGATTACAAGCATAGAGATATAGTTGTACATGGAAACATAATCATATATTGATTGAATATCTCCTAAGATTCTCCAAGAATATCTCTAATATAAACCCTATTTCAACTAGAGCAAGTAACCTCGAGTTTGGACCAGACATATGTTCTGGATTTACTTGAACAGTTCTTTAATTATTTTTTTGCTAAAGAATAATTTTGTTCAAATGAAATTAATTTAATTTGCTGGATTTTAATAAATTGAGGGTGATGATGTGGCATTGCCATGTCATATGCCACATCATTTGGTATAATTTTTTGGGATCTGTAGCACTACTAAAAAATTAATTGGATTTTTTGTGTTTATGTCATATTGCATACCAAATTACCAACTGAGAAATGATATCAAGGAATGGGTTTCATATAAACAGCTATAATTTAGGTAAGTTTGTTCGTATTAGTATCAAAATTCTTTGGTGAGAAAAGTAAATTGATGGAGGTTTTTTTTTTTGGTTACTATTGATGGAGGAGGTTTGAGATAATAATAGTTTTTAGGTCAGCATTATACCCAAAAACTCACTTTGATTTGCACGAGTTAGTTTGGCAGTCATTTGTTAGTCTTCTATCTCAAAGAAGACGAAACTTACCACGAAGAAGTTATGGCACAAGTGGAGGGTGAAGAAAGAAACATTACACAATTGTTGGGCCATAAGTGGAATTTAATGTAATAAATATAAATGTTGAAGTGAGAGTGTAGAATGTAAAAGGGGAGTGTGGATTTCACTCTACATAAAAGAAAAGAAAAAATTGTTTAGATGGCAAAACAATCGATAACGATTAGTAAAAAGTCGACAAAGTAGTGAGTAAAATTTAAACAATTAAAATTGCAGAATAACTCAAAATCATTTAATTTAGTAATACAAGAGAATCTCCAATTAGACTAGGCAAAACAACGTGTCGTGTCGTGTTAAGTTTGTTCCGTATATTTATTGTGGAACACAATAACAAAACTTTAACCTAACGTGTGGAGAATACTAAAACCAAAACCAAACCACTAAGTTTCGTGTTAACTGTTAAAATTTATCAAAACCCATCAAGAAAATAACTAAATTTTAACATACAAAATCTTATGGAGTATCATTTCACTAACTGTTTGTTACTGAAGATCAATAGCAATAGTGAATCTCTCTTCTTTGTTATTAAGGTGCTTATTTCACTTTATTGTGGGTTTTTTCCATAGTACAATGAACAATTTCATGTTGTGTCATTGAGGATGCAAAACATGTAGTATATATTAATCTTAATGTATTTGCTACTGATGGTCAGTAACAATATCTATTTTGTCAACAGTGAAGATTAGTGAAGAAGACTTTGATGCAGCTAAAAGCAAGCGCATAATTTAACCCTGAAATGTCATCGTTAGTATATAGTAAATAGGGACCGTTCTATTCCGGGGATTGAGGGTACACCTGTAATTGCAAAAACAAATTAATAAAAGTAAAAAGTATTATTTACAAAAGTAAAACAAAGAATAAAAATATATACAAATGAACACAAAAGGGGGTTTTAGGATTATTAAATTAAAAACTAAAATAAATAAAATAAAGAAAATGTAAAAACATATATACACGGGTGGAATGAGAGAACAAAAATCAAAACTAAAACTATGATCAAATTCGATTAAACCCTAATATTGTTCATCTAAGTCATGAGAAATGAGTTGATCATGTGAAATATTCGAAAGCAAATAATTTCCCATTTTTTACTTTTCAATGCTAATTAACCTAAGTGAAAGCACAAAGATTAATCCTATCAAACATGTAATCAAGCCCTAGAAAGCTAGTCAATCATGACATGTTTAACGCATGAAACACATGGAAAGGCTATCAACTCAAGTGTGCAACTTAATATGAAAAAAATCCACCTAATTGCAATCCTCTTTAATTAAATTCGGTTTTTGTCCAAAACCTTTACTACTTCGATTCAAGTTACACAAAACAAAAAGTTGCTTTCATGTTCTTAAATCTAGCATCATTCATATCAAAACCCTAAGTGTTTCAAACCACATAAGATTAAAATACAAAAGATATCTATAAAGCAAATTTAATTAAACAAACTCACATAAGCAACTCTCGAATTACAATAATAGAATCGAAATTCTCATTTAATCATAAAAATTCCAGAAATAATAATTTTGTTCAATCATGAATGTCAACTAAAACAAAACCAACGAAATTCAAAGCAAAGGTTACAAAGTAGAGGTCGAATTACACCGTGGATAGAAGATGAGGATTTGTGATTGACGTTGCGATCCTTGAAGCTTGAAAGCAAGTCTTCAATGGTGGATGGTGGAGGAAAAGGTCACGGCTCCTTCTTCTCTTGCTTCGGCCTTGCTTGAATCCCGTGGCTTGCTTTAGAGGATGGAGAGAATTTTTCTAATGTTTATTTTCTAATGGAGAGAGGTGTCTGAATGAAGAGGTGTGTTGTGGTGTGATGTTGTTGTGTGATGTGTGGTGTGATGGTGTGTTGTGAGGTGAGGTGTGTAGAATTGTGTAGAGAATGCTCCTATTTATAGGAGGATGACAACTTAGTCTCCAAGTCTTCAAGATTTATTCACACAGCATTAGCCAATCAGAAAACGCCACGTCAACTCTGCTATGTCATCCAACCAATAAGAAACCTCCAATTTAACACCTTGATTTAGGGAGATTATTTTTGAATTAATTGCATGATTATTTTCTGATTTATCTCCTCAAATAACTATCCAATCATGCCACACAGCTTCGACCAATCACAGAATGCCATGTCAGCTCTGTTGAGTCATCCAGCCAATCAAAAGCCTCCAAAATAAGTCCATAATCCTTCAAAATATATTATTGCTAATTTTCCCAAGATTTAATCTGATTTTTCTCTTAATTTTCGGCCAAAATACTCTTGAGTGAAAATAGGAATGAATCTGGATTTTTTCTCCCTTAAATCTCTCCATGGCATCATTATCCTTGATCATCTCTTGATTTTTGACATTAACTCCATAATTTTCCATGGCAAAATCAGCTTTAATTCCCCGTAATATCTCCCACGTCATCATGTGGTCTCCTAATGCCTTCAGGTTTCCTAGCCTCATCAGGATTCCTGCGTTGACTGGGATTCCTAGTCGGACCAGGAAAACTTCATTTCTTCATTTCAGCTCTATTTCTTCTCCATTTATTCCAATGTACCTAGAAAATAAAAATTAAATTAAAATTTATTTATTTAAGGAAATAACTAAGTAAAATATGAGGAAATAATTATTAAAACGTCGCATTAAAATGCTCCTATCAGACTTCGATATCTATCCGATACTAATCTTCTATATTCACTGTCTTAATTCAATTTTTTATGGAGTATCATTAATTTTGCTAACCATTTGTTACTAAAGATCAGTAAACAGCTACAAATTCCCCTCGACAACGCTAGAAAAATGTGCCTACTATCATCGTGTTGCACCTCTTGCGCCGTTAGTTGAATTAGCACTTCAGGATCCCATCGACCTCCATACCCCTGTCAATTCGGATCTACCACCGATGCAACACCAGACCACAACATAGTTGACCAACACAATGCCACCACTGTCAGATCGAGATCTAACCCTAGCTTGGCACAAGTTCGTCGCACCAACCATAGCTTTTTCTTTAAAACCGTTTCTTTTAGCTAAAATTTCGAAGCTGCCTTTGGAAGACAACAACCGCAACGTATTCAGAGAGAGTAACCTACGCATTTTTAATTCATGTCGTAATTAAATGATTATCTAAATTAATTAAATAAATATAAAACCTAGTTAAAAGAACTAATAATCAAAAAATGTATAATATCAAGACTTTGAGGTCTTAAAATAGGATATAGGTCCTAATCAACCTAGTTTTTCTTTTTGGATTTCTTCCTAATCAACCTAGTTATAGAACCAATAATCGAAAAATGTATAATATCAAGACGTTGAGGTCTTAAAATACTAATATAGGTCCTAATCGTAGGACTAGGGGTAGTATTCAAATGCCAAACCGTAGAGTGTGGTTCGACACTTCTCAATAGAAAACAATATGTTTCTGTTTTTTTTGAAAAGGAAAACAATATGTTTCTCGTCGCCCATCGAGTTGGCAATCTTTTTTCTCTTTTCGAAAAAAAAAAAAAAAAATCTAAGAAACTCCAAACAAAGAAGTCCTTCTTCATGAATTGTATACTCCCTGGCCGGTGTGGAGTTCGTCACCCAAACAAAGGTCAGCACCACCCGGGCCACGTGTCGCCACCCCAGATAAACACAATCCGGGACACGTGTCCCCACAGTCTCATTTCCCTCCAAGGCCACTGGCATATCCTCTTCACAGTCTCACGTACCTCACCACCCCAGTTCATCAGCACACAATGACAATGGGCCCCGAAACCGAGAACCCCTTCAAGCTCGTCGGATTCTCCAACTTCGTTCGATCCAACCCCCGTTCCGACCGATTCAAGGTCAACCGCTTCCACCACATCGAGTTCTGGTGCACCGACGCCACCAACGCCGCCCTCCGCTTCTCCTGGGGCCTCGGCATCCCCATGGTTGCCAAGTCTGACCTCTCCACTGGCAACCAAACCCACGCCTCCTATCTCCTCCGCTCCGGTGACCTGTCCATCCTCTTCACCGCCCCTTACTCCCCAACCATATCCCACCCGACCCGGCCCACCTCCACCGCCTCCATCCCCACCTTCGACCACTCCGCCTCACGCGCATTCTCCGCCAAACACGGCCTCGGCGTCCGAGCCGTCGCAGTCGAGGTCGCCGACGCCGACCTCGCCTTCCACTCCAGCGTCTCCCACGGCGCTAAACCAGTGTCCCAACCCATTCTCCTCGACAACCGCGTCACAATCGCCGAGGTCCATCTCTACGGCGACGTGGTTTTGCGGTACGTAAGCTACAAAGACCTAGCCCAGCTCGCCGACCCGAACCCGGACACGTGGTTCCTCCCCGGATTCGAGCCGGTCCTTTCCTCCTTCCCCCTAGACTTCGGCTTCCGCTCTCTCGACCACGCCGTTGGCAACGTTCCCGACCTCTCCGCCGCCATGACTTACGTGAGAAGCTTCACCGGATTCCACGAGTTCTTGGAGTTCATGGCGGAGGACATAGGGACAAGCGAGAGCGGACTGAACTCGGCAGTTCTGGCCAACAATGACGAGACGGTGCTGCTTCCGATGAACGAGCCGGTGTACGGGACGAAGAGGAAGAGCCAGATTCAGACGTACCTGGAGCATAACGAAGGCGCCGGAGTCCAGCACCTGGCTCTGGTCACGGACGACATATTCAGGACCTTGAGGGAGATGAGGCAGCGCAGCGGAATCGGAGGATTCTACTTCATGCCGTCGCCGCTGCCAACGTATTACCGGAATTTGAAGAAGAGGGCCGGCGATGTGTTGACAGATGAGCAGATCAAGGAGTGTGAGGAGTTGGGGATTTTGGTTGATAGGGATGACCAGGGGACTCTGCTTCAGATTTTCACAAAGCCTGTGGGAGATAGGTATGTGCCATTCTCTTCATTTCTTTGTTAAAGTTTTTGTTTTTTAAATATTCTTTGTTAAAGTTTGTTTGTGTATGGTTTTTATTTTGGGTATTAGGAGTTTAGGACCGTAAAGATGATACTACCAAAATACCAAATGCAGGAAATAATTTGTTTGTTAAGATCTTTTTCATGTTGTATGATACTACCAAAATACCAAATGCAGGAAATAATTTGTAGTTGGTTAGGTCTTCTTAGTTTCTTTTTCTGTTAATTGTTAATTTGTAATTTCTGTTTCTGTTAATTATTTGTTTGAGTGGCTTGTAGAAATGAGGTTCTTTTTACCTCGTTATTGGTGTTTGTTTTTTTTGGTATGATTTATGTCCCACATGCGAATGTATTTTTTTTCTCTTTTTAATAAATTTTCTCCTTCGTTGAGGTTCACCAGAAAGTAATGCTAGAAATAATACATATTTCCGAAAAGCTAATCGTATGTTCTTCTCTCCATCAGAACAATAGGGCCGTTATGCTCATTAATAAAATTGTTAAAGAGATGAAATATAACTAAGGTATATCTTTCTGATTAGAGGTTGAATCGATCATCAGAAGAAGAATTAGGCAATAGGATACATTCTGGGAAAATAATACTTCCACCAAAGAGAAGCAAATGAAAGGACTCGTAGAATCGAGAATGAAGTTTTCATTTTGCACGTGCGTGTCTCATCATACTGTGGATAGTGATTTTGCCGCTATCGAACTTTTGATGGGACAATTGCAGAAGGATTAGGGTAGAGGTGATGGAGAAAGGCTTTGCACCTCGTGGAGGGAGTGCGGCGGCGGGTCTGATACGGGCAGTGAACTTGACGGTTACAGGCGCGGAGCTGCCATTTCATGGTGGGGGTGTCCAAAGCAAATAGACCTGCCTAGATGCCCAAATTAATTTTTGGCCCAAGCCCAAGTCATTTTGGGACCCAAACCAGACTGTGTGCAAAAATCTAATCAGAGATTCTAGTTAGGGTGTCCAAAACATTTTGGGAAGTCCCTTTGGGGCAGGGTGCAAGTGCGGACCAAAATGATAGGCTCTGGTTGTTTAGGGATCCCAAAAACACAAAAAGTGTCAAACTTCAATATTTCTTTCTTCAATGAAAACAAAACATGGAGTTGCGTGACTTAGAACCCCTCCTAAATCCTAATCACCACCCACACCCGGCCGGTCAGATAAGCTTGCCATGTAATTGCCCTCTCGGAAGATATGAGAGACATGGAAATTAATCTGTTTTGACATGTGAATGCAATTTAGCCACGAGAGCTCAATAGAAAACAATACGTTTCTTCTTCCCCGTCATCCATCATCGAGTCTCAAACTTGAATTTTTCTTCTTCATGAAAACTATACACCCTAGCCGGTATGGAGTTGCGTCACTGAAAACCCCTCCTCACCACCACCCATACCCGGCCACGTGGACTTGCCTCCAAGTCCACTCTCAGTCTCCACATCACTATATCCTCACGGACCTCACCACACCCATCATCATCAGCACACCATCACAATGGGCCTCGCCGAAACCCAGAACAAGTCCAACCTCGTGGGATTCTCCAACTTCGTCCGGTCCAACCCCCGCTCCGATCGCTTCAAGGTCAACCGCTTCCACCACATCGAGTACTGGTGCACCGATGCCACCAACGCCGCCCTCCGCTTCTCCTGGGGCCTCGGCATGCCCATGGTAGCTAAGTCTGACCTCTCCACAGGGAACCAATCCCACGCCTCCTATCTCCTCCGCTCCGGCGACCTCTCCTTCCTCTTCACCGCCCCTTACTCCCCCACCCTCTCCGACCCGACCCGGCCCACCTCCACCGCCTCCATCCCCACCTTCGACCACTCCGCCTCACGCGCCTTCTCCGCCAAACACGGCCTCGGCGTCCGCGCCATCGCCATCGAGGTTTCCGACGCCGACCTCGCCTACCACGCCAGCGTCTCCCACGGCGCTAAACCCGCCTCCCAACCGATTCTCCTCGACAACCGCGTCACAATCGCCGAGGTCCAACTCTACGGCGACGTCGTTTTGCGGTATGTAAGCTACAAAGACCCGGCCCAGCTATCCGACCCGAACCCGGACTTGTGGTTCCTCCCCGGGTTCGAGCCGGTCCCCTCCTCCTTCCCCCTCGACTTCGGCCTCCGCCGCCTCGACCACGCCGTCGGCAACGTCCCCGACCTCTCCGCCGCCGTGGCGTACGTGAAAGGCTTCACCGGGTTCCACGAGTTCGCGGAGTTCACGGCGGAGGACGTCGGGACGAGCGAGAGCGGACTGAACTCCGTCGTTGTGGCGAACAACGACGAGACGGTGCTGCTTCCGATGAACGAGCCGGTGTACGGGACGAAGAGGAAGAGCCAGATTCAGACGTACCTGGAGCACAACGAAGGCGCCGGAGTCCAGCACCTGGCTCTGGTCAGCGGAGACATATTCAGGACCTTGAGGGAGATGAGGAAGCGGAGCGGAGTCGGAGGATTTGAGTTCATGCCGGCGCCGCCGCCGACGTATTACCGGAATTTGAAGAAGAGGGCCGGCGATGTGTTGACGGATGAGCAGATCAAGGAGTGTGAGGAGTTGGGGATTTTGGTTGATAGGGATGACCAGGGGACCCTGCTTCAGATTTTCACAAAGCCTGTGGGAGATAGGTATGTGCCATTCTCTTCATTTCTTTGTTGAAGTTTTTGTTTTTGTGTATAAGGTTAAGGTATGGTATTTATTTCACTTTTGCTATAAATGACTGTTAGGACTATAAAGATGATAGCTTTCTGTGCTTGCTAAGATCTTTTTCATGATTGTACGAAAGTTATGCTACTGAACTAAAATTGGGTCCATTTGGTTTTTGGAATTATGGTGTCATAACTAGTTTTGTGGCAAACGTATTCATGGCATTTTGGCCACTTGTTTGGGATGTGGTTATACTTTTTCATGTTGGAAAAGGAAATTGACAACAAAACCACGTAGAGTTAATCGGTTCTCATGTTGAATGGGCAGGCCGACGATATTCATAGAGATCATACAGAGAGTTGGGTGCATGCTTAAGAATGATAAAGGGGAGGTTTACCAGAAGGGTGGATGTGGTGGGTTCGGCAAGGGTAACTTTTCGGAGCTCTTCAAGTCCATTGAAGAATACGAGAAGACACTTGAAGCCAGGCAAATTGCAGAGCCGGCAGCTGCGTGATTTCAGGTTTGTCCTTGGTGCTGTATAAATAAGGTAGTTGCTGAAGCCAGGTTGGTTGTAACTTGTACTCATTAGTCTTTTAGGTTGGTGTATAAGCAAGTGCCCTGTCGTGTATGACAAGCTTCATGGTTGGTACCTATTGAATTATGTGCAATGACCTGCATTTAACTCTATGAAGTATATTATTGATGAACTGGTTGCCCATTCTGGTCATGTATGTAAAATATTTCGAAGATGAATAAAAGTCCATATATTAACTTCCTCTAGTGAAATCTTGTTCTGGTTTGCTCATATGTGGAATGAAAATTCAATTACTATGGGAGATGATCCCAGAATAGTCCAACATTACTACACTTTAGAAACAGGATCAAAGAAACTTTGCTAAAGAAGTTTTGAGTAGATGATCTGTGATCATTCGATTGGTTTTCTCCGAAGGATGAAAGGCATCCCAAAACACATACTTATCTGCATCTTGGCATGTAAATGGACTATGCGGATCACATAGGAAACTCATCTCAAACCTCCCTGTGCCGCAGCACCCAGTTCTTGATTCCTCAAATCCTGTCATCAAAGGAAAACTTATATCACTTTAAGGGAACTGAGAAATAAAAAGCCATAGACAGATTTGATAAATGCAAACATTTTAGAAGTGAAACTCTGGTCCAAGTTAAAACTTGGGGTTAATAGCCTAACAGAACCAATCATTTGGGAATTTTGAGTCAAAACTTACCATAAACAGAAGGCCTTTTTATGACTTGCAACAAGAGGTTATATGCATCTGCAAATACCACATCAAGACCAGGAAGCTCGCTGTTCAGCTTTGCCACCAAACCCTTTAACTTGCCATTAAATTCCAAACCAACGTTGTTGTATTCCTCCATGCAAGCATGGTCTTCCATAATATTTGTGGTTCTTTCCAGTGGCAAACACCCCATTGGAGGAACCCCTGTCAGGGACATCTTCCTTGCCCCTAAAGAATATATTGTCTTCACAAAATCTGCAGCAAGTCCTATAATAAAATCCTGATATTGGTTCACGGTAAACTGCAATCGTCGGTTTGGGAGTGTATAATAGTTTTCCATGAAGTCATTTGTTCCTAAGCTAATCAAATACAAAGCCTCACTTAGTATTTTCTTTGCCTTCCTATCTCCAAGGTAGGCTTTTAATTTCTGCTGGTACTCCTTGTAATACTCCACTTCCTTCCACAATGGAATCACATCCTGCAACAAAGATACCAGTGTTAACAAGAAAAATAGTGCAGCTGTATTCTCATTAAATTGATAGAAAATCCTAAAGATTCTAAGAACAAAAAAATCTACAGATAACAGTATACATAAACCCCAGCCGACATAATGGATTAGTATATCAGTGTAAACACTTCCGTAGCTGGAAATTTTATCAACAAAGAAATCAAGTGCAGGAATTATCAAATACTAGTTAATTGGATTACTTACAGCAACTTCAGAAGTGGCATTATCATAGCCAGTCCCTGCAGAAGCAAAGCAAACTCCTACAGCAAAATCTGAGATGCTATACATTGGATCCAAGTATGCAGGTATGGTTGGCTTGAGGCCTAGAGCTTCGGAGATCAAGTCAGGAGGAATTCGGCCGTTGCAGAACCGCCCGGTGGCTTGGCCTCCCGGAAAATCTTGACCATAAGGTGGAAAGTTGCTCCTGGCAATTGTTGGAATGAAGTTGTTGTTACCTGAATCAACGGAGGAATCTCCAAAGACTATGACTGCTGGAACTTTAGCTCTGGATTTGGCAACAATTGTTAGTGTTTGAACTAAAAATAGCCAAGGAATCAACAAGTTTGCCATTTTGCTGTGTCTCACTCTTGACGGGAAATAGAATGTAATCCAGTAACGGTTTTCTGAGTGAGAAAGGAAACTTAACTTTTAGTTTATGTATTCATTTCATGGAAGAATTGAAAATTTGGGATATCAATGAGAAAGTTTGGTGGGCAGTTCTGCTCTTAATTGCAGCACTAAGATAGTAGGTGCTGGCATTACGGGGTATAGGGTTTAAGCAAAACGGACAACATAATGATTCCGCAGCAGTAAATTCAGTGAATGCCTGGATTTCTGCAATCATACGTTTTTGATGAAAAAAGCCGGGGGTAAAAAGTGAATGATGGCCGTTGAAGTACCAATGGGCAAGTCCTGCAAGTCTGCAACGGCCATCCATGTCAGTTGCTATCTGATTTTGTTGGTATTTATGATCCCATAAATGTAGTAGATGAAGTTGCACGTCATTTTGATACATGGAGAGGTGTGTGCAGACACAAGAAATTTAGGGGGGTGTATTCAATTAAGAGTCTACAAGATTTTTTTTGTATTTTAGAAGTCTATTGGTATTCAACTGGGATTTTAAATAGTCCTTTTAAATCTTGATGTATTCAATTAAAATTTAAAATTATCCATTCAAATATGCTGATATTTAAAAGTATATGAATTTTTAAGGATTTCATTAAATGATGGATTTTGAAGGATTTTATAGTGATTTTTATACATATCAAAACTAAAAAACAATCCAACCACTTCCCAAAAGATTTTGATGGATTCTTTCTGACTCAAAAAATAAAGAACCTCTTCACCCAAAAAATAAAATAAATAAAAAGCAGGTCTCAACAGGTGACACTCATCCATTTTGTCTTAAACCTATTTTTCCACTATCTTCCTCGGCCTCTGCTCTCATCTAATAATTTTTTATTTTATTTTTATCACTATAGCTCTAGAAGTCTTAATCCTTCTAGCTAATGAAGCCTTAATCCTTCCAGCTAATGAAGCCTTAATCCTTCCAGCTAATGAAGCTCACTTTCAATGGTATTATTAAGATGATACATACACACATGATTCTTTTGTAAATTAGATATGAAATAAATTATGTCATTAGTTTACTACTTTATTTTTTGTGTAACATTTTGGCTTGTTAGTTTTCTCTTATTGTTCATATATCATTATACACAACATAAAGAATGGTAGATTGCCATACTTTCTTGTCATTGATATAGCATTATAGTTCGATCCATACATCCATTGCTTAATTAAAGAAGAAGAAGAAGAAAATTAGCCTACCAAAAACATCATAAGGATTTGTAAAATCTAAACAAATACTAGTAAATCAATCCATTAAAATCAATCAGAGTCCACATAGAATTTAAACAATCCGTGGATTAAGTAAATCCATGGATTATAAAAACTCAAACAAAGTCTTTTAAAATCTGAATTGAATACACCCCCCTTAATTTATTAAATAAATCGGTTAATCTTTAAAATTATGTCTAAACAAGCTTAGTTTTGCACATGGTTCTTACAAAAGGTATACGTGGCTCGTACGTCACCAAAACGAGTGATCCATCGATTGAATGACGCGGAAGCATCAATTGTAAAAGCGTCAATTTATCGCTGATTGATATTGTTGCTCGAATTAAGCATTTAAAACGGATTAATCATATTAAACTGATTGATCTCGAAGAAAATCAAACATCAAATACAAATATCAATCAAATTAAATTGTTTAATTCTGATTAAAATTAAGTATTAAATCAAATCATAATTGATTGGCATATTCCTTAAATAAAAAATAATTAAATCAATCAATTAAAACTGGTTGATTTAATTAAACAATTAAGTTATGTGATTAAAGTTGTGTCATCAATGCATTCCAAGTTGAGAGAAAAGCCGACACTATAAATACCCCTACTCAAATCAAGAGAAGGGGCCGACAGACTGACGGAAGAATCTCTCCAAAGCTCAGAAGTCTCCCAAGATCGTGAAGAACCATCAAGCTGCCAAATAGTCGGTCCTTTCACCTCACCGGCTTCAAACAAATAAGGAAAATCACCTACAAGCTCAGAAGTCGTCAAACTCGCGGAGAATCAACAAGCACCAAGCAAATGTGACAACTCATCCCAATCAAAGCCATACTCGCCATGTGACACCGCTCGTGGTTCAAATCTGATCAAGATCAAACCTCTTTAGCCCTTGATCATCTGTTGTCTTCAAGTCGTCAACAAAGCAAAGCTTCTGCCAAGTTCTTCATCAAGCTCGTGGAGAATCAACAAGCACTAAGCACACGTGCCGATTCATCCACCATCAAAGTTAAAGAACACTCACCACGTGACATCGCTCGTGGTTCAAATCCGATCAGAGCAAGTCTTTGCATCCCTTGATCAATCGCCTCCTACAAGTCGTCAACAAAGTAAATCCTCTACAAGTTCCTCATCAAGCTCCTGGAGAATCAACAAGCACCAAACACACGTGCTGGTTCATCCCCTACCAAAGCTGAAGAATGCTCACCATGTGACACCTCTCACGGCCTAAATCCGATCAAGATCAAGCCTCTACAACCCTTGGTCAATCGGCTTCCTCAAATCGTCAACATAACAAGAAGTTTACACTACAACCGTTCGATTCAAGATCAAGTGCTCATCACCCTTGGATCAAATCAACGTCGGAAATTGAATCAGATGAGATTCTTGTGAAAGAGCATCTACAGAGATTGTAACCCTCAAATTCATTAATAAAAAATATATTATTTTGTACACGTGTCATTCTTTCATTCATTGCAGGACTTTCGTGTTTACAAATTTGGCACGCCCAGTGGGACCATCTCTGCCTCTTATCTCCTTTCTTCAACAATCTTAAGTTGTCATCCTCAGCATATGGCTTCCAAGATGATTCAACTCAAATCAATAAACAAGACCAATAAGGTAGCTACTCAAAAAATGAGTAGAAACCTTAACAATTGTATCGTTTGGAAAGAGTTGTCTCAACTCGCGAGATTCACAATTCATCCATCCAAGCCGTGTAAGACGATCACCACTTTCACAACAGTAGGGGCAAACATCACTAAGCAAGGGTGTTCAGCATGTTTAAGCAACTCAACAAAACATTCTCCTTCGCCCACTGCCAGTGTTGATCTGCATACACACCTATGCCCCAAACCATCTCATGATAACCAAAAGTCATGGTTATAGGGGTCACCACAGTGGAAGAACAGGTGACCCAAATAGCCTAATTAGCTGAAGCAGTTGAGAAGCTACAGAAAACTATTAAAGAGAAGGATATGGAAATTGCTGCGCTCATGGAGAAGCTAGAAATTCAACATGGAAAAGACTCAGAAAAAGGTCTGCATGGTCATAAGGAAGACTCGTCTGGTGGATTATTTTCTGAACAAAAAGAAGAATCAAATTCCATCCTAGCTTCATGGTCAATTCAACAACTTCAAGACATGATTGCCAACATAATTAAAGCTCAATGTGGCGGTCCCTCTCAAGATACGCTAACATACTCCAAGCCTTATACCAAGCGGATAGATAATTTGAGGATGCCAACTAGGTACCAACCCCCCAAGTTTCAACAATTCGATGGCAAAGGTAACCCCAAGCAACACATTGCGCATTTCATCGAGACATGCAATATCACTAGCACAGATGGCGACTATCTTGTGAAACAATTCGTTCTCTCACTCTGAGGGACAAAATTCAAATGGTTTACAGAATTGGAGCCTGAATCCATTGACAGCTGGGAACAAATGGAAAAAGAGTTCTTGAATCGCTTCTTCAGTACACGTCGCATTGTGAGCATGTTAGAGCTCACCAACACCAAACAACGAAAAGACGAGCCAGCCATAGAATTCATCAACCGTTGGCATGCATTAAGCCTTGACTGCAAGGACCGACTCTCAGAGTTGTTAGCAGTAGAAATGTGCATTCAAGGCATGCATTGGGACTTACTGCACATCTTTCAGAGGATAAAGCCTCGCACTTTTGAAGAACTTGCCACTTGAGCTCATGACATGGAACTTAGCATCGCTAGTCATGGTCGAAGATAAGGTGAAATTGTTAAACCACATAATCAAAAACGTGTCATAGATTCTTTGGCGATCAGCACAACTCCTGTCAAGATCACAACAAAAATCAAATCAATTGATCGAAACAGGTTTGAATCGACTCAAGGTCAAGCAAGGCGCTGCACTCTAAAAGAGCTAGAAGCTAAATGTTATCCTTTTCCAGATTCCGATGTTGCTAACATGTTGGAAGATTTGCTTCAAAACAAAGTAATCAAATTGCCAGACTGCAAGCGTCTGGAAGAGGTGCATCGCATCAATGAACCAAAGTATTGCAAATACCACCGTGTCATCGGTCACCCGACCGAGAAGTGCTTTGTGTTAAAAGACCTAATCATGAAGCTCGCATAATAAGAAAAAATCTATTTAGACATTGAAGACGACGTGGCTCAATCAAATCATGCTGCCATCATCTTTGAACAACTCGAAGCAGTGTCATCGTCACCTTTGCTGGGGGCATGCTACTTGCCCAAATTGACTTAGAGCACACAAGAATTATAGCACTCCTAGCCAGCAAGAGCCTAAACTGCACGTGGCACCCAAAAAAAAAAAGTCCTTTGAGTTGAAAATCCGAAAGGGCGGCTCAAATAAAATAAGGACAAAAAAAAAATCATCATCATCCATAAATTCTTGAACTCTGTGATGACTTGATCTCTTTCTTCGGAAGGGTACGTACGCAGCTCGAAAAGTTACTCTGAGTCCAGTCATACCAAAGAAAGAAGATGAGTTTGCTCAGGAAGTTATTTTGAGTACGGTCATATCAAAGCAAGAAGATGACTCTGCTTGGAAAGTCTCTCTAAAATTCAATCACGACAAAATAAAAAGATGAATCTGCTCAGAGATACTTCAAGATGATGATTGGATTCAATATGACTCAAGCATTTGGAGTTGTCTGCCAAGTCAAAGAAGAAACGTGTGTGTAGAACTCAAATATTAAATATCTTTCGGGAGCATAACTCTGTAGAATCTTTGGAAGTTCGCGCCTTCTTTCGCAATCATCAAATACGCAAAGCCTGACTGCTTGAAGCAGATTCTCCCATGTCCAAGAGATGGAGGAATCCAAGAATTTAGGACGTTCACGTTCTTCCCTTGGTAGTTGACGAATACGTAAAGCCTAACTGCTTGAAGCGGATTCCTCCATGTCTTCCATTTTCAAGACATGGAGGAATCCAACCACTTAGGACGTTCACTTTCTTCCCTTCATAATTGACGAAAACGCAAAACCAAATTACTTGAAGCGGATTCTTCGTACGTCCATGAGATTGAGGAATCCAAGCATTCAGGATGTTATTTCTCTTTCCTTCATCGTCGACAAACACACAAAGCCTAATTGCTTGGATTGCCGAGTTCCCACCAAGTCTTAAGAAATGGAGGAACTCAAGTGCTTAGGTCGTTTGCTGTCTTCAATTTGTTGCGTGAAGCAGAATTGCTTGGTGTCCTACACCACGTCAAGATTGCTATTTGCTTGTCCATGTTGAAAAAAAATCATGCGAAGAAAATATTACTAGCTATGTACTATTTATTTAACGTATGTGATTGCAAGCAAAAAAATAATAGCTCCTGTGTTCAGAGGTGATTAGTATATGAAAATTATTCCAAAATGTAAACCACTTTCTTCAATTCTCATCACTACTACATTGGGACAAAGACAAACAAAATACAAATGAGAGCTTAATTGTCATTGGAAAGCTGCACAGCCTGTTATTCATGCATGACGCGTGTAGTGTTGTCTTCGTTAACTTGAGAAAGGAGGCATGTCAATGACATATAAATTATGGTCTGCAGTAGAAGAATGCCAAAAAAAAAAAAAGCTAGAGAATTCATATGTGGCTCACTTGTCCTTTGTGGTTGCATTAAATTAGTGAAAAAAGAAAACGGCAACAATATGATTTGAGTGACAACCAAACCAGCCGCTACTATTGGTGAAATAAGATGAAATAGACCTCTTTTTATAGAGGAAGAGCTAGGGTTGGCTGGTCTTATAATTTCCTAAGGAAGGCTGCAAATAGGGAGGGAGAAGAATATTTTGCCGCCAACATGATCAAACTTAATTACTCCCTAAGAGCAAATAAATTATTGTCTAAGCATAATCTTCCTTGAATTTGGGAGTTTCATAACATTCCACAAATAATACCTTTACCAAGTCAAGTTAGGATTTTGTGAATCTCCATACATGGTTCCGACAATATTGAGAGCTCAAATCCCATAAAAAAAAAAACAAGAAAAAGAAGAGGGATTTCATCTCTAATTCACAACCTACCAATTTGAAAAATGGTGGGGCTGCAAAACGTGAAATTCCAAAGCCACATATGGAAAAGTAGCCATGCATGGTTACCCTAATTTACTATTTGGACCTTTCATTATTTTTTTTGCCACTAAACTTCCTGATTTACCCTTATTTTTATCTATTTACACCTCTGTTATATATGCGATGTTCCAATAATAAAAGAAAAAAAAATTGCATCTCCAAACTCCAGTTAGCTTTCATGATCAACTGGGAGCACACACACAAAAAAAAAAAAAAAAAAAAATTCTTTTAAGATTAACGTTTTCTCTGTTTTTGATAATTACAATCGACTAATTTGAACTCTCAATTTCAAACCCCATTTTGTGTTCTTCAAACAATTTGGCATTACTTGATGCAGTTGAAGTTGGATTTCCATTGGAGTAATTTAAAGAACCTTATAATTCTTGATTGCCCAACTAGGTTTGATGAATCTTGGTCAATCCTTTTTGGGTTGAGAGAAAAGTTAGTGAAAGTAAGTCTTGACCCTGTTTTTGTTTTCTGATTTCAAAGTTATATTGACATTGAAATTGCATAAATTTAAATTCAAAGATTTCAAATATCATCTAATCTATAATTTATAGAATCTGATAATAAACTTAAGATGAAACAATGAAGACATCTCAAGCTCCTGGAGCCAGTGACAACCAATTAGGTGATGGGTACGAGAAGAGAGAGAGGGAATGAGAAGAAAGACATGAAGGAATAGTGAGGAAGAGGGAAAGGAGAATGGAGAGAGGATTACAATAGAGAGTTGGAGAGAAAGAGAGATGTCTACTGCTTAGATCATATGATACATGTTTTTCTTTTTCTGTTTTCCAATTTTGATCAAAACGTGTTTCTTCCTTTTCTTAATCTTTGATTAGATGGTGATTTCAAATAAATAAGATGGAGTAGTTATTTCAAAGTTTGAATTTTAACTTCCTAAATTTTGTGGATAGGGATAGAATTAGAGAGAGAACTGCAAGATGTAAGAGGGGAGCTGCAGCTCCCACGATGTAGATGCAGGTTTTTTATTTATTATTTTTTATATATTTGTAGAGGGGTAAAATTGGTTTTAAAATTGTGCAAAAAATGAAGAAGGTCCAAATAGCAAATTGGGAGGTCTGAATAGAACCACCCTAAAAAAAACCAAGAAAAAGAAGAGGGATTTCATCTCTAATTCACAACCTACCAATTTGAAAAATGGTACGGTGGGGCTGCAAAACGTGAAATTCCAAAGCCACATATGGAAAAGTAGCCATGCATGGTTACCCATTTATGCAGATTACCCATTTATTCTAAACTAAATTATGGAAAAGTAGCCATGCAAGGTTATCAAAAGTCTCAAGTCAAATACCCAAAAAAAAAAGAAAAGAAAAAGAAGAAGCATCAAGCTAATGATTAAAATTATCGATGTCAAAGGCACAAGCAAAAAATCAAGCTGGCTAGCTAATTCATCCAAGTAAGCTGATTACAAAGCACGCGAAATGTGCCTTAAAAAGCGACTTCAAGTCACACCTCTAGCACGTGACAACCACATGTTTACGGTGCACCTTGAAGTGGGGGCATTTGTAGACATAGGAAATTTAATGAAAATAAAATTCATTAAATAAATCGGTTAATCTTTGAAATTCTGACTAATTAAACAAGCTTAGTTGGCACATGGTGTCACGCCCCTGATTTTTAACACAAATAAAAATCGATATATAATTTCATAATTATAAATGCTTAATCGTTCAGTCATCAATACAAAATACTTGAAAACTTTTTCCCTTTTAAACCAAGTACATACTGATGTCCTAAACCCTCAAAGTTAATATACACTCGCTCTACAGAGTTATATATTACACAAGCTTACGAATTAAATTGTCAACAATAAAATAAAACATAAATGCTCCTCAGAGCTCACTACAAGTGGAAGTCTTTATACGGTAAAGTCACAAAATTGGCTTCCTACCGTAATACTGCCAGCACGCCACCTCAGGTTCAGCCACAATTACCCTGACCTGCAGGATTAACCCCTACACCGTTTGAATGGTGCATCGGGTTGCCACATAACAAACCCGTGAAGCTTTTTCAAGCTCGTATGAGTAAACTCAAAACCACAAAGCAGAAACACATTCTTAAGTCACCTCAACCTAACCACGATAAGCACACAACTCACAACTATAACCATCTGTTTCAAAATCTTCCCTCTCATGCTTACGTAGGTCAACTCGTGACTAAACTACATGCTCAGATTCTCAACCTAGCATCCCATTACACAAATTTCTCGTCAAACAAAACCTCCTCAGATAATGTTTGGAAATCCCTTGACGCACAACGGCGAGTCACAAGGATCACACTTATCTCCTTCCCACCGGAAGCCTTTGTCATCAACATGACATCAAAAGTGAAAATAATGAATCACCTTCCTATCCTCACACAGAGTACAATTGTCACCACTATGGCCTTTAAGGTAAATCAAACAATCAAGAAGAAAACGAGGAAATCACAATTCAAACAGGCAAAACAGTTCATAGTAACCCCTGCGTATAGTTTAGTTTAGGAGGTCACATTCTGACATCCATAGGTAGCTCCAACCATCACAGCAGTCCTCTCGATCTTTGTTAACTTAAGAACAATTCAACTCCGCTACCGAGCTGTCATCACACCGATCATCACACAGATAGCTATCATCCTACTGATCATCACACAGATAGCCATCATCCTATTGATCATCACACAGATATCACCGGTCATCACACATGTAGCGATCATCCAACAAATCATCACACAGATATCACCGGTCATCACACATATAACGATCATCCAACAAATCATCACATAGATATCAATCATCACAAAGACTCATTGCTGGTCATCACACATATAGAAATCATCCAACTAATCATCACACAGATAACAATCATCACAAAGACGCATTGCTGGTCATCACACAGATATTCCTACACAAGCTTTACCATATCTTAAACCTCACTTACGACGGTCATATTAAACCCATGGTATCTCAACACATGATATTCTACATTCACAACTCAATACACAATTTCACCATTCTCGAGCAATAATGAACTCATTTCAAATATTGTTCGCCTCACAACGAAACCACAAATTCATAGATGTATATATATCACGCAAAAATATATATACGAAATCATCTACTCAAGAATGCCACTAATACCACTATAGTCATAGTTAATCCCATAACTCCAAGACAATATGGTAATTAGGCTCATAACGAATATCGTGAGATTTACTCACCTCTGAATCCCGCTGCATCTTCACACACTAACCAAGACAAGCACAATTCACTGCAATCCGCTCAACTCAAGCTTGTCAAGTACCTAAACACATAAGGTCTCGACTTATTAACAATTCACAAACGATTTAAGTCCAAAACCCTTGTTTTGAACTAAAATCCCCAAAGTGGCGCCAATCGAGGAGAAACCACATCTGAGACCTCCCAAAGTCTCCGGCATACTTCCACGATCGATATGTCTAAACCACAAGTCGATCGGACGCTCAAATCCTCACGGATCGAATAAATCGACTGGTATGAAACCGTAAAAATCATAACAATTTCATACGAACTCCAAAAATTGCATATTATATATCGAAAGGCTCGTATCGACGAGTATAAGATATATAATACCAGAAACAGTCCCTTACATGGCTGGAACGTTGCCACAGGTGGTGGCGCACCGCCGCCGGCCAAAACTCAATATTTCACAAAACTTCCAACATCAAGGATGTTCATCACAGCATGCTTAACCATTTTCATAACTAGCACGAAGTCAGAAACTAAGCATAAATGGTCGAAAACTACCTCGCAAGCCGTGAATTACTGTTCAATCCGATTTGAACCAAGTTTCACGTGAATCGATCCAAACAACCACCACATATCTATCCAAGAGGCTGCTACGAGCTCCCCAAGCTTGATTTGAAACCTCACCGACGTCGGAGATCGGAGAACCGATCGGGTCCGATCTCCTCAAACTTCGCCGCCTTCTAGCACAACCACCACTGAGGATCGCCGCTAGAGGATGCCAGAAGGAAGACCAGAGCAAGGAGACGAACTGATCTGGAGAGTTTCGTCTCCAGAGACCGCAGGAGTTCGCCCGAAAAGCCGGGTCGGGTCAGACGAAAAACTCAAATACTGAAGTCTGAAGGTGCAGCCTAGAGAGAAGAGAGAGAATGGGAAAATTTCCGGAAAAGAAAATAGGAATTCTGATTTCATTTTTCTGATTTTCTCTATTTATACCAAAATGGAAACTTATTCCGATAGCCATAACTTTCTCTTACGAGCTCCGATTGGCGCGTACCTCATGTCCACGAACTCGTATGGATGCGCTCTACAACTTTCGAAAGGAAGTTTTCAGAGAATCTCAACGTATCAAAAGGCAACCTTGAACCCCCTCCTAAATCCACACTTTTCGAATAAAAATTCGTCAGAAATACTTCTGCTCCATCCACGAGCCATGAAACCGTCCTCTAACCACAATTTAGATTCCGGAAAGTCCTCGGAAAATAAATACAAATTTCCTGGGCATCACACATGGGTCCTACAAAAGGTACACGTGGCTCGTACGTCACCAAAATTATGTGAGCTTCGAGGATGGCATATGTCAAAACATGAGTGATCCATCGATTGAATCACGCGAAAACATCAATTGTGGAAGCGTCAATTTATTGATGGTTGATTGGTGCTCTAGTTAAGCATTTAAAATGGATTAATCATATTAAACTGATTGATCTCGATTAAAATTAAGCATCAAATACAAATATCGATTAGATTAAATTGTTTAATTATGATTGAAATCAAGTATTAAATTCAAATATCAATCAAATTAAATTGCTTAATTCTGATTGAAATCAAGCCTTAAATCAAATCATAATTGATTGGCATGTTCCTTAAATAAAAAATAATTAAGTCAATCAATTAAAACTGATTGATTTAATTAAACAATTAAGGTATGTGATTAATGTTGTGTCATCAATGCATTCCAAGTTGAGGGAAAAGCTGACACTAAAAATACTCCTTCTCAAATCAAGAGAAGGGGTCGACGCGAGGGACGACAGACGGACGGAAGAAATCTCTCCAAAGCTCAGAAGTCTCGCAAGATCGTGAAGAACCATCAAGCTGCCAAATAGTCCGTCCCTTCACCTCACCGGCTTCAAACAAACAAGGAAAATCACCTACAAGCTCAGAAGTCGTCAAACTCGCGGAGGATCAACAAGCACCAAGCAAACGTGCCGATTCACCCCAATCAAAGCCATACTTGCCACGTGACACCGCTCGTGGTTCAAATCTGATCAAGATCAAACCTCTTCAGCCCTTGATCATCCGTCGTCTTCAAGTGCCCTTGATCTTCCGTTGTCTTCAAGTCATCAACAAAGCAAAACTTCTGCCAAGTTCTTCTTCAAACTCGTGGAGAATCAACAAGCAATAAGCACATGTGCCAATTCATCCACCATCAAAGCTAAAGAACACTCACCACGTGACATCGCTTGTGGTTTCAAATCTGATCAAGAGCAAGCCTCTGCATCGCTTGATCAACCGCCTCCTACAAGCCGTCAACAAAGTAAATCCTCTATAAGTTCTTCATCAAGCTCATGGAGAATCAACAAGCACCAAACACACGTGCCGGTTCATCCCCTACCAAAGCAGAAGAACGCTCACCACGTGACATCACTCGTGGCCTAAATCTGATCAAGATCAAGCATCTACAACCCTTGGTCAATTGTCTTCCTCAAATCATCAACATAACAAGAAGTTTACACTACAACCGTTCGATTCAAGATCAAGTGTTCGCCACCCTTGGATCAAATCAACGTCGGAGATCGAATCAGAGGAGAATCTTGTGAAAGAACATATACAGAGATTGTCACCCTCGTGTTTACAGTGTGTTCAATTCCTCCAGGCCTCCAGTACTAAGGGGGGTGAGGATATTAAAAAAAGAAAGTGCTTTCATTACCAGCAAAAATGTTACATTGCATTATTATTGGGATCCTATTACGGGGTGTGGTTGGATGCCATTTATGACCAATTGCTGGCATCTCTTCATTGTTGTAATATTATGATCTTGCTTGTCCTCTGATATGAAGAAAGTAGTTGCTCTAATAATATAAATGGTACTACAGCTTTTAATTCCTGGGGTATGTTATCAATATTGTGAATTATATGTTGCTGCAGTTAATGTTAAAGTGTTATTTCATTACAGAACATTAATTACCTTTCTTAATTATTTCATTTCAGGCTGAAAAGACAACTGTTTGAAAATAGCCTAGATATGAAAAGGGAGGTTCCAACTTCCAACATCTAACTGCTTCTATATCTGATATGTGCTTATACAATGCCCTGATAATGTTGTTAAATTGCTGATTATGCTCCCTGTTTTAAATTTTAATTGTTAGCTCCATTTAAGAAATTGAACGTTGTGTACTTCTAATCAGTAGCTGCATCCGTGTTGGCGGCGTATAAGGGACTGAATTCAGTTCCTTTTATCCAGGACTGATCAGATATCAACCCAATCACGGTTTTTCTAGTAGATGTGTACGCTACATTAACCTTATCATATTGACTTAGGTAACTGTTTTAACAAGTCTTAAGCATCGGCTGTAATATCTAAATAAGAGATTAAGGACTACAGTTTCAATAATCATGCAACAAATTGTAGATTGACAATGTGCAGTTAGAAGATTACTGGCCTAAAATCTGAAAATTGTTATGGTGCTTGTTGCAGACTCATATGCACAACTAGAAGGGGAACGACTGATTTGGATACGAAAAATCATAGTAGGATGAGTAGAACGTGAGGGGCTCTTGGCTAGATTGGCTAAAGGTTCTTGGAAGCTGTTTTTCCAAGAGATAATTAAGCTATCCTCTCTTGCATTCTAATTTACGTAATGCATTGTTATTTTTTCGATTAATTATCAGTTACTCACAAAAGCTTGTTCAATGCTGCTTCAGTCGGGCATGAAACATGGAGAAAAACGGCTTGAAATATCCAATGATCTCCATCAAAGCATGGGCTATCCACGCCTTACTAGCTATTTAAGATATATATGAAGTTCTAATATATATAAAATTTGTTCTCGAGATCGACCAAAGCTTAGACCAATTAATATTGATATATGATCCTTTCAGGAAAAAAAAATTATTGATATATGATAATGGATAAGATGGAGTACTAAAATTATTTTTGTTGTACTCCGTCGACATACAGTGCAGTACTACTGAATTTCAATATCATCATGCATGCATTATAGAATTCGAACCTCCTTTAAAATCAACAATTAATTACTAAACTTTACTGATGTATGAGTTTGACTAAGTAAGTAATTTCCTATGATTTGAAAGGGAATAAAGGATTATTTAGAAAGCTGGACTATTATTTATTTATATGTGTTGGTGTTTAATATCTTGTTTTAAATAGAAGATGAAAACGATGCCTAAATTGCAACTGACAAATTCAAGTTCATGTTCGATCAAGACAATCGGGTTGGAAATTAAAATGAGAAGTAGCTGCTGCATGCTCTTGTTTATCAGCCTATGTGAAGTTCATTACCAGCAGTACTGAGACAATGGAGAGATCAGGTAATAAGGTGATACGCAAAGGTTATGTCCCAGTGCTTGTGGGGAAACAAGGGGATGAAGATGATCTCATGGAGAAACTATGGATGCCGATCAAGCTTATCAACCATCCTCGCATCATTGCGCTACTCAGCAATTCAGCCGATGAATTTGGGTTTCGCCAACAGGGCTTGCTTAAGATAATTACTCAAGATGTTCACCTTGTCAAAGGTATGATAGAGAGCTTATCAAATCACAAGTATTAATAATAGTATAGTAGTAGAGAGCTAATCTTTTTGATAAGATATGAGGAAGAATATCATTCTCCTGACCGATCATATTTCTTGATATTTAAATGATCTAAACATACAACATGTAGTTGCCTTATATAGGCACAAGACTAGAAAAGATCGATCAGACAAAGCACTAAAAGGTTATGTCCTGGTGCTATGTCTGTGGTAAAACTTATAGCTTTGTCTATGATAAAACTTATACTAATTGACTTATGCTAGTACGTGAATGCAATGATGAGAAGCTCAAAGAAGTCTTCCTAGTTATATGCAAAGTTCAAAATAGCTATATGAAAAACATGTAGATATTAACCACCGTCCATCTAAGGTCTTACCGACTTCTAACACTTTCAAGGATATGATAGATTGATGGAGAGACCTAGCCTTTTGTTGCAAGTTCTTAGTATGATAGCTACCAGCTGTAAAAATTAGTCAAAGAAACAAGTTTTGTTTAACATGTATGTGCCAAAGAATGCCTCTAATATGGGACATGTTGCTTCAAAAATCAAAATCTTTGATTAATGTATCAACAAAAGTTGATCGATCAAGATCACGCTTTAGAAACTACAAGTTGATTTCGTAATTACTTGCTACGACATTAGAATTGGCATTATCATAGCTAATTGCTGCAGAAGCAAAGCAAACTCCATAGCAAAACCTGAGGACAATGTACAGTATGTATGCATGGTTGGATTGAGGCCTAAAGCTTCAAGGGTAATCTAAGTCGGGAGGAATTCAGCTATTACAGAACGGTCCGGCCACGTATAGGTTAACCTCCCGGCTGGAAAGTCTTGACCATGATGAAGGTTCTTACGATTGTCGGAATATAATCAACTAATCAAGTTGTTGTTGGTAGTGTTAGTGTTTGTACTAATTGGGAAAACCAAGCCAGGAACATGGACTAGTGCCCCATATATTGGTGTAAGGCCATCTCCCACGGTAGGCCATATTTCCATTTATGACCTAAAACTTCCTCCCATCGTAGGCCATTTCCCAAGGATCAAGAAAAATATTTGGCCTGTTCAAATTTTGTAGGCCAAATTTGGGCTCAGTTTTGGTAAGCCAAATTGTGGGACTGACTTCTTTTTTTTTCCCTTTAAGAATATGTATTTTACATTTAAGAAAAATCAATTATCCTATATACATGGGTTATTTATAATGTTACTAAATATTAAAATTACATCATTGTAAATCTCTTGTTGAGATCTTTAATATGAGCCCAATATATATATTTTTTATTTATTAAATCATCATCCATACTTCATTCCAGTCGAAGGAAAGTTACAAGCAGGGAAAAAATGCAGTACAAAAGCCAAGTACTTCTAACTCAGTCAAATCATCTGATCTGAGCATAACCTTCTAAACTCTAATAAACAAAAAGTAGAGCTAAAAACTCCAAAACACCAATGAGGCTACAGATAACCATAAACTGGTAACAGGCCACAGAATGGTTCGAGCCAATACCGGCATACCAACTGAGTCGTGGCTCAGACCCAAGAAGGAAGAATGAGCACCAGTCATCTCCACCTCGTCGGCTAGTGAATACACGTGATACAATCTGTTTAGAGGATCAACATCACAATAGGCGTTGGTGTTTGAAAGCATTGAAGCACAACAAGACCCAAAAACGGGTCAACCATGGCTAACAACAGAAACCTAAAAACAAAAAACTGGAAAAAACTAAAGAAAAACAAAGTGCACCCGCCAGGCTTAGACCAAAGCCGGATCCGAGCTAAGCCAAATCCAGAAACCAAGCCATGCCCAGATCTAAAAACAGCTCACACCTGACCCAAACTTCTTCCCAAACCTGCAACAACCTCAGCTGCAATCCGGCTCTCCCCTCCTGTTCCTTCAACCTTTGCCGGTGATCCAATCGGCCCCCGATCAAGAACCGACCAGCCACAACAGATCTGCACGCCTCTCCGCCTTCGCATGAAGCAATACAACAACCCTTGGGACAAACCGCCAACCCAGATAGAGATCCAAACCAGAAAGGGTCTCTGATCTGCTCGATGGCTACCTAAACTACCCGATCCAACAGCCAGATCGGGATTAACAACCCCCAAACTAGCCCTCTCCCCCTCTGTTGTCACCGGATTTGAAACCATTCGACCCTATCGCTTGATCAGCAGATTCCGACTAGCTCGCACCAACAACTTCCTACACAAACCCAATCCAAGGAAAGGAGCATCGGTTGAAAACAAAAACGACATGAGCACACGAAGGACGCTCCTCTCCCGAACCGGAGCCCTGCGGTGAGGGCACCGACAGCGTCCAACCGGAGAGAACACAGATCTCACGCTTGGACTTTTTTCTTTTTCTCTAGGCGCGTTCTATGGCGCGTGGGGGTGTTTTTCATACCTAAACTCTAAATGTCATTTTATATGAGCCTAATATTTGATATGTTTATAATTTTTAAAATCAATGTGTAATCATTAATTTTTATGATTATACTTATTTTTCTATACCATCATTATATCATTGATTAGAAAAACAGCTATTTTTTTGTCATTTTCAAATTATAGCCGTTTGATATGATGATATTTGATTTTTGACTTACGGAATTTGGCCTACAGTGACAACACTATTTTTTATTGGTAGGCCAAAAAGGCATATTAGAGAGAATATTCTGTTTTTGGTAGGATGAGAGATGCTCTAAATGATAGAAATCAGTATCCAATTCCTTCTCCTCCTCCTCCTTCTTCTTCATTTTTTTTTCCAAAAAAAACAACGAATGTTCCAGTCACGGTTTGAAGTCAGCTGGCTAGATCGATCTTCCATTTTTGTTTAAC
Source organism: Rosa lucieae (assembly GCA_024704745.1). Taxonomy (NCBI): domain Eukaryota; kingdom Viridiplantae; phylum Streptophyta; class Magnoliopsida; order Rosales; family Rosaceae; genus Rosa; species Rosa lucieae. Next base: position 65,922,365 of record CM045493.1, on the reverse strand, counting down.
ACGTCTTCATGATGGTTTTGCTTCCAGAATCTTCATGCTAGGAGGTAGTAGTATGTACATCCCTCTTCCTTCAAGCCAAGTTGTCCCCTGTCCCTTTTCCATTGCTTTTATTAATAGGCAAAATCACTTTAGTCTTTTAACAATTACAGAAGTATATTGAATGCAGTGGCAGCACGCTGACCCAAGTTCATTCCAACCATGGCCTATTTAATAATTAGTTTCCGAGTTCTGACTAGCTGAAATCAACATGAAAGCATTACAAAATCTAATCCCTTATTCAAAATCAACAATTCAACATCAATGAATTACAAAATCTAAATCCCTTCTCCAAAATCAACGACAGAATTGACTTGATCGTTATGAAAATTGACTGACTAATTAAATTTACTTATTCTTCGGATATGAAAAGGATCACCCACGTCAGAAAATTGGAGTAGGTATTATATATTGCTGGTAACTTCTTGCTATAAAAACCTAAAAACTATGCATGTGTGACTGGATACACAACAAGCTCAAGTTGAAAATGAGTTCTTGGAAATCAAAAATGAGTATAAGTAGCAGCAGCTGCAGTTGTTCTTCATCAGCCAAAATCCGGAAAGGTTATGTTCCGATGATTATTGTGGCGAAACACGGGGATGATGATCATGAGCAGAAAGTATGGATACCAATTAAGCTAATGAACCATCCTCGAATTGTTGCACTACTCGAAGACCAAGCAGATGAATTTGGGTTTCACCAACAAGGCTTGCTTAAGATTAGATACGATCTCCATCTTTTTAAAGGTATGATTGAGAGTTTATCAAACCACAAGTAGAAGTAGTACGTACAGGTTGTCTATATCTAAAGTTGTAATATGACGTAATATCAGAATAAGATATGTAGTGTAAAAGAACTCCGCCCTGGATCAATTGTGTAAATCCTTCACGCCATAGTCTGCCGTGTCAGATATAATCTGATGCGTAGTGCATATGGAATTATCTAACCTAGCTCTTAACTGCATGCACTTCCTTGTCCTTAGTTTAATTTACTTGATAAGTGCTATTAGATCGAGGATCTGTATAATGATTATATGAAATCTCAACACATAAAGCAGTTTAGTTCGAGGATCTGTTTAAGGATCGATCATTTGAAATCCCCAATCATAAAGTGGCAATATGGAGGGTGACTGCGCCTACTCAGCCTATGAGAGTAGCTTTGTTAGCTAACTTAAGCTGCAAGTGGGTAATATGCTCAACTTGGTAATTAGTATGGATATGAGGATATCCATGCCAACCATAGACAAAATGAAAATGGAAAAACATCAAACTTTATAGATATAAAGCAGGACAGGGAGGTATATATCATGACAAGTCTCGAAGCCTAAAATGACACCAAAAAGGTCCCAAAACAGTTGATAACATGTGCATATACCAAGCAACAAAAACGTGTTTATATTAGCTTCAAATTCACACGGTGTGATGCCAATATGTTAGATTGCACATGCTCATTGTTAGGCCTTAGGCTTATTGCTTTTCCAGCTGCAAAGGAGGATCCAGCTGCATATGAGAGACCAGAAAACACACTCCACCGTACTGTTTTATCTGAAATTTGGTAAAAGTAGTACATGATGTACTCGTACCAAATTACCAATCTAACTAGTCGATTAGTTATCATCGAGGATTTGATGCAACGTGGGAAGTATATTCTATGTCGTTGCTTCAATCTCAATCGCTCGAGACGTAATGAAAGAATAAGTTTCGTGATGAACTTTACATTATTTATCAAAACTTCCCATAACAGCCCAGTATTTGTTTGAGTTGGATAATCTTATTTGTCTAAGTGTGAAGTCTTAAATTCGACTACCACAAATCCACAATCATATAAGAGTTGTGTTATAATAAATAACAATAAAAAAAAAACCTCGCCATAAAGATTCTGTAAATTACAGGGCGGGTCCTGAGATTCTAATCGCCTGAGGCGAAGAATAAAAATGTGGCCTCCTACACACACACACATATTGCGTCAAATAATGTATTTTGAAAGGGAAGGGAATAGTTATTCATATGGAATAGGAAAAGGGCAACAACAAAAAAAGTGAGCTGGGCCATGGGATCCAAGAAAAATAAAAAATAAAAAAAAGCTGAAATGATGAAGCTATTTCGATTTGGCCTTTGGGCCTTCCTCAAATCACTTAATTGATTGAAAAAAACTGAAAAGGAGAAGCAACTGGAACGCGACTCAAACCTTGGTGGGGAAGGACGCGAACTCTCTTCATTTCCACTAGAGCAACACGACGTTTCCGGTTCAGTGACGCAAAGAGTATTTATATATAATATCAATATCATATTTACAGAAACTCCAGAGGCCCCCGGGAGCTGGCGGCCTGAGGCGGCTGCCTCAGTCAACAGCCATCAGGGCCGGCCCTGTCTGTAATATAAGGAGATGGAGGAGATGGTAACATAAGTAATAATACATGTAAAGAATTTAAATTCTTTCAGAGGCCCATAATATAGTAAGCGGCTGCTTACTTTGTCTACTTAATGTTCACATGGTCACCAGTGAACAAAGTTTTTTTGGTCACGCACTATTAGATATAATTTCAATGGTTGAGATTAAAAGATTTGGAGTGGGTGACCAGAAAATTCTTGGTCACCTGTTGATCATGTGAACACCACTGTTCACAAGTCATTTTCACACAGTTTCTAGTGATGAAGAATTTTGTGGTCACTCATAATTGGATTTAATTTTAAAGGTTGAAATTAAAATATTAATTTTAAAGTGTTTTAACATCAAAATTAAATCTAATAGTGGGTGACTACCGCCAGGGGCAGAGCCACATTGGGGCTCGTGCCCCAGTAAGATTTTGTTATATATATATATAACTGGTTTCATCTTTAGCATCGAATATTGTCTTGATGTAGTGGTTGAGGCATATATTTGTGTGAGTATGGTCCCTAGTTCGAATACTATTAGCAACAATGTGCTATTTTTTTTTTCTAAATTCTTTTTTTTTTTTCATTAATACTGTTATTTCCTCTCAATGTGCTTATATTTTTTATTATTATCATTTTTTTTAACATTAATATTTCTTCTCAGCAAAAAAAAAAAAAAGGATAATGACCATTTACACAAGTTTGGGGTTAATTAACCCCACTTACCCAAACACTCTAAGAAATTGCCCACTTACACAATATCTTATAGAGGGCATTTTACTTACTTGGAATGGGAGGGAATGATTACTGGGAAAATTTATTCATGCGTTTACTAACACATAAAGGAATTGGAATGATTCCGAGTAAAAATATTCTCGTGTTTACTAATACATGAAGAAATCGGAATAGGTGTAGTCGTGTAGGTCCCACCTCCTTATAAGGAATCGATTCCTGAATACTCAGGAATTTGATTACGAATAGGGGAGATGAGTTTAGGAATCAACTTCTCCGGAATCAATACCGATTCATTTCTTCTCCCATTCCAGTTGTCTCCGATTCATGATTATTTCCATTCCAAGTAAGTAAACGTGCCAAGAGAGTTTCTATTGGGACCTCCAAATCTGCTCACTTGACCTCACTTTATTATGAATTATTAAATGACATATATAACCTACTATAAAATGACTATTAAGGACAATAATTGTACCAATTCAATAATATTATATTTATTTTATATAGACTTTCCAATTCAATAATATTAGATTGTATTTCTTATTATTTTTCTTATCTATTTTCATTTTTCAATTTCACTACATAGTCATTAAAGCATTCATATATATTTAATAAAAATTAAAAATATGATTAAGATCATATGACATAAAAATATATGATATATATATGTTGAACGCATATTGGTGAGAGAAAACAAAATAAATCCTCTTATGATTTATGACCTAAATCAAAGTCAATCCATTATATTTGAAAAAAAAAAAACTAGCATTTAAAAAAAAAACTAAAAATATTTAAATAATTAATCATGTGGTACAAAAAATACAGAAAAAAAATAAACATTAAAAAAAATGATTTTTTTTTTAGAATAAAAACAAATGATTTTTTCATTTTTTTAAACAGCTAAAATAGAAAGAAAAAAAAACAGAATAGTTCATGGTATTTTCTTATTGATTAGACATTAATTTTTAAAACTCAAATTTGATTAAGAAATGTATTTAGTTAAGATTTATAGAGTGATTAAATCATTGAAATGACTAAATTTTTTATTTTAAAGATAATAATACAAATTATATGAGTGAGGTTATTTGAGGAAGTTTAGTGAGGTTTAGTGAGTAAATTTAGTATTTGAAAATTTGATAAGAGGTGTAAAAAGCATAGAGGTCAAGTGAGTAAATTTGGAGGTTCTAATAGAAAAACTCTATCTTATATATATATTTTGCCCATTTAACCAATTAAGTATTTTTTTAATGCTTTTTATTTATTTTTAGGACAATTTTGCCCTCTCCTTTTTTGTCACTTAAAGAGAGAAGTCATCAGAGACCTCACGGGACTTCGGTGACTGGTGGCCGGCCGCGGACTCCGGTGACCGGATTCCAGCGTCCTATTTTATTGCCTCTAATAATACCCAGTAATCATATTATTACCTCCCAGTAATCGTATTACTGCCCCCCAATAATCGTATTATTATCTCCCAATAATCATATTATTGCCCTCCAATAATCGTATTATTGCCTTCCAATAATCGTATTATTATCTCCCAATAATCATATTATTGCCCTCCAATAATCGTATTAATGCCCCCCAGTAATCGTATTATTACCCCCCAATAATCAGATTATTGCCCCTTAAATTTTTTTTTTCTGTTTTCTTTTTTTTCTTTCCTTCTGGGCATTTTGCCCCAATTTTATCAAAAAAAAAAATTTGATTTGGGCACCCAGAAAATGCTCTAGGCACCCACATCTTCTTCTCCTCCCATCTTCGACTTCGATGGTTGCAGACTTGCCTTCTTCAAGGCTTGAATTCACCAGATTTCACCATCCTACACATTCAATCCATCACAATCAATTTCAAATGGAAAATCCAAAACGTAGACCAAAATCAAAATCAGGATCCAGAAATCTCTCTCTCCGGTTCTGCATGTTTTCCGATCTAGACTGGGACCAGCCAGTAGTCGAGGCCAATTTCGATCTGGATCACCACTGGGAAACCCTAAATCCGGGGGAGAAGAAGCCGTCTAATCCAAGGAGATAATTCAGGAGGTCGTAATCAGATTTGGAGGTCGTCGCGGCCTGATTCGTCAGAAGCCTGGTTCTCCGGAGGCCTGGGTTGAGCGTCAATGAGAGAGTGAGAGAGCCGTCGCGGTCTGATTCGCCGGAGGTCTGGTTTGATGGAGACTTGGGTCGAGCATCAGTGACAGTGAGAGGGAGGCCGTCGCTGTCTAGGTTGCCGGAGTCGCCGAGGGCGGCGGAGTCCAGTGAGAGAGAGAGAGAGAGAGAGAGAGAGATGAGTGTAATTTATTAATTAAAATGAGGGCAATACTGTCAACAGATGTTAGATTGGGTAAATGGGAGTAAAAAACTCTTAGTGTAGTGAGTGAGCATTTTTTAGGCAAAAATTGTGTAAATGGTCATTATCCAAAAAAAAAAACATTAATAGTATAGTTTCAAAGTTCAAAGATAAATTATATTTCCATTATGAAAAATTGTCTAAAATCTAAAAACTATAAGTTTGATTAATAAAATATATAATTTTTAAAAAAATTGATCATTTTTAGTACAAAAAATAATATTGATCTTTCCCTAACCTTATTCTAATTTTTATTTGTATTACAATTTTGATATATTTTAAGTTTAAGTTTCAATTTAAAAACCCAAAATATGCTCATTGAATAACTTCATTAACTTTAGCAAAAGAAAACGCAAACAGGGAGTCGCTCCTGTCCGGCGGCGCGCCCTTACAGCGTCGTCGTCGTCGTCGGACGAGATAGAAAAGACCTAGTGTCTTGGTGTAAGCAGTCTGGTGGGAGAAGCATTTGTGGGGTGTTGACGGCGCTCTCCAAAGGCATGCAGTGGGGTCGTTCTATCCTACAGTGGCCCGCGGACGACGTTGTGGTTGGAGGGATCGGAGGCTTTCTGGCGGTGGTGACTGGGTGGTGTCGCTGGGTTCCTCTAGTGTCCGACCCGATCAAGTTGCTTCGATCGGGTTTGGGTCATTTTGCTTAGATATGGGGAGGGGTGGCCCAGCTTGCCGGAATGGTGAGGGGGGGGGGGGGGGGGGATGGAGGGTTGGAGGGTCAGATAGCTACTGTACGTCGTCAAGTTGGCGGCGAATCTGGAAGTGCAACAATGATGATGGGGATGCCTACGTTCAAGGTTAGATGTGCAGGGAAGCTTTTGCTCGGTCGCATCTAAGGGATCGGTGTGGATGGCAATAGGTTGTTGGGTGGTGGGTATGGCGGCCCGCAGCATGGATGGGGGTTGGGCTGGGTTTAATGTTTGTTGGGCTCTTGGTGATGGACAGTTTTTACTAGTTTTTAGGGTTTGGTTTCTTTTGTTTTGTTTTTGAGCAATAAGTCACTTTCAAGGTTTTGTTTTAAGTATTAGTTGTTGGGTCGAGGGCACTGCAATTTTGGCATAGACAATCTTCTATTCGGTGGTCTAGAGGTCGGTCCTGTTCTGGATTTGGGTCAACAGCGGTGGCGAAAATGTCTGGCGGTGGCATACTGGCATAAACAATCATCCTTGGCCTTCTAATGGGATTGTTCCTATTGATTTCGGGTGGAGGTGATGGCGATTTGGAGCATGTGTGGATTGACGTTGTTGACATTTAGGTGGCAATGGTCTTGCGTTTAATTTAGTCTCAGGTCTGACGGTCCAGCTTTTCACTTTGGTTGAGTTCGAAGTCACAACGAGTGTAGACTTGGTCGATCAAAAGCAGGTCAGGAGGACTCTGGGTGAAGAGTTAGTGTTGACAAAGTTATGTGTCAAGGATTCACTGCTCCTGCGCATATTGTTTTTGCCTTTTAATTGTAGTGCAAGTTCTAAGTCTGTAGTTGAGTTGGGGCCTTTTTTTGGCTCCGTCAGTCAGTCATTTTGGAGTTCCAGTGTGAAGTTCAGTGGTCATTTCTGTGTATGAGATGTTGCCAAAACTCATTGTATCCAGTTCATTATTAATTAAGTTTATTCTTAATATAAAAAAAAGTTTCAATTAAAAAAAAAAAAAAAAAAAAAAAAAAAAACTTTTGAGTGCCCCAATTGAGATCAATTTCTGGCTCCGCCACTGACTACCGCAAAATTCTTTGATAACCTGATGGCCTTATGAACACTATTGTTTGATAATGTTATATAAACCGTTAAATTTGTAATGCGGAAATCAATGAATTTCATAAATTATTCACATTTTTGGTTCTCCATAATGTCTTTATGTAATCCTAATAATTTAGTATCACATTAGGTCCATCTTCAAAGATCTTGGCAAAAATCGTGTACGGAATAATTCGTTAATTGATTATAATCATGACTACCATGTGTGAGTCTGTTTATTTGGGGATAGTTAGATAGATGACTAAATTGTTTTTCAATATGAAAAGTTTTTTGAAATGTTGATCGAATCTTCTCGAATAGAACTCGAATGGAAAATTTGACTCATGAAAATTTTGTTCATGAGAGGAAAGGGATTTTTGGACTTGGGATTAGAAGTCGTAGCAAAATCAAGCCGAGTAAAACCTAAAAAGGACTAGGATCTCCATGTTTGATGTTGACTGAAAGGTGGAAATTTTCTATATCATTCATATCATTTTGCTTTATTCAATCGTGCTTGGTCCCCATATTTGTTTGCACCTATTCTAGCAATATTGGGTACATATAATTTTCAAGATGACCTATGATATATGCAAAAATCTTCTTCCTTGACATGACAAAAGATCGATCGATGTGCCTACTTGATGCCTACCCTCGTCACTATATATAACCCAATGTTGTATTCTAGGTTGTACCAAGTTTTCAATTTCAGTTAACTTATCTCTTCTGTGTCTAAGCTGTTCTTCATATCTGCACACTCTTTTCATTTTCTTTCGTAGGCATGGCCGCAGATTTCCCGGACACTAATACTTTGAAGTATGCTCTTGGTGTCAATGAGTTTGAAGATTTTGAAGTCACAGAAGTTGATGGAACCATTCTGTGGGACTTGCTTGAAGAGTTGGAGAATGAAGAGAAGAAGAGCGACAACAGTGAGCTCATTGGTCATGAACCTAATAATATGATGACCATTGCCGAGGTTTCATTGGACAAGAACGAGATCTCCATTCCTGACTCAAACTCAAATTGGGTTGCGATGGATGATATGATGATGGAGACTGATCCATTACATGAAATAGAGGGTTGGTTCACAGATGACATGGTGGGAATGGTGGACTTTGGTTATAGTGTTGGTGATTACTCACAATTGCACAATGGAGTTGGAGCCTCCAGCAATGAAATTACTTACAATTGCTTGTGGGAAGAGAGCTGATTACTATGGAAGCGTTATCTGCTATGTATGGGATGAGTAGGACAAATAATTATCAACAGCATGAGTTTAGGGGCCAACCCAACCAATGCTGTTTTGTATGTTGCATGTTCGAACATTAAAATGATGCCTTCTTACCACTTTTAACTCTAAGAATTCATAAAAATTGTGAAACTTCAATTCAATGACTATTTCTATGGTTCAAAGTAGAAGATACACTTTGTAAGTTGTCCAATCTTTAGTCTGTATAATATAGATCCTATTAATAAAGACCACCTTACATCATATTCCAGATAGATGCAAACATATTTATCTGGTTAACTTTGAATTTGATTTAGATTACATGGGGTATTCATACAACCTAATTTGTGATCCTGTCAAGTTGCAGATTGTTCCAAGTCAGCCTCTTTTGATCCAACTATAAACTTGGCTATGAAAAACCCGATTGTATCGAGCGGAGACGATGGATCGAACCTCTGAACGAGTTCTTCCTGACCAGGTCTTAGCCACTCCCTGTGAGGTCAAGCATATATAGTCAATATGTAGTTTTGATTGTGTATGAAATTTCTGAACTAGTTATTTGATGTTGTTTTCAGCAACAGCAATTTTCTTTTGGTACTTCGGTCAACACATTTGATTTTGACGTCATCAATTGTACAGAAAAGCACAAAGATACGCATGTAGTGATGCAGAAGCATTTTTTTCCATATGATACCAACCAAGAATGAGTGTAAACAATCAAATGTTACTGCAGAAAAGAACTTACTCAGTATATCCATCAGGGAATTCAAAACGGCCAACTAGACCAGGTCCTCCAATTCTGGGGTTCTACAAATCAAAGTCAATGGTATATGTAAAATCAGATTACAATAAAACACATATAGATATCTGTAAAGAGAAAACTAGATAGACCCTCCTAAAAAGTAAAAACAAAATCTAATTGAACCTGTGATGCCAAGGATAGGAATTTGTAGGTATCCAAAGCATATCGAACCACAGCTTCATTCTCTCCAGGATTTATTGTACATCTAGAGAGGAAAACAACATCAGAAGTTCAGCTCAAGGGTAAGATGATACAGAACAGTGAGAAACTTAGTACTTCAAATACGCATCATGTAATTCTTGATATCACAATATGAACAAGAGAAGGCATATCTACTTACGTTGAATACACAAGAACTCCACCCGGACGAACTAGCTGAACAGCCTGATCAAACATTTTCCTTTGATACTTTGCATGTTTTCTCAAGGATTCGACTGTTTCCTGGAATATGCAACTGATGAATGTCAAATCCTCTGAGTAAATATAAAAGAAACTTTTGAAGTATGTTAAAAGTTGAAACCTATACATCTAAATTAAAATTCTGAAATATGTTAAAAGTCAAAACTTCTAAAATATTGTGATCCAAGGGAATAAATTCCTAATGTGGAATTCTATTGTAAACAGCATACAAATGAATGCACTCCCAAATGAGCAGTAAAACCTTCTGGTTCTTTATCTTGCTAGGATATCGCTACTACCCTCCCCAGGTAATGTCAAAACACAACTCATCTTCCAAAGCCTAAGATCCCAAATGAAAAACAGACAAACTTTACCCAAAATTCGCCGACTCTGCAGTACCCTTGTCACTAAAACACCCTTAAATAAGCAAATTAAGTCACAAACCTAACACCTCAACAACTGAACAAGGCACTAAAAAGAATGATAATGCAAATCCAACCAAGAAGAAAAAAGGTACAAAAATCAATCCAAATAAGTAAAAGTGAAAAGAAAACAAGATTTGATTAGACTGTAGTACCTCTCCAGCAAATAGTCGAGGTCTTAAACCAAGAGCAGAGCAGGGAGCATCTAGAAGAACCCGATCAAAGCTGTTGGGAGCAAAGCCTTTTGACTTCTCAGCCTTACCACCCACAGACTGATTTCTTCCTGGACCATTCCGTTTCCTTCGCATATCCTTCCTGATGTCAGCTCTGCTAATGTAAATTCTCTCATTCGCTTTTTCATTGGTAACTAAGACATTGAGTTAGAAAAGAACTTCTAATTTTAGAAAGAAAATGCATAGAATTAAGTTGAAAGGGTGACAACATAGTACTGGTATGGAAAAGAATACTATATATACAGGATGCTATTGTAACTGGTGTAATAAAAAATTTTGTTTTCATTTCACAAGTTTGAGGTGGTTTTTGGGCAGAATAGATTGACCTACCATTTTTCTTAAAATCCTTTTCAGCATTCAACCTTTCTGTGGCAATCACTTCAATTTTCTCTACTTCTGACTTCAACAAGTTGGAACCTTGAATTGTTACATCACAGCTATCCTCAGTGCAGCAATGATTAGTTATATTATCAGATTCATTACGACTACAAACAGCTTTCAGAGCATCAAGTCTGCAAGTGGTAATACAACTAAGGCCCATTTCAGCAGCCAATTTCTGAATATCCAGTACCTGAGAACATGGTGGGTGTAAATAACATGAGAAACCAAAAGCCTTACAGAAAAGAAATCAAGAAGGCAGGAATATTGGTTATGGAACATTGAACTTCACAGAACAATGGAAAGAACTTCATCTTGCACTGGTATGACTTAAATCAGGAACCTAGAATATAACCACATATGAGAACAGCTGGGAACAAAAAGGAGACAACTTTATATAAGGAACTACAGTGCACGAAATGACTTGAATATGATTCAGGAATCCAAAAACAAAGCCAAAGGAGACACAGTCTCTATCATATCTCTAGTTAGGAAGTTGACCTTATTGTGAGATCTATCAGCGGCAACAATTTCCCCTTCATCCTTCATAAGAATTGCAATTGCAGTTGTTTTCCCTCCAGGTGCAGCACACATGTCTAGTATGCGCTCACCTTTTTGAGGATCTAAAATGTAAAAGGAAAAACAAGAGACAATAAGACAAAACAGTCATTCAGAGCTTGATACCAACAGCTAGCTAATTCTAATGGAATGAAGCATGCTCTTATGATAAAAATACCAACCACAAGCAAAGAGAAACCAAATAGGGTAAAGATCACTACTTTGCCGAACACAGAAACTATGATCTTACTTTTGTGATGTTGACACACCAAAATACAACCTTTCAAAACTCAATGATGATTATGAAGCAATAACATGTGTAAGCTGATTCAATAACCAAAATACTGTAATAGGTACCTAGAGCATGAGCAGTGACAATGCTTGGCAGATTTTGAAGAAATATTTCCCCCTCAAGCACGCCTGCATATCCAAACAAAAGATCATTGGAGAGGTCTACAAACTTTTTAAGATTCCACCTTGTTTTGATAAATCCAATAAAGCCTTTGCTAAACATGTAGACAAGTAATAAAATCATACCACGAAACGAAGGCAGATCATATACTCTGTCACTGAAATCCACAGCAATTCCTTCAGGAGCACGAAAAATCCCAGACCTTGACATCATTGCTTTACCTCGGCCAATATACAGCCCGCTCCTTTCAAAATGATAAGGATCTACAAGGACATCATTTTAGCAACATCTATCAACCCACAGTCACTTAAAACAAAACTCATAACATCAATTCAGTATCATGATAAATATGTTACCTGTCTCAGCACCTTGCAGAATAGTCCCTCTAGTGATCCCAACCACCCATCCACCCTCAGCACCGGGCTGCTCAACCGACACCGAAACCGCAACCTCATCCCCCTTCTCAACATGAGCACTGCAAGCCAGTACACCAGGAACATACACCTACATTACAACAACAAAAAAAAACAACAAAAATTTTTCACCTATCACAAACTAACCACAGTTCAAACACATAGAAAACCAAAACCAAACTCGAAAAGGAGCTAACCTCGGCGCCACGAAGAACCGCCTCGGCACATTTCCGGCTCACAAGCACCTCCTTAGGAGGATGCTTCACATTCCCATCCTCATCACACCCGTAATCAACTGAGTGAGGACCTGAGCCCTTCACAAACACCAAGTACTCCAAACCTGGAACTTCACATTTGCAAATTGAAACCCCTTTCAGAATCCCTCTCAACTTTTCAATGACAGAGTCTGGTGTGGACTTCAATGTGTTCACTCTTATACAAGAATAACAAGACGGCCGCCTAACCAAACCAAAACAAAAAACCAGTCAGAAAACTGAAGACCCAGAATGGAAATAAGAGTGGAAGAGAGAGTGGACAAGTACGTTAGGGCTTTGGACATGCGAGAGAAATGGGCGGGTCCATAAGCGTTGGACAAGTAGGATTCGACCTCGGGATTCCAACGCAGAGTTGGGTTGTAACTGTAACGCTGTTGCTGTTGGTGTGAAGTCTCCATTGTTATTTTGGGGCGGGTGAAGAAGGTGCTGATGCTTCTTCTGAAAAAGCCCCTCGCTTTCTTCTTCATTCAAAGAGAAGCGGAAGAAGAGCCACCATTGTTGGCCTCCTCGCTTAAGCTCGCTCGGGTCAGGCCTCCGGTTCCGGGTCAGGGTTCCTTGTAGAACTCTGGGCCCAGGCCCATTTACCAGAAGCCGTAAACAATAACAAAACCAAAGAAGGAACCGACTTAAAGAAACCTATATACAAGATGACCCGTTTTAGGACATGGCGTATGAGGTCGACGATATTATTGTTGAGATACTGTTGAGGCTACCAGTTAAATCTTTGAAGCGATTCTTTTTTTGTTATGAAGCATGCCAATCACGCAAAGAAAGACCAAAAGCTTCAAGTTTCTTGTTTCAATCGAGCCTCCCCAATCCGTAGACTACGAAGCTCTACTGAAGTATGAAGATGATGGACATGTTGCAAGCAGACAACTTAAGCTTGATTTATCAAAGTGATGCCCGGCCATGTTGAGGTCTTGTCATCTGTACGTTGTGGGATCTTGTAATGGGTTGATATGTCTACATGGAGTCGACGTGAATCCAGACTACAGTGACATTCTTTTATGGAATCCTTGTACTGGAGATACCTGTGTGTTACCGGGACATGCATACTAATTTATTTCGAGCTTTATGGATACCGATGTTTTATGGATTCGGTTATGATTCCACCACTGAAGATTACAAGGTCATACTAGGGGACAGCTATGTAGAGTACGATGATGATGGTGATTTTAATTGTCTCAACAAAGTTGCTGTCTTTACACTTAAAACTGGTTCATGGGGGAACTATTATGAAGAAAGGAGGGTGAATCGTATCAATGAAAGAGAGAGCATTAAATTGGCTGGACAAGGGTGCTTATCAAACGGAGCTCTACATTGGATGGAACTTGTGTTCGACTATAGACACTGCCTAGATGGTTCGAGATCGAGGATTATGTCCTTTGATTTAGCTCGGGAGAAATTTCAAGAGATGGTGTCACTATCCAGTTTTGTCGACAAAGAATGTTTGGACCACATTTCCGCCTCCAACGGCATCTTCGCCGGATCCTCGATCGAAACTTTTGCCGAATTGGGAGTACTATTGGAAATAATCTTCTTGTATACTTTTAAGTTCCTAGCATTAATACCAGTGATACTACGCTTACAATATGGGTGATGAACGAATATGGGGTCAGGCATCGTGGACTAAACACTTGCACGTACATTACTTCAAAGATTTCAATGGGCAGATATGCATTTGGTATACATGATTGCCTATTTCCTGTACGCATTTTAGAAAACGGCTAAGTTTTGATGAGTTGCAATGAACACGAGTTGGTGCTATACAATCCAAAACAAAAGACGAACAAGACTGTTCTTGTTACTAATCTGTCCTGTGAAGGAATCATGTACGCAGAAACTTTAATTACACCGGTAATTGGTGGTGAAGTAGACGTCTGTAACCAAACGTGTGGAGAAGCAGAAGCAAGTAAAACACAGATCGACTACTTTGCAACGAGCTGTCTAAGCCTTGACACACCGGTTATGTCTGTTGGCAATAAGCCTTGGAAGCTTAGGGTTAAGTCTTAGCTAGGGTCCAATGTTAGAGTGGACTGAAGATAGTTTCATCAAGCATAACAACTGTTGTATTAAAGTAGGACATTCAACAAGAGATAAACAATTTAATTTAAACTTGGTAATATTTATCTAAGCATTCTGATAAATACAAGAGGCTAATGTAGTTATCTTATATATCAAGATAACAGAAGATATGCATATGCAGTAGAGTTGGATTGAAACTCTAACTCCTTGATGGGACTGAGCTTAGAGTGATCCACTTCTCTGTATAAATAGGAGTCCCTGTGTTCACTCAAGACAAGCTGAAAATACAGTAGCAATACCATCTAGCTTTTCACATATTGAGTGCTTCACAGAAGGCTTTTATTGAGTTCCTCACTCCGGTTCTTGCCATCACTTCCAGCTGCACTCTGCTCATTTCAAGATGGCTCTCCAAGCAACTGAGAAAGGTTGGTCTCCCAAGTCCCCTTGTCATGCTTATATCAATCTTGTGATCAATTAAGAGTACTGTCTTTCTTCCTTAAACGATGAGTTTACACATTTCATTCCTCTTACCCACTTAGTCTGCCTCGTTCCTTATTTCCCATCACCACAGCTGCCTCTGCTACATTGAGTGTTAACTATTGTGACAACCATTACGTTCTCCCAAGTTCTCATCTTCCAAGCAAGCATCACTTTCCCTAAATTTAGGGCAGAGATTTTGTATAGATTAATAAGAAAGCATTGTTTTACCCAGAACCCTAAATGTCCTGAAACTTCAAAGCCTCTCCAATGGAGTACTCCATTGGTAGTCAAGAGAGCTTTGGCAGCGTAAAGATGACCCAGCACATGCAATCAAGCAAAACCTAGAAATTCAGAATCACCTAAAGCAAATTAAGCCTTCAAGCATAAGTCCAGCTTTCAGCCGTTTTCCCAAACCCTTATTCAAACCAATATCCAAAGCCCCATGGAAAATTAGAATGATCTTTGTTATAGGCCGGGATGGCAAGAAACTCGGAAAAAACATAAAAGTTTCTTTTACAAGCACCCTGCAGACTAGGCAGTAACACATGTCTATGATACATTCGATTGCATGCGGTGCTAAATGATGCCTGAACTTTGCTCTTAGAATTTTTTTTTTCTTTTCTCTAAGAACGCTTGATATATGAAGGTTGAGCACTAAGTTGACCTAGACCGTTATTAAGCAATATATGATGTTCAAATTTTGCAAATTAGAAATCTCTACGCACTTGATATGGGTGTTGGGGATATGGTAGTTATAAAAGGTTGGGTGTTGAGGAGTTGGTAGTTATAAAAGGTGGAGTGAGTGGTTATTGGTTAAGTAGCTTTGTATAATATTAATTTTATTTTTTATTATTTTAATTTGACGTTATTACCTCTTGTATTAAAGATTTTGGGTCTTTCTAAATGTATCCAGCAAATATCTAAATACACCCAGCATTCTAAATATTATTCTATATTTCCCGTTTTACCCTGATTTAAACAAACCGAGCAACCTTGTTTAAATAAACCCAGCAAAAACAACACAACACAACAGCGAAAGTCAGATCAGCTTGAGTAGCTGAAAATGTTCAAGACAATGCTGGAGCGCTTGATAATAGTCTTATAAATTTCCAAAACTAACATATCACCTGGTTTGAAGGAGAGGTTGGGTTTATACGAGAAGCAGATAAAAAATTTTATTAATACAAATAGACACAGGAAGCCTGTTTCTTCTCTACAGCCAGGGCAACTCCCTCACCGTATATGCAGTCCATGCAGCAATCACAATCCCAGATTCCTCAAAGTGCAATCTCATGAAAATCAGATGAACCCACAATGGCAATCCCTAAACTTGCAAAGTTCTGTGCCAACAATGCAGCAGAACAATATGACGAGCTTGTAGCAAAATTCTATGTCTTCTTTAAGGGCAATAGGAACCGCCTCTATCTTAGTTGTTTCTTTTGTTCCGGATTGTTGTCGGTAAACAATAGCAACCGCTACACTTGTGGGTTTGTGTATGCTGGGTGTATTATAATGAGGGCAAAATTGGAAAATAAAGGACAATTTTTTAGTTGCTGGGTCTATTTAGAAATTTGCTGGGGCACAAACATGATTTTCTATGTTTTTCAATATTTAGGTGGAATTTTCTGTTATGATTGACAAACTTTATTCTTTTAAATATAGCACAAGTTCCTTTCAGAAAAAATATATAGTACAAGTTGGAATGTTTTGACATGCCATCATCACTTGCCATGACATGACATGCTTGCCAAATCATGTTAAAATAACTTTTTATTCAAATTTTCTTGTGTCATAATTTTACCATATATTGGTAAAACATGATCTTTATGATATGTTCAAAGTGACCGCACTCAAAGTTATTGATTTTCTTCTTTATTATGCATTTCTAAGTTCTCTGACCAGATTTTTGAATTTCATCAGTACTAGAATTGCTTAAAAATCATGAATTAAGGACATGAACATTTTAGTGAGAGAATAAGAACATGCAATCTTAACCAAAAAAAAAACATGGGCTATAATCCACTATTTTAGATGAGAAATCATGATTTCGGTTGTTTTTTTTTAATATAATTTTGAGGATTAATTCCTGTAATTTAGAAAAACATACAACATTTTTCGTTATCTCAGCCTTACTTGAGGAGACACACCGCCAACCTCACTTGCATAAATATGAACATAAACATCGTTATGACCTCACTGGTCACTAAATTAACATGCCCGCATGACCGCATTAATATTAGGGTCTTTGACTCAAAGCACCAAAATGAGCCAAAATTGTCTCATTTACCCCAAGAACAAATATTTATTCCCACTTACACTATTTAAAGTAAAATAACAGTTTTACCCTTGACTTAATTACTTAATTACACTTATCCTCTCTCTCTCTCTCTCTCTCTCTCTCTCTCTCTCTCTCTCTCTCTCTCACTCTCACTCTCACTGTTACGCCCCTGATTTTTAAACAAATAAAAATCGATATATAATCTCATAATTATACATGCGTGAACATTCAGCCATCAATAACAAATACCTAGAAATTTTTTCCCTTTAAACTACACACACATTGATGCCCTAAACCTACTATATCAATATTGACCCGCTCCACAGAGTCATATATTATATAAACTTACGAATTAAATTGTCAACAACAAGATAAAACGTAAATGCTCCTCAGAGTTTAACTACAACGGAAATCCTTATCAACGGTAAAGTCACAAAAATTGCTTCCTACCTTTAAGCTGCAAGTGCGCTATCTCAGCTTCAGCCCCGATTATCCTACCCTACAGGATTAACCTCTACACCGTTGGAATGGTGCACCGGGTTGCCACACAACAAACCCGGTAAGCTTTTGCAAGCCCGTATGAGGAACTCAAAACAACTCACACAAAAATCACGGGATAAACCCCGCACGTTTCAATCAAGAAGCCAAATCACGCTTTGATCCTTAAAAACAAGAAATAAAGGAGAACAACTCACACTTTAATTTCCTTTCAAATCGAAATAAAAGAAACCAACTCACACCTTGATTTCTTTTAAAACAAAACATAGAAAACAACTCACACTTAAATTCTATCAAATAAAACATTGAAAGCAACTCACTCCTTGATTTCTATCAAATGTACCAAAATCGTATCATAGAAAGCAACTCACACCTTGATTTCTATCAATAAAACATAGAAAATAACTCACACCTTGAATTCTATCAAATGTACCATAATCGTACCATAGAAAGCAACTCACACCTTGATTTCTATCAATAAAACATAGAAAACAACTCACACCTTGAATTCTATCAAATGTACCATAATCGTACCATAGAAAGCAACTCACACCTTGATTTTTATCAAATCGTTAATAAGGAAAAAAACTTGCACCTTATTACCTTAAAAACCACGTAATGTCATGAGTTATCAATAACCAGTTCCCGTTACCCCATGAATTACCTATATGGCAGACAGATTAGAGCTCTAACTGAAACGTAACCACTCGTCCGGCCAAAGACATGAGTACCTGATATTCTGCCCAAGGTCATAGACCTTTGTTCCTCAGACCGCACAATCCCTTGGAGCAAAACATTAAAGGAGTCACATTGGACCTAAAATGTTACACAAATCACAACACTTTTGAAAATAATCGAAATCAACATTTCCATAATCATTATTTTCCGAAAAGCCATAACACAAAACAATAAAGAGCATCAATTCATGCATATTGTTTTCATACCCAAATCTCAACGCTTTTCTCAAATCTCAACGTTTTTCAAAACAAATTGAAATCAATCATTTGTTTTCCAAAAACCACAACCCAAAACAATAAAAAGCATCATTCCATGCATATTCTTTTCAAAAATCCACAAACCACCAAATATATTTTTTTCATGTAAATATATATACATACATATATATATATATATAAATATATATATGTAGTCATCCGCTCAGGAATGCCTGCTAATACCAACTATAGTGTGCAGTTAAATCAATAACTCTCAAAACGATAAAGGTAAGCTCGTTCGTGAATGAACTTTGTGAGATTACTCACCTCGAATTCCCACTGCGTCTTCAATACAGAACAAAACAGCCTAACCACCAACTACCCGTCCAAGAATACTTTGTCAAGTACCTAAGGAAAGTACAGCCTTGATTCAATAAATGAAACATAAGGAATAACGTTCGAAACCCTAAATCGAACCAAAATTCCCAAAGTGACCCCAAATTGAGGCGAAACCACTTCCGAGACCTCCCAAAGTCTCCGGAACACTTCCACGATCGATGTGTCCAAACCACAAGTCGATCGGACTCTCAAATCCTCACGGATCGAATAATTTCACCGATATGAAATGGTAAAAATCAAAACAAATCCATACGAACTCCAAAATTTGCATACTATATATCGAAACGCTCGTATCAACGAGTAGAACATATATAGTACCATAAATAGTCCCCTAGATGGCCAGAACACCGCCAGAACGCCCCCACAGGCGGTGGCGTACCTCCGCCGGCCAAAACTCAATATTTCACAAAACTTCCAACATCAAATCTATTCATCTAAGCATGCTTGTGAATTTTCATAACTAGCTCGAAGTCAGAAAACAAGCATAAAGGGTCGAAAACTACCTCACAACCCGTGGATTACTGTTCAATCCGAGTTGGACCAAGTTTCACGTGAATCGATCCAAACAACCACCAAGGATCGATCAAGGATGTTGCTCTGAGCTCAACCAAGAAGACTTGAAGCCCCGCCGATGTCGGAGATTGGAGAACCGATCGAGTCCGAATACACCAAACTTCGCCTCCTTCTAACGCCGCCACCACCGAGAATCGCCGCTAGAGGACACCACAGAGACAACCAGACGGCAACGAAGAACCGATCTGGAAAGTTTCACAGCAGGAGATTGCCGGAAAAGCTGGCTCGGGTTGGCCGGGTTTGGGTCGGGTCAGTCGAAAAACTTTGATACTGAAGGTGTCGACCTAGAGAGAAGAGAAGAGAGAGAGAAAGGGTCTTCCGGAAATTATGAAAATATTTCCGGAAAACCTCTATTTATACTAAAATGGAAACTTCTTCCAATGACCATAACTTCCTCATATGAACTCTGATTGATGCATTCCATATGTCCACGAACTCGTATCGATGCGCTCTACAATTTTCATGAAGGAAGTTTTCAGAGAATCCCAATGAATAAAAAGTCAACCGCAAAAGTCATATTTTTCGAATAAAAATTCGTCCGAAACACTTCCGCTCCATCCACGAGCACAAATTAGATTCTGGAAAATCCTTAGAAAATAAATACGAATTTCCGGGGCATCACACACTCTCTCTTTCTCTCTCTCCCTCCCTAGCACGACGCCGGCAGTGCCCTGATTAGGAGTTTTGGAGCTTTCTTCGCAGCTAGGGTCGTACGCGGAGGATTTTTTCTCCGGTTGAGACGGAGACTCTGCCAGGACCAGTGCCCTGGCATCAACAGCTTTGTCGCCAGCTTCACCCTTCCACTTCATCTCCGGTTGAGGCGAAGAGACTCGGCATCAAAAGCTCGTAAGGATTCAATCTTAATCTTTCGGAAATTTGTTTGAGTTTCTAGGTTTGTATGATTTTGATTCTGGTCTGCGATTTGGATTTTCGATTTGATTAAATTTGATTTGTGGTGGAATGAATGTATATGAGTCTAATTTGGAGGAGTTGGAGCGCATGGTAGAGCTGGTGGTGCCAGAGAAGATTGTTGAACGATTGGCCGCACAGTGTTTGTTTTCGACGGTGGAGGCCGGAGCTGACCTCGGTCACAGGGACGACGACGACGGTACTGGATCAAAAGGCACCGTAGTTGGTGCATTGAACGCTCCTCATACCGAAAAGTGATGCAAATCAATTTTGGGTGCCCAGAGCATCTTCTGGGTGCCCAAATCATTTAATTTTTTTTTGGTAAAATATGGGCAGAAGGCCCAGAAAGAAATAAAGAAGGGAAAAAAACGGTTCTATTGGGGGGCAATAGACGTCTATTGCCCCAATAGATGTTCTGAATTGATGCAATATCCTCTATTTTTTGCTTAGTTAAAGTTTTATTTATCTAATTTTACTGAGATTAGTTCACATTCTGGTGACCAAAAGTTCTATTAGGGGGCAATAGATGTCTATTGGGAGGCAATAGTCGTTTAAAATTGATATAATTTCTTCATTTTTTTCTTTAATCAAAGTTTTATCTGTCTAATTTTAAGAAGATTAATTCCTATTCTGGCTACCGAAAGTTCTATTCGGGGGCAATAGACGTCTATTGGGGAGCAATACATGGCTGATAGTCGTCTATTGGGGGCAATAGACGTCTATTAGAGGGCAATAGACGTCTATTAGAGGGCAATACACAGTATACACGTCTATTGGGTGCAAAAAAAAACTTTCCAGTGGGCGGTAGCCGGTGACCGGACTCCTGCGGCGGGTGACCGGAATCCGGCGAAAGTTGACCGGATTCTCGCGACTGGTGACGAGACTCCAGCGAAGTCTCCCATATATGGTTTCTCTCTCTCTAAGTAACAAAGGGGTAAGGGTAAAATGGTATTTAAAAAATTTAAAAACAAAAAAAAAATCTTAATGTATTTGGGAAGATCACCTTAGAGTGTTTTGGGTAAGAGAGAATTAAAAAAAACTTAATTCGGTAAGTGAGAAAAAAATCTCTAAAAATTGGGTAAATAGAACTTAATATTAAACCTTAATTACATTCTTAGACTAGACCTAATTAAATTTTCAGACTTCTGCATGCATCCACACGTAGATTGTATTAGTGCGGTTAGCTATTATAAATGTGAACTTGGTGTTAGGTTCACCTAAGGTTGGCACCAATTATATAAAAACGCCACATGTATACTTGGCCACCAAAACGCGCATACACCAGTTCTTTGATTTTGTCCATATCATCATATACATGCATGGCTCCAAAATTCCAACATCACCAACTTAAATAAATAATGTAACAACCTGAGCAAGAGTCCATTCATTTGAATTGGCACCGCCGCACCCAAATCAAAGCTTCTGTTACCTTTCATCATAGCTGGTCTTGTCTAACTTTGCAAACCTGTCACCAGTTTTCAAAATCAAACAGTGAGTACAGCTCTATTCTAATCAACGCGGCATACTGCTTGATACTATTCTTAAGCTTGAGCTCGGAAACATGTATATAAAGGGCTTCAATTCTCAAACTATAGCATCAAACACAACAACAGCTTCATCTTCTCTCTCTAAACCTACAACTTCTCTCAACATTATGTCTTCCTCTAAGGTCTCAGTGATGCTTTGCCTCTCTGCTGTTTTGTTAAGTTCTTTCATGGCCATGGCTGCAGCCGGTAATTTCTATCAAGACTTTGACATCACATTCGGCGAACAACGTGCTAAGATATTCAACGGAGGACAACATCTCACACTCGACCTCGACCAGTATTCCGGATCTGGTTTCAAGTCCAAGAAGGAGTACTTGTTTGGAAGGATCGACATGCAAATCAAACTTGTCGCTGGCAACTCAGCTGGCACTGTCACTGCATATTATGTAAGTCAGCTAGCATTGTGCTACTAATATTTCCACTTTACACTTATATATACTTGCATCAATACTAATTTTGGAGACACATACATATTTGTACAGTTGTCTTCTCAAGGTCCAACTCATGATGAAATCGATTTTGAGTTTTTGGGAAACTCTTCTGGTGAACCCTACACTCTCCACACCAATGTGTTCAGCCAGGGGAAAGGGAACAGAGAACAACAATTCCATCTTTGGTTCGATCCTACAAACGCCTTCCATACCTACTCGCTTGTCTGGAACAGCCAACGCATTATGTAAGTAGCTAACCATCAACACTACTACTCATTTTTAACCAATTTTTTTTACCTCATTCTCCTTTCGAAAACTTCCTAATACTTCATTCATTTCTGCAGATTCTTGGTGGATAATATTCCAATTAGAGTGTTCAACAACTTGGAGTCAGTTGGTGTTCCATTCCCCAAAAACCAACCGATGAGGATTTACTCGAGCCTGTGGAATGCTGATGACTGGGCTACACAAGGTGGGCGTGTGAAGACTGACTGGACTCACGCTCCTTTCACTGCCTCGTACAGAAACTTCAAGGCCAATGCCTGCGTCGCTGGCTCATCGTCATCATCATGCGGTGTCTCCACTTCTGCTTCAACTAATTCCTTAACTGATCAACAGGGTACATGGCACAATCAAGGTCTAGATGCCGCAGGCCGAAACAGGATAAGATGGGTGCAGCAGAAGTTCATGGTCTACAACTACTGTACTGACCTAAAACGATTTCCCCAAGGTCTTCCGGTGGAATGTAGACGATCAAGGTTCTAGTCTTCTAGATGACATACCAGATGCAAGATATGATCAGATGACATATGCCCTTGATCTCATGCTTCCGTTTTACTGTTACTTCATCTTAAATACTCTTTCATTTTGGTTCAACTATACAGTTTGTAACGTACATCACAATAATCTCCTATGATTTCCTATTCGTTTGTTGTATACTGAATTCACATTTCAAAATCAAATAAAGTTGAGCTGAATTCATTTGTTGGCCCTACCTTTCTCATTCATTCAACGAGAGGCGGAAGCAGCCACCATTTTCGGCCTCGCTTAAGCGCGGTCGGGTCGGCCCTCCGGAACAGGATCAGGGTTCTTTGTAGAATTCTGGGCCCAGGCCCATTTACCAGAAGCCATATATATATATATATATATATATATATATATATATATAAGTAACGTTTCGCCTGAACTCTTTTGCTGGACAATTTCAGAAAACACAACCGCTCTTAACTTTGTAAGTATATATATGGCCCAGTTTGGGATGGATTCTCAAGCTGCTTTTGAACTAAGAAGTGATTTTGGGCCCAGATCAAGGTGTTTGGTAAAATTCTTTAAGGTTGATTTTCGTCGAAGCTACTTCTCCCAACCGCTGTTTCTGAGAAGCAGCAATTCCTAGCTTTTAGGATTTGCTTCTACGGAACCACTCCGAAAAAACACGGAGCTTTTAATGAAATCTATTCAAATTCCTATTTTGCGCTCATCCTTTCTGAAAATTACATTTAACCTAGCAACTCAATCTTTTCTCTCTATTGCAGAAACGCAGATGCATCGTTCTTCTGCCCCTCTGTTTGTCATCAATCCCTAATCCCTAATCCTCATTGGAACAAATGGGGAGAGAGGGCCTCTACTTCTCCTCCTCTTAGCCCATAGTAGCCCAAAGAAAGAAAGAAATAAGGAAATTATCTGCAACCTTCCTCACCTCCTCGAAGGCGGACGCGCAACACACTTCGAGTCCTTTCCTAGTCGCCTCCTCGGCACAGCAATTTGATGAGATGCAGCCAGTTCTTCTCTTCATGATGTTGAGTCGAGTTCTTCTTCCTATACTAATTTCATTGCAGACTAGCAGTCATCTTCTTCGGCTTTCCCCATCCAAGCTTGCTTTGTTTTATGAGTTGCTGCAAAACGGGGGTATTTCTTTTCTTTTCTGCTAAGTCTCTTGATTGGTGTAATGGGTTTTTTTTTATTGAAATAGTGTTCCTGATCAATTCTCTCTTGATTAGTTTACTTGGTTAAATGGGTTTGTTGTCGATTTCTTTTGTATTCCTGATCAATTCTGTTTACCATAAGAAAATTGAGGTCTCATAATTTAGAAAATTATAGGATTTCTTCATCGGATTCATAATGTTAGTGCTAATGACTCCTTACGACCCTGGTAGGTATTTGAAACTAGTTTTGAATGGATTGATTGAGACCAATTCATGGTCTATGCTTGAGTCTGGATCAGCCTGGCTTGTTGCTTTCTAAACTCATTTGTAGCTGTGAGTTATTAATAGCTTATGTAGGACAACCTAGGGTCTGATAAAAATCATAAAATGAATGTAATCTTTCTAATTATCCAATTAATGATCACTACTGTGCTGTCTATTTGTTCAAAAATGTTATCACCTATCTGATGCCTCTTCCCTATGCTCTCTGATATATGCAATTATCTGAATAATGGTTGTTTTGTTGAAAATTGAAATGAAGATTTTGTTGATTCTTATGCATATGGTTATCAAATTGATTTGGTTTATATAGAGCAAGGTCGTGAAAGTGAGAGATTTGTGATGACTATAGGCAGATGAGTGGGAGTGAGTGTCTCAGGTCCTTGATGATCACTGTAAACCAATGCCACAAGCATATATTCTTCCATAGCTATCTGCTTAATTTCAGAATCAGACCCACCTCAGCTATCAGTCTTCACAAGGTTATCACTCTTTCTTTCGCAATTCTCCTGGGCACAAAAGGAATAGAATACTGTCTTTTGATTTGTTTTGGGTCTTCTAGTTTTGTTTTTTTTTTTTTTTTTGAATTTATGTAGCACTTTTGTGGGAGTGTAATTAGTTTGTGCTTTGCGGAATATAGTAATGCAGCCAATGCTTGCGTTTCGGATGATTATCTAGTTCATCAAAATGAAGGTGGTCCAAAGGGGATTGATTCGTTGCATTTTATGGAAGCACGTTGCATTTTAGTTTGTTTGATTGTTTTGACAGGGAAATTTTTGTCTGTAAACTTGAATCAATTCTTGTGCTTCTTTAATTGAGAGTGTTGTAAGAAGGATGAAGAATTTTTTGCTGTAAACTTGAATCAATTCTTGTGCTTCTTTAATTGAGAATGTTGTAAGAAGGATGACTTCTTCGAGTAAGCTTTGGTCAATGTACAAGTCCATGTGATAATTTAAGGATTGACCTTTAGGTTTTGTGTACTTTGATTTTACTGTTATTTTGTTTTCATCATCAGTAGTCTCCGTTTTGGATCAATATCATTTCAATGAATTAAAGTTCCTTTTGGAATTCTGTTCACAATACACTAGTGCAAAAAGAGTTGTATTGAATCTACATATTGAGATAAAAGTGATAAAAGTGATGCATTAATAATTTAAACTAGTGTGTATAAGGATAATACAAGAGAAATTTTTAATTTGATATGGTTACATAATCAGAAATAAAGTTATGCATTTTAGTAGCATTTTTTAGCATGTATGACAATTTTGGTAATTATACACAGTCAAAGCACTTTTTACTTATAACTTACCAAACACTCAAAAATTGATTTTCGTTCTCACAGCACTTTTATAAATAGTTTACCAAACACCTCAGCTGCTTCCTCTCACAGCAATATCAGAAGTGTTTCCTCTCACAGCACAACAATCCCAAACTGGGCCTATGTATGTTCGGTTTTGCTTCTTTTGGTTGATAGGTTCTATTTCAGGATTGTATTAACTATTACGGATTGTGCTAGGTTCAATTAATTGGGTTCTTGTTTGCGTAGCAGTTTGATCAAGTTAGGGTTTAATTTGCTGGGTCGATTCAATTATATATTCATATAGCCATTAACTACTGTTTAATTAAATTAGCTAGTGTGATTTAGCGGATGTCAATTATAAATATTATAATGTCATTTTACTGTTCTTTAGTATATATAGTGTTGATTTGATTGAGTTCAATTAGGGTGACACAATAACTAACAGGTCTTAGGATTTTAGGGTTTCTGCTAGTGAAAAATATATGGCGGATGGAAAGAGGCAGCAACAACTGGTTCCTTCTGATATGGTTGCTGAGAAATTGTTGAGGCTACAAGTCAAATCTTTAAAGCGATTTAAGTGCGTATACAAGATATGGTGTGATTTAATCTCCAGTTCTTCTTTTGTTATGGAGCACGCCAGTCGTCCCAAGAAAGGCACCAACCGCTTGAAGGTTCTTGTTTCAATCGAGCCTCCCCAATCCATAGATTACAAAGAGTCAAACAAAACAAAGGAATAAGAGATTAAGAATTTTCTGATGTGATATTTACCTTCTCCAAGAACGAAATATATATACAAGATACATGAAGACCTATTAGGAAACTAATTACAACATAATAATCCTAATAATACACAATATTCACAATCCTAATTACATGGCATGACTCACGCCAACACTCCCCCTCAAGTTGGTGCATACAGATCACGGATGCCCAACTTGTCAGATGAGTCATAGAAGGCTTTACTCGAGAGAGCCTTTGTAAGAATATCCACCAACTGTTCTTCAGTAGGACCGAAGGGAAACATAATGATCTGTCCATCCAGCTTCTCTTTAATGAAGTGTCGATCTACCTCCACATGCTTCATGCGATCATGCTGAACAGGATTGTAAGCAATTTCAATTGTAGCCTTATTATCACAATAAAGCGGCATAGCCTTTTTCTACCTGAACCCCAAATCCCTCAACAAATTTCTCAACCACAACATCTCACAAAATCCTCGGGTCATTCCTCTATACTCTGCTTCTACACTAGAACGAGCCACCACCCTCTGTTTCTTGCTCTTCCAAGTAACCAAGTTACCACCCATAGATGTGAAGTAGCCTGAAGTAGACATGCGATCTGTAATATTAGCTTCCCAGTTCGCGTCTGTGTACCCGGAAACATCCAAATGATTGTGTTTTGAAAAGAGTAATCCTTTCCCTAGGACAGACTTTAAATACCGCAAAATATGAAAGACAGCATCCATATGAGTCTTACTGGGATTATGCATAAACTGACTCACCACACTAACTGCATAGGCTAAATCTGGTCTAATGTGGGATAAATAAATCAACCGGCCAACTAACCTCTGGTATCTTACTTTATTCGTAGGTACTTGATCCAAGTACTCTGCTAACCAATGGTTTTGCTCAATAGCAGTATCAACAAGTTGACAGTCAAGCATACCTGTTTCTGCCAGCAAGTCGAGAACATACTTCCTATGACTCAACACAATACAATCATTCCCACGAGCAACTTCAATTCCTAAGAAATATTTCAAATTACCCAAATCTTTCATCTCAAATTCTAAAGATAACTGACCTTGTAATCTTTGAATCTCCTCAAAGTCATCACCTGTCACAACCATGTCATCAACATAAATAATCAAGGCAGTCACTTTACCACACCGATGTTTAAGGAATAAGGTGTGATCTAAATTGCTCTGCCGGTACCCAATTTTCTTCATGAACTTGGTGAACCTGCCAAACCAAGCTTTGAGAGACTGCTTCAAACCATAAAGAGATTTTTTTCAATCTGCACACCACCTGCTCTCCGATAGAAGTACCATATCCAGGAGGTAAATCCATATAAACCTCTTCATGTATATTACCATGCAAGAATGCATTCTTAACATCAAACTGTTGTAAAGGCCAATCAAGATTAGCAGCTAACAAAAGAAGTACCCGAATTGTGTTAATTTTGGCCACTGGTGCAAATGTCTCATCATAATCCACTCCATACTTATGAGTATAGCCTTTAACCACTAGTCTTGCCTTGTACCTGTCCACCGATCCATCTGAATTGTGTTTCACGGTATATACCCATCGACAACCAACTGTCTTCTTCCTGGGTGGTAATGATACTAGCTCCCATGTACAATTCTTCTCAAGAGTATCCATTTCAACTGTCATTGCTTGCATCCACTTTTCATCCCTTATTGCATCTTGCACTTTACTAGGGAGAGACACAGAAGATAATTGATTCATAAAGGCTACATAGAGTTTAGACAGCCTATGGGTCGACACATAATTTGTAACGGGGTATTTAGCTTTTGCACTTAGAGTAGGTTCATAGTGCTTCAGGGGTTGACCACGGATGGAACGACTAGGTAGAGTTTTGGTGGGAACAATATCTGACACAGAAGAATGAACACTAGCTGACACAGAAGAAGTATTAGATAAAGAAAGATTAGAACATACCTCGAGTGATGATTGAGTAGGTGAGACCACTGAAGGAGAGGGAGAGACAGAAGAACTGTTCAAAACGGCATTGGCGACATCGGGAATTTCATCGGAAACAGAATTGGGAACTTCCTCTCTTGCTGACCGGTCAGACTGATCCGATAGACTGGTCAGTAGCTGACTACCCAAATTCTCTTCTCCGTTCATTAGGCTGATGTCCTCTTTTTCAAGTTTCATTCCCAAACACTCCAGCCTTGAGAACTCGGATGTCAGTCTCCCATCTTGCCCACTAAATAAATCTTCATAATAACAAGACTTCTCCCCTTGACGAGGAGTCACAGGAGGCAAAAAAATAACATGCGTCTTCACTGAACGTAACATCCATGGTGACATAAAACTTCTGGGATTGAGGATGATAACATTTGTAACCTTTCTGATGAGAACCATACCCCACAAACACACACTTAAAGGCTCTAGCATCCAACTTGGACCTCTGATTCTTATTTAGATGAACATAAGCAATACAACCAAAGACACGAGTAGGAAAAGTATTAGAAGATGGAATAGAAACATAGTTAGACAGGA
Organism: Rosa lucieae; assembly: GCA_024704745.1. Classification (NCBI taxonomy): domain Eukaryota; kingdom Viridiplantae; phylum Streptophyta; class Magnoliopsida; order Rosales; family Rosaceae; genus Rosa; species Rosa lucieae. Next base: position 65,893,202 of record CM045493.1, on the reverse strand, counting down.
CCTCAAGTGGGACGTGACCTTGAAGAGGGACAGATGGAAGACGATTGATTAGATGAGAAGGCACACAATACGGCCTCTCCCCAAAGATACTTAGGCATGTTAGCACTACGTAGAAGAGACTGAGCCATGTCCAGAAGATGATGATTTTTCCGTTCAGACACCCCATTTTGCTCAGGTGTCTGTGGGCATGAAGTTTAATGTATTATGTCATGGTGTTGGAAATATTCATCAAAAGAATGATTGACAAACTCAACCCCATTATCGGAATGAAAGACCTTAACATGAGCATCATATTGAGTACGAACAAACTTATGGAATGTTGTAAAAGCAGAAAAAACAAAATCTTTGGACTTAAGTAAAACCACCCAAGATAATCGAGTAAAGTCATCAATGAATAACACAAAATATCGCATTCCAGAAAGGGTATAATGATTAGAAGGACCCCATACATCTGAATAAATTAACTTAAAATGCATAGTACTAGAATGAAAACGCAAAAGATAACTAGACCTATGACTCTTAGCCAAAGCACAAGTTTCAATGCAGGCTAAACTCACTAACTCCCAGAGACAATGAAGGCATGGACTTCTTCATATATAACTCCAAAAGATGGACGACCCAAACGCCTATGCCAACACCGTAGCTCACTCAATATGTCAGAATAATCTGTCAGGGTCAAAGGCTATTCCGGTGCTTGTGTTGGCTCTGCGTACATGTAATCCAAGTGAAAAAGTTTCCCCCTCAGGTCTCCCTTGCCCATGATCACCCTGGTGCACATATTCTGAAAAATAACATACATTGGATAAAATGTTACAGAGCATTTATTTTGTGACCCTAACTGGGATACAGACAAAAGATGATGAGACAATGAGGGTACATAAAGCACATCATGCAATGCAATGGATGGTGTAACCTGAACAGACCCAATACCTAAGACTGGAAAAGATGTACCATTCGCGTTAGAAACATGGGATATAGAAGGGGATGACATAGACATAAAAAAGGACTTATCATAGGTCATATGGTCAGACGCACTAGAATCAATTATCCATATATCACTACCAGTAAAGTCAGAAACACGTAAAACAACACCAATTTTACCTCGAGTTTCCTTAGTCAAGGAAACATTACCCTATGAGGGATCTTGCCCTGCAATTTCGTACAAGTCAGGTTTTAGCACCAATTGGACTACCGCTTTGCCTTTTTGACCACCACCACGTCCTCCACATCCTCCAGTATTATTGCCTCCTCTCCAACCAGAGTTGTTGTAATTAAACCTTCGCAACTTAGGACATTGATTCTTGAAATAACCAACTTCCTTGCAATAGTTGCAAGCCATTTGGTTATAATTCTGATTTTGACTCTGCTGATATCCCTGATTCCATGGTTGATACTGACTCTGAGATGGAACTAGGGTAGAATTCCCAATCTGAGGTTGAGGTGGAGGTGTAGCATGGATTGCTAAACTAGAAATTCCAATATGAAGGTTCTGAGCAGCAGCCTTATTACCTTCATCTTTTCAGATATAGGCAAAAGCTTGTTCCAATGTAGGTGAAGTTGCAAGATGCAATAACTTATTCTTTGTCCCTTCAAGGTGAGGTTCTAGGCCAATAAGAAAAATATGGACACGCATCTTGTCCTGCTCAGTCAGATAGGAATTAATATCAACTTCACAAGTCATAGGATTAGGGTTTCTCTGATCAAGTTCCAGCTAAATTGTCTTCAAATTCGCATAAAAAGTTGCAACAGGCTGTCCACTCTGAGTTATTTCGAAAGCTTTGACATTTAATTCATGAACACGAGCAAAGTCACTCCCATCATAATATGTAGCAGCAACAGAATCCCAAATTTCTTTGGGAGAATCATATATAGTTAGCAAATAATCTCATTACCTCCAGAGTCATAGCCTTGAGAAGAATTCCCATCATATTAGTATTTGCTGTATCCCATTCATCGGCTTTTGGTCCTGCAGCAGGTCTTGCTACACTATCGGCAACATAACTCCACTTTCCAATCCCCTGAATATGGATCTTCATAAGCCTCTGCCATAACTGATAATTGGTGCTATCGAGCTTTACACCAAAACTTGAATTATTTGTCACATTCTGAACAATCACAACCTCACAGGCCACAGAGTTCGCCCCTCCATTCTGAGATCCTCCAGTATTCCCGTCGGTAAGAGTCAAATATACCATGTTTTTTCTTCTTTCTCTTCTTCAAATATATTAATTAATGAGCCACAAACCAAAAAGAATAAAAAGTCTCAAAGAGACCAGTAGCAAAACACCAAAAGAAGATGGTATTTACTAGCCAAAAGAAACCAAAGCAAGAAGTGGAGCAAAACGCCAAAAAAGGAACAAAAGCAAAACAAGGTCTGGGCGTCTCGAAGCCAACAACAAAGGGACCAGCAATGACTTCAAGAGACCAGCGATTTCAAAGGGACCAGACCAAAGGATTAATTCTGGAGGTTTAATTGTATTGAAAGCAAAAGGACAAGAGAACAAAAGGGAACTGATTTTCCCTACAGCGGAAATCAACTAGCACAACCGAGTCCGAATGGATCTCGGCTCAGATACCAAGTCAAACAGAACAAAGGAATAGGAAATTGAGAATTTTCTGATGTGATATTTACCTTCTCCAAGAACGGAGTATATATACAAGATACATCAAGACCTATTAGGAAACTAATTACAACAGAATAATCCTAATAATACACAATATTCATAATCCTAATTACATGGCATGACTCATGCCAACACAAAGCTTTACTAGTTTACTGAAGCATGAAGATGATGGACATGTTGCAAGCAGACAACTTAAGCTTGATTTATCAAAGTGCTGCCCAGACATGTTGACGTCTCGTCATCTGAACATTGTGTGATTGTGGGATCGTGTAATGGGTTGCCATGTCTACACGGAGCCAACTTATTCCGAAACTACAGTGACATTCTCTTATGGAATCCTTGTAATGGAGATACCTGTGTGTTACCGAAACATACTAATTTCGATCTGATTATGGACATATCATCCTCCAATATTTTATGGATTTGCTTATGATTCAACCACTGAAGATTACAAGGTCATACTAGAGGACAACTATATATGTACAGGAGTATGATGATGGTGATTCTAATTGTGTCAACAAAGTTGCTGTCTGAATTTACACTTAAAAACAGGTTCATGGAGGAACTATTATGAAGAAAGGAGGGTGAATCGTATCAATGAGAGATGGTGTCACTATCTAGTTTTGTCAATAAAGAAAGTTTGGACCTCATACCAAAACTATTGCCAGAATTGGGAGTACTATTGAAAATAGTCTTGTATACTTTTACATTCCTAGTCGTACCGATGATACTAAACTTACAATACGGGTGATGAATGAATAAGGAGTCAAGGCATCGTAGACTAAACTCTTGCACATCACTTCAAAGATTTTAATGCACAAAAAGGCATTTAAATTTGGTATACAAGCTTCCCTATTTTCTATGAACATTTTAGAGAATGGTGAAGTTTTGATGAGCTGCAATGAACGATCGAGTTGGTTCTATACAATCCAAAAGAAAAGACGAACAAGACTGTTCTTGTTACTAATTTGTCATGTGAAGGAATCATGTATACAGAAACTTTGATTTCACCGGTAATTGGTGGTGGAGTAGAGGTCTGTAACCAACAATGTGGAGAAGTAGAAGCAAGTAAAACACAGATGGACTACTTTGCAACAAACTGTCTATGCCTTAACACATGGTTTATCAGTAATGCTAAGAAGCCTTGGAAGCTTAGGATTGGTTCTTAGCCAGGGGGTCCGACAAGCTAGAATACTTGATTTACTTCCTCTTGATTGGTTGAGTGCTCAAAATAGTTGTCCAATGCAAAAAAAATTTCCGATTGAATAAAAACAAATTACAAAGAACTAAACGATGAAGATCAAAGTTAAAAGCATTAGAAGCAATCAAAAGAAGTGCATGATTCCAGCTTGCAACGCCAACTAAATGTCCAAATTTACTAGTGCATCAACCACAAAATTAGACTATTATTCTTGTTACAGGTTGACATACATGTTGACCTAGACAGTTATTAAACAATATATGATGTTCTAATTTTTCAAATAAGAGCAAATTTATTGAGGGATTCATCATGTTGTCATTTAAGATTTGTCATATGAATTACTAGTGTATCTTTTACAAACCCAATATTCAACTTGACCATTATTGTATCCATTTTATTAGTTTTCAAGTCATAATAATTATTGTATTATGTTTGTCCAAAAAATTATAGTATTCTATTATGTTTTTTATTCAATTATTGTTATAAGGACAATTCACGCACTTATGAAATCCAAACAAATCTAAACAAATCTTGCTAATACAATACATTAAAATCTGTTTAAATCTGTGTGGAATTAAAACAATCTGCGGATTCTGTAGAATCCACGGATTATAAAAATTCAATCAGAATCATTTAGAATCTGGATTGAATACACTCCCCTAAAATATTATTAGACCATAATTCATATAAAGTAAGAATTTTATTATAAGAACCAAATTAAAACTTTTAAATAAACAGTTGTATCGATGTTTTAAATCTTACATAACACTAGACTAAATATTATATGTGAAATACAATTTGTCTGGCACTCGTTTGATACATTAAGCATCAACATCTACAATGTCACAAGGTTATAGTCTCACAAATCACACATGCCAGTACATATGAACATGACACAATCAAATACTATAGAACATACAAAACCTCCAATTGTTGGCCCCTGAAAACACAATACTAGGTCCGATAGAAGAAAATATAAAACACCAAAAATGCAACCAGTATTGTATTGCATTGGTGTTCGCATGGACGACTAACACCATCCCTCGAACACTCACAGCTGTTGCTGTCACTTTTTTATTGGGTTTGGCGCGCACAAAGCCAAAGCAAAAGCCAAAGCCAAAGCCAATCGCAATCCTTCGTTATCTCACCCAAGAAGGCAAAGAATAACAGCACCTTAAAAAACACGAATCCGTCACTAGTTTTCATCGCTGTCTCTAACCCACAACAAAACTACTTTAGAACAACCCAACAAACCCAAATGCTTCGACTCAGTCTCCTCCCATTTCATCGTTTTCCAATCTCTTCCCATTTCCTCAATCTCTCTCCCAAGTCCACAATGGCCGTCTCTGCTTCTTACACGACGTCGTCACACTCCTCCTCCAAGCTTCTCTTCCGTCAGCTCTTCGAGAAGGAGTCCTCCACCTACACTTACCTCCTCGCCGACGTGTCCCACCCCGATAAACCCGCCCTGGTCAGCCTTTGGTTTGTTTAAAATGAATATGATTAGGATCAAAATTGTGGGTTTTGATTCGTTGGTTATGAACTTATGATGGCATTGATTTGATTTGCAGTTGATTGATCCTGTGGACAAAACAGTGGATAGGGATCTTTCCCTTGTTAAAGAGTTGGGTTTGAAGCTGGTTTATGCTATGAACACTCATGTTCATGCTGATCATGTCACTGGCACTGGTCTCATCAAGGTTTGGACTTTGAGCTTTTTTTGGTTTTGGGAACTCTGAGATTGTGCTAGTTGGGAAAAAGCTGTGATCTTTTATGCAATTTACCAACATGGAAAAAAAGTTGTGATCTTTATGCATTTTGTGGTTTGGTACTTGACATTGATATGAGTGGTGGTTGTTTATGGCAGAGCAAGCTTAATGGTGTGAAATCTGTGATTTCAAGGGCAAGCAAGTCAAAAGCTGATCATCTGATTGAAGCTGGTGATAAAATCTATTTTGGAGACATGTTTTTGGAGGTTTGGCAGCACTTAGTTTTCTGTTTTGAGATTATTGAAGAAATTGTGTATTACTTGAGGTGTCGGTGGATGAACCGCTGTAAATGCTTGTTTTGTTATAGTTCTACTTTTGTCTATGTAACCTCATGTGTTCAAATTTCTTTTCTTTAGAATTGATTACTTTGTCCCTTTGATGTTCTGTGTGATCAAGTTGTCTTTATAATCATAATGAAATGATGAGCAAGTACTAGGGAGATCATATGCTAATGTCCTAGCCTCTGAGGTGAATGTAAAAGTTGAGTTGGTGAATTAATTTGTAGTGTTCAATCCCAACTCTGCCAGAGTTTTGGAAACACACATAAGGAGGTTTGATGCTGAAGGGTCAGCTCTTGGCTGATTAATTAGGATAAGTTCTTTAATATGGTAGTGGTATCTCATAAATGTTAAACTTTCAGTAGTCTAATAGGCTTATATGTACTGGTCTATGCTGTGGTCTACTGCATCCCATTCCAGGTGCAATGAAAGAGAGGGCAGAAAGAAACAGCCTTTTGCAACTAAGTTTATCTGGTATTTACTGATTTTGACCTAGTTAGTCTTATTGTTGTGTTGGGAGTGTGCAAATGTATATTTCTGCGTATTGTTTTCATTTGAGTTTGCATATCTGCATCTTATGTCTATGTCATGGTGTGCACATCCAATTACGCGATGAACTGACTGCAAAACAATGAGTGAGATGACCAACTGATACTGAATTTGTGTCGTTACTGATTTTGATTAGTAAGTTATAAATGTGGCTCTCAAATGGGTTCTGTCTGCATCTGGGTATTTGTGCACATGTATTTGTACATATGGATCTCATATTGCTTATTTGTATTTCAGGTTCGAGCTACTCCTGGGCATACGTTGGGTTGTGTCACCTATGTTACAGGTGATGGGCCTAATCAGCCTCAACCAAGAATGGCTTTCACTGGAGATGCTCTACTCATACGTGGATGTGGGCGAACTGATTTTCAGGTACAGTTTGTAAACTTCTTAAATGTTTATATTTTGACCGACCCATTCTCTCTTTTTACAAAGAAAAAAATAAAGGAAAAACTAAGCACAAAAAGCTTGTCATCAAAGAGTTGACTTATTCTTTATTCAGACTTTTAAGGCGATTTATCGAGGACTTTTTGTTGATTTTTGTTTAATCTCTTTGCAGGGTGGCAGCTCAGATCAACTCTATGAGTCAGTCCATTCACAGGCAAGTACAAGCTGATGAATTTATAGTTATACACAGCATGATTTTGGGAAACCACTAATGCTTTTGTGTTTACATGTCCAGATTTTCACATTGCCAAAGGATACATTAATCTATCCTGCTCATGATTACAAGGGATTCACTGTATGGAACCATATGATTTCTATTTCTTCTCTACCAAGTAAATCTTGGCAGCTGCTTATGCCACATGTCTTCTTGGATGCAGGTTAGCACTGTGGGGGAGGAGATGCTCTATAATCCCCGGCTTACAAAAAATAAGGTATACCTTCTCTTTTTTCCATGTTTTCCTCTGCAGTATTAACTGCTTTCATTAATAATTAAACACTCTTCTTCCCTAAATTTTATCCAACTAATTCAATTTTTATCTCTTATTTTCAGGAGGGATTTGAAGATATCATGAAAAGTAAGTAAAACATTATGTACCCAAACTTTTAGTTATTCAATTCTACGACTCCCACTCCATGTGTCACTGGATATATCAACCACTAGGGCTTGGATTAAGTCTCTTTATGTTTGTTTGGTGTGGATTTTGCAGATCTAAAACTTGCATATCCCAAAATGATTGACATAGCTGTGCCTGCAAATATGGTTTGTGGATTGCAAGATTTGTCTGAAAGGCCTACTGAGTCTGTATCAACCTAGACACATAATCATGGCTCAGACTTGTGTTCTGTACAAAAACGTCTGGATGGAGCTGGCTTAAGTACATGAAGATTAGCTTTCCACAACACGTGATGCATTCTACCCCTACAGTTGAGTTTGTACTAGACTTTGAAAGTATACAGATAATGCCATAACAGTATTGACGCATCACATTGAAGCATGACTGAAAGAGCAAGCTACTTGTGCCTGTTGTACAATAATGACTAGATAATTAATAATAACACATCTTCTTTACTGTTCTTCATATTGAAGCATCATGCAAATATTCTGCATTTTTTCAAAACTTATGTACATCATATGGAAGTTCTGATTGTTCTTCGGATGGTTCTGGAGATTGTTCTTGAAACATCATCCGTTTCCTTCTCTTGTTCTTGTTCAGTAACAGAATAGATTTCTTAGAAAAAAGACAGTTCATCTCACAATTTTCTCTATTCTTTTTCTTTCTCTTAGACTGTAGAAATTAGATTTAGCTCAAATTGTAAATACTGCACCATAACCTCATTGAATTTATCTATCATCTTGTTCGTTTTACAGTAAACCTTTGTTATTCTAGAACCATTACAAATGAAGTTACTAATGTGCGAAGAAACCTTTAATATTTCTTCGTCACCTGCATTACAACTATTGAATTTCTCAATATCCAAAAGCACAAGCTTTTTGCCGTTCCTCATATGAAAAAAAAAAACCATCCTGCTGAAATCTTTGTTGCCTTGAAGGTTAAGTACTTGATGTTAGGCAGCTAGTTGACAATCGCCAATGTCTCTTCACCCTAATATATGAACGTATAGAACAGAAATCTTTGCAATGAATACTGATATAACTCCTCCAAATTGGTGAACTTGTTAAGGGGTTCAACATTGTCGGTGAAGTGCAACAAAGATGCCGGTATACCCAAAACACCTTGTTCAGGAATATTATATCCATAACAATGTAGCTTAGGGAAGGACGCATACAAGAGGGAGGAAACTTGCGCATCGGAGATAAACTAAAAAGCATCAGGTGTACACCATCCACGTAGCTTGATGCCTTTCCACTGCTACAATTTACCAGAGACTTAACATTGAGTTGACATTCATACAATCATACCCATCGGTAATACCCACCCAATAATAGTTTGTCAGTAATACCCTTCAAATAATTCGCGGGTATGGATATTTACTCAACCCATTTCTAAACGAGTAAACCCATACCACCCATTTACCCGTTTTCAATAGAGAGTTTCTATTGGACCTCCAAATCTGCTCACTTGACCTCACTCTATTATGAATTATTAAATGACATATATAACCTACTATAAAATGACTATTAGGGACAATAATTATACCCAAAAAATGGTTATATTTATTTTCTCTAGACTTTCCAATTCAACAATATTAGATTGCATTCTTTATTATTTTCCCTATCTATTTCCATTTTTCAATTTCACTACATACTCATTAAAGCATTTATATATATATATATATATATATATTAAGAAATAAAACTATGATTAAGATAAAAATTTATGATATGCATATTGAACACATATTGGTCAGGGAGAACAAACAAATTATATTATGCCCTAAAACTAAATCTATCCATTATATTTGTAAAAAGAAGAAGAAAAAAAAAGTGCTAGCAAATAAAAAATATTTAAATAATTAATCATGAGGTACAAAAAATAGAGAAACATTAAGAAAAAATGATTAATCTTTTTTTTTTTGCACAGCTAAAAAAGAAAAAGTAAATAAAAAAATCACATAATAGTTCATGTTATTTTATTTTTATTAATTTTTAAAACTCAATACCTTGTGTTTGATTTTTTTTTATTGGATAAGAGATTTATGTTGTCTAATTAAGGAATTGAGATGTAATTAAGATTTATAGAGTAATTAAATCATTGAAATGACTAAGTTTTTTATTATAAAGATCTTAGTTTGTTTGTAAATTAATTATATGAGCGAGGTTATTTGAGGAACTTTAGTGAGGTTTAATGAGTAAATTTAATATTTGAAAATTTGATAGGAGCTGTAAAAGGCATAGAGGTCAAGTGAGTAAATTTGGAGGTTCTAATAGAAAAACTCTTTTCAATATGGGCAGTTTTTTTTTTTTAAATACTCACTATTTAAGCTCCCCCATTCCCCATCCGGGGATATTTTCAAATAGTCGATTGAGTATTTCAAATACTTGAGACAGTGTTTAAGAAATAAATTGTTGGTTTAGTCACGAGGAAGCAAAACATTTAAAACAAATATTTATTTCCATAAAACAGTTTTCACTACTTGGCGATTAAATGTAAAATAATAAAATTTGGTTCGTAAATGAACCATCCTCACGGATTGCCTTTTGAATCGTCTGTTCACAATTATACGATGATTCAACGGTCGGATCCTCACGGATCGTCTTCTTAATCATCTTTTCACAATTATACGATGATCCAACGGTCGGATCCTCACGGATTGCCCTTAAGATAATCCTCTCAAAATTATACTAAGATCCAACGGTCGGATCCTCACGGATAGCCTTTTGAATCATCTTTTCACAATTATATGATGATCCAACAGTCGGATCCATACGGATCACCCTTAAGATCATCCTCTCAAAATTATACGAAGATCCAACGGTCAGATCCTCATGGATCGCCTTTTGAACCATCTTTTCACAATTATACCATGATCCAACGATCGGATCCTCACGGATCGCATTTTGAATCATCTTTTCACAATTATACGATGATCCAACGGTCGGATCCTTACGATCACCCTTAAGATCATCTTCTCAAAATTATACGAAGATCCAACGGTCGTGTAACGTCCCGAACCAGAATTTACTGATTTACTAATCATTAGGACGGTAAACGACATTTACTTTCACTTTTATTAAAATTTCAGCACTTTTAGTGGCCCTGAAAGTTGACTTTTTGTTCGGGTCAAAATTTGAGAAAATGTTCTTCATGAAAGTTGCAGAGGACGTTAAACCGAGCGCATGGATATGTGGTACGTAAAAATCGGAATTCATATGCCAAAGTTATGCCTTAAAATGTGGACGTTACTGTTCACAGTAACTTTATATATATATAGAAAGTTACTGTGGTAGATTTCCATTTCTGGAAACCTACCCCGACTTTCTCTCTCTTCCTCTCCTTCTTTCCCCCTCATCGGCCTCTCTCCTTCTCCCCTTCATTTTGCCGCCGTCCGGCCACCAATCGGAGCACTACATCCCATTATGCCTCATTGACTATTTCAAATGCACATAACTCGTTTTGCGAAGCCTGCTCTTTAGCAAAAACAGGATCGAGACCTTCCTATGCTAAAGACACAAAACAAAACATTCCATTCTTACAAATGATACAAAGAGATGTTTGAGGACCTATCCATCCAGAATGCGGACCATTCAAGTACTTTATGGTTCTGTGGATGCTTCGACAATCTGGTCACATGCTGTTTTATTGTCCACAAGAAATGCTGCAAAACTCCTAGCACAGATTATATGTTTAAGGGCTCACCTGATCACCATATCAAGTCTATAAGGCTTGATAACGCTAGAGAGTTTACATCAAAAGCATTTGATGAATATTGCATGTCTATTGGGATCGAGGTAGAGCATCATGTACCTCATGTGCATACACAAAATGGTCTTGTAGAAACCACCATCCACAGGCTACAGATGGAGGCTACGGGCATTGGTTATGTGCACCAACCTGCCTATATCTGCATGGGGTTATGCAATATTGCACGCAGCTTTACTTATTAAAATTCAGACCCACTACTAGCCAACCATTTTCTGCATACCAGTTGGTAACTGGATATGAGCCTGACATTTCACACTTACGCATATTTGGTTGCGCAGTATATGTGCCTATTGCGCCCCCACAGAGCATCAAAATGGGTCCTCAGAGACGATTAAGTATTTATGTTGGATATGAATCCCTAACAATTATCCGCTATTTGGAACCCTTGATAGGCCATCTCTTTACCGCTAGATTTGCGGAATGTCACTTTGATGAGACAGTCTTCCCATCGTTAGGGGGAGATAGGAAAAAGGATTTTTCAAGGGAACGACAGGAATTGTCGTGGTTTATCCCTACTCTGTCTCATTTGATCCCCGCACTTCACAATGTGAAAGTGAAGTGAAAAGAATAATCGATCTTCAGAACATAGCAGATTCGATGCCTGATATGTTTACTGATATCGCAAAAGTGATGAGATCTCATATGCCAGCTGCAAATGTGCCTGCAAGGTTAGAAGTCCCCAACAAGGGGCATGGTGCCGCAGATAGAGGCACTGCAACCACACTTAGTTGAGGTGTGGTTGTGGCAGTGACTCCCCAAAGGAAGAGGGGGAGGCCACTTGGTTCGATTGACACTAACCCAAGGAAGAAGAGGGCGAGTAAGGCACAAACCAATCCATTAATTATAAATGTAGAGAATCTCTCTCATGAGATTGTCTCTGATTATAGTTATGTCCATGAATCAATAATGGAGGACGCTCCGATGTTTGAATTGATTCCAGAGAACAAAGAAATCTCAATAGACTATGAGAGTGCGTATGAGTTGATAGAAAGATCTTCCATACACATTGATGATGTATTTGCATACACTGTTGCTCAAGAAATCATAGAGCACGATGATATCGAACCACGCTCTGTTGCAGAATGTCAACAAAGAGCATATTGGCTTAAATGGAAAGAAGCAATCCAGGCATAATTAGATTCTCTGACAAAGAGGCAGGTATTTGGTCCGGTAGTGCTAACTCCACCAAGTGTAAAGCCTGTAGGACATAAATAGGTCTTTGTCAGAAAGCGTAATGAGAAGAATGAAGTCCTGAGGTACAAGGCTCGCCTTGCGGTGCTAGGTTTCTCACAACGCCCTGGAATTGACTACGAAGAGACATACTCTACCATAATGGACGTTATAACGTTTCACTACTTAGTTAGCTTAGTAGTTTCCGAAGGATTGAAAATGCAGCTCATGGATGTGGTTATTGCATATCTCTATGGGGATCTAGATTTAGAGATATATATGAAAGTGCCTGATGGCCTTACATTACCCAAGTCAAGTGACTCTAAACTACGGAGTGCGTTTGCAATTAGGTTGAAACGCTCACTTTACGATTGAAACATTTAGGGCGGATGTGGTATACCCATCTAAGTGACTACTTGATTGGGAAGGGATATAAGAACGATGAATTATGCCCCTGCGTATTCATAGAGAAAACAAGTTTCGGATTTGCAATTGTAGCAGTATATGTCGATGAATGAACGTAATAAGTACTCTTGATGAAATAAGAGAAACCGCGAGCTACTTGAAATCCGAATTTGAGATGAAGGATCTTGGGAAAACTCGATTCTATCTAGGCCTTGAACTAGAACACTGAGTTTGTGGAATACTAATCCACCAGTCTGCGTATGTCCAAAAGATGCTCAAGCGATTTAACATGGATAAAGCGCACCCTGCTAGCACTCTCATGATTGGTCGAAGTTTGGATGCAAGGAAAGATCCATTTCGTCCAAAGGAAGATGACGAAGAGGTGTTGGGAGCTGAAATTCCCTATCTAAGTGCAATAGGCGCATTATTGTACTTAGCCCAGTGTACTCGACTAGACATTGCATTCTCAGTGAACTTATTAGCTAGATTTAGCTCAGCGCCAACGCAGCATCATTGGAATGATATCAAGAACATTTTTCGGTACCTAAAAAGAACCATTGACTTGGGACTGTTATTTCCTTACAGAGAGACATGTGGGATGAAGATGGAACTGCAATCTCTAAAGGAAATGTTGATGGCAAAAGCGCCACTCACTACACCGAAACGCCAATTGACGTTTTGGTTGGTTTTGCTGATGCTGGGTACCTCTCTGACCCACATAAAGGTCGTTCCTAAATTGGTTATGTATTTACCTTTGGGAGCATGGCGATATCTTGGAGATCAACCACCCTTGTGGCTACCTCCTCGAACCACTCAGAGATCATTGCTCTACATGAGCCGGTTTGTGAGTGTGTATGGTTAAGAGCTATCATCACACATATTCGAGGGACTAGTGGTTTGAATTCTACCACTGAAGAGTCTACTTGCATTTATGAAGATAATGCAGCTTGCATCGAATAGATGAAGCTAGGATATATCAAGGGTGATAATACAAAGCACATATCGCCAAAGTTTTCCTACAATCAACAACAACAGACCCTCCTCAAGATTCAAGTTAATCAAGTAAGATCTGAGGAGAATGTGGCAGATTTGTTCACCAAATCACTGCCTAAGGCCACATTTGAGAAACATGTGAAAAGCATAGGAATGCGAAGACTTTCCAAGCTCCATTGATTAATGTAAAGATCAGGGGGAGGTGTAGAAGTCAGGGGGAGTCTAACACACACATGTCATCCTTAAATATAAAAGGTGCGTTGTGCTCTTTTCCTTCGACCAAGGTGTATTTTTTGTCCCATAGGGTTTTTATTGTTAATTGGCAACGTTTTTAGTGAGGCAACAACTCATGCACCATTTCGTCTTTAACTTGGCACAAGGGGGAGTGTTAAAGGAAAAACATATTGTGTGCCTTCGTCAAAGCAACTGACGGAGAGGGAATCAAGGAATCAATGATTACTATCAATCAACGCAATTACAGATCAATCAGCATTTAGTATCATTAATGTAATCGATATTTCCATCGTAATTCTATCCCTATATAAAGGGACTATGAAATGAAATGAGCAGACCAATTCTAATTCTCATTTTACTTTTACAGTTGAAAAATAATAGTTCTCAATTTAAAAAAAAATTGGGTGTGGTTTACAATTTTATATGGGTATTTAGGTAAAATTTGGGTACCCACGGGTATACTCATACCCCACCCATTTTTATACGGGTATTTTGTAATTACCCATACCCATACCCATAAACTATGGGTATTACCCATTAACAGATACCCAAAAGGAAACATTACCCGCAGGTACCCGTACCCGTGGGTTTTAATGTCATCCCTACTTAACAAAAGCAGCGTAAGAGCAAGTCCACCCGTAGTCAAGAAATGTCAAAGTCGAAAAGTCAAGGCGTCGACCAGTCAAGTAACTATTCACTGCCACTGGACATGGGTTTCCACCCATTCTGTTTCTTGACCAGTAAGTACTGTTCATTTTTCCACTGTTTCATCATTTTTAACTGTTCATTGATGTGGGCCTCGGAAAAATGTATTGAGCTTATTGGAGATCGTACGAGAAATTATTTAACGATTTCGACAAATGTCAAAGTGCTCGAGAATATTTTCAAAAATTTTCACAAGGTGAGATCCTGAATGTAAGAGTTGGATAATAAAGTACACGTCACGACGAGTTCGTGAAAATTTTTGGAGAATTATTCTGATCACCGGGCTATTTTTTGTGGTTGTCTGAACTTTTGGAATTTTGGGAAATTAATTTAAGAAAGAGAAACAGGTGGCGCAATCCTAGCCATCCACCTTTTCCCACCGTCATTCATTAATGGGACATATCTATTTAAAGTGGTGAGTTGTGGGAAGAGACAGGAAAATTCGAGAGAGAGAGCTCGGTGCTCTCTGACCCGAGACGCAACTTGACCCAGCAGGAAACCCGACCGGAAATCACTCATTCGGCCACTCCATGGAGACGCGCGGACACCATTGTCTTCGTCTCGCCGTCACCAACAACCCCTTGCCCTTGGATCATCCATGCACTGAATGAAAATGAAGAATTGAAGGTGAGAAGCAACGACTGCTCCGGCGGTTCTGTGGTGTTTTCCGGTGACTCCGGTCACCGATTTGCTTGCATGTGGTATGGAAATTAATCCCCTCGTCATGCTCTACACGTCTGTATAATTAGTTTTTCAATTCGATCGAATTTTGAAGAATGTGTTTCTGGGTTCTTTTTGTCTCCGTTACGGTTCCTCGCTGCCGGCGACTTCTCTGACTTTCTGGGCTTCGCTTCTTACTCGATTGCAGCTCTAGATGAGAAATTGTGAAGCTTTCTGGTGGTGACGTCACCCACGTTCAGTGTTGGGCCGAGCTGGCAGATGGGTTGGCTGGGCAAGAAAAATGTCAAGCCTTTGGCTTTTTTCTTAGCTTCGGTCAAGAAAGTCAGGATTTTGCCCAGTCAAGAAGCTACCAGTGGAGCTGTGTTTTTCTCCTCCATGGTCACCACCTCAGCTTTTCCTAGCTGGTGACCGGTCAATAAGCAACCGGTGGAGTTGCTCTAAAGGGACAAATCACTACTGGTATAAGTATTTACAGATTAGATATCAGCTATAGAAATTTCATTTCAACAAAGGCAGACCCCAAAGTGTTGCTCTCTGACTTGTTTGCTAGAGAGAGATTCATTTGTTGCCCTCAGAGTCCAGTTCTTCGTGGATCTGAAATAGATCATTGCAATTTTCCTGTGAAGTTCCATATCTTATAGGAAAGATCATTCAAATATTCAATACTTAGAGCAAGTTCACTCGTTGGTTCACCAGGTCACTAAGTCAGGAAACTATTCACTGACATGTCACATATGTTTCTACCCGTGTAGGTCAGGGTCACCGGTCACCTATTGTTCATTGAATATTTTATTAATTTTTTTAGTGTAAATAAGAAATGTATGATGTAAATAAATAGTTTTGGTGAACATTTTAGAAATGCAACCAATAATATTTTTTTGGGTAGACAAATTATATCTCCACCAACACTTTTTTTTTTTTTACACACTCTACTGACACTTTTATCACATGTACACCTCCAACAATTTTCTTGAAAAGAGTGAAAAACCCACCGACAAGTTTGGACGAACCAAATCACTCACATACTATTCAATCTGACGGTTATTATGAATATAATCTTATCTAAATTTTCTGATAAGATTACGATGAATGAAATGCTAACACGTGTCCTTATCAAGTTATCATAATCTGTATGAAAAATATCAATAAATAGACTGATCTTTGCACTCCATACACACATAATCCGAGCCTAACATACCTTCACCTTTTCTTATCTCTAGCATTACACATTTTCTCAATTTTCCTCATTTCAATAAATAGGTTGTGGGAAAAAATTCGACGGTCCAGGGATGAAGATGATGAAGAGATGATGGCCACCAACGCCATTGTAATCGTAGCAGTTGCAGAAGAATCTGCAAATCAAACTCGAAGGTGCGGTTCTCATCCAGTTCCTGCACCAAATGAGGAGAGACTTAGAGAAGAAAGGGGCAAAAATTTAATGGCCGACTACTTTGTCGAATGGCCAGTGTTCAAAGATTGGGAGTTCTGAGCACGTTACAGGATGAGCCTCAATGTCTTCAAGCGTATATCTACTGACCTTTGCCAATATGATCGTTACTTTGTTCAAGAGTCAGATGCTACTAGGAAAGTCAGACTACTTTCGGAGCAGAAGATGACAGCTTCCTTGCGAATGATTGCTTATGGTGCTTGAGCATATCAATGTGCTGAGTATTGTCAGATGGCGAAATCCACCTCCATTGCAGCCCTTCAGCAATTTACACGAGGAATTGTTAATCTGTACTCAGCAGAATACCTCCGTGCTCCTAATGCGGATGACCTAAGACGACTTCTTGCCAAATCTGAGAGGAGAGGTTTTCCAAGAATGATTGGGAACATTGACTATATGCATTGGCAATGGAAGAATTGTCCTTCTGGTTAGGCTGGAGAATATAGTGGTAGAAAACATATCCCCACTATCATCCTAAAAGCAGTCGCATAGTACGACACCTGGATTTGGCAAGCATTATTTAGAATGCCCGGGGCATGCAACGACCTCATCGTCCTGGCAAAGTCCCAGTTGTTTGACAAGCTTACTGCCGGTAGAACACCTCATATCCAATTCCAAGTGAATAACAGAATTCACAATCTAGGCTACTATCTCGTTGATGATATTTATCCCCGATGAGCGACTTTCTTGAAAACAGTTGGACGTCCTACACGCCCCAAGGAAATCGAGTTTGCAAAGGCTCAAAGAAAGTATAGGAATTATGTGGAAAGATGTTTTGGTATATTATAGTCACGCTTTGGTATTGTTAGAGAAGCTGCTCGTGGGTAGGATAAAGAGGACATTTGATACATCATGTTGACTTGTATTATATTACATAATATAGTTGTCGAGGATGAACGACCTGAAGACAGCGATGATAAGTTGGAGTCCAATTATTTAAATAATTGGCTACTATCTAGTTGTGAGTTTTTAGTTATGTTTGTGCGTTTTTCATTTAGTTTTTATGTTTTTAATTTTGTTTGTGTGGTTTTCATTTAGGTTTTATATTTTTAATTATGTATGTGTGCTTTTCATTTGTAAGTGTATTATTGCTTGAGGACTTCCTTCCAATGTACCCACATATTCAAATAAATTTTCATTTCATCAATCTAATATTACATAAGTGAAAAACCAAGCATTGGAATCATAACAATACAATTATTTAAAATATATAACTCCCTGATTTTCCTAATCCTCATCTTCATTAGGAATCCAATTTGTGTTTGAGGGGTCATCCACATGGTTGGGGTTGGTGGATTCACCCGAAGAGAAAGGTGATGAAGGGACTCCACCGGTGAATGGTGGTTGTAGGAAGCCACCGGTGAATGATGGTTGTGGGAAGGCGAAAGGAGGTTGCAGATAGTATCAACCGGTGAATGGAGGTTGTGGTACGCTACCGGAGAAACGAGGTTGTGGATAATATCCATCGGTGAATGGGGTTGTGGGAAGTTAGATCCACGGGTTGCATCTTCATCTTCTTTCTCAGTTTTTTTTTTTTTTTTTTGCTTTCTTTGCCAATATTTCTTTTTGGTTGACATCATCTTACTTGTGTCCATCTCCATAATTCACTCTTCCCTCTCTTGAATTTTGAATGCCTCGTTTTGCATATCTATTTGCAAGCATATATAATCTTGTTATTGTTGGTCATGGAGATGTCAAATATATTCCTCATCGCGTTTCTCCTTGGCCGACAACATTGATGTTTGGTTGATTGCTATAGTCTTCACAGCGGATGTCAGAGGACTGGAATCATTAGATGCCTTCTTTCCTCTCTGGATAGCTTATTTGGCAACCTTCTTTCCTTAAGGCCTAACCAAAGGATTGAGAGTTACATCGACATTTACCTCATCTGCATCTATGTCCAAGTTGACGTGAGAATTAGGAACGGATTCTTGTGTGTGCATCCGTTCAGTTCCTCCCCTGGAGGTTCCTCCAGTCGAAGAAGTATGGCTTGGAATGTTACCAAATTGTTGAAAGCCCAACACAATCTCATAACATTCTAAACTAATAAAATCATCTCTTTTTGGCCTTCCTTTTGATTTGGTCATTGCAGCTCTCCACAAATCTTGTGCGTGACGTTGCTATGTCAATTTAAAAAAAAAAAATCTATGAGTAAATATAAACGAGGTACAATGTATGAACTAATTAAATGTTAATACATCACCTAGTAGCTTTAAGTATAAGATGAGTATAATGTAACGACTAATAATTTTAAGTATAAAGTATGATTATCAACTACTAATTTGAAGTATAATTATCAACTAAATTTTAATATATCAACTAATAATTTAAAGTAAAATGTAGCAACTAATTAAATTTTAATATGAACTAAACGAATCATAAAAATTAATATTCGTGTTACACTACAAATTGATACCTCATCAATCATATTCACACCACTTTTGCACCAAGCTTTCGCTTGCCTTAACGAACAATGCCAAGCAAAAAGTTTGACTTTCAAATTTTTCCACCTCCCTTGAAAAGCTTGCAATGATCGGACATATCCATTCCAATTTCCGGCATAGTGTTGGTGTATGTCTATCCATAGATCATCTTTTATTCATTCCGTACCCTTTGCCGGATTTTGGCTAACAGCCCTCCAAGACTTGCACAATTGAATATCTTCCATAGACTGCTAATGTGTCCCGTCAATAGTTGGATCTGCTACAGGTTGTATGCTAGTATTGGCTCATACGCTCAAATTGAAATAAAAAAATTTGGAAGATAAAAGCTATGAGGAGAAGGAACAACAATTTTTGAGGAAGTAAGTGAGAGGTAAAATAGGAGGTGAGGTATTTATAGGAAATTTTGTATATATATATTTTTTACTGTTGTAATCTAACCGTTAATAATTTAGTTTTTATTTATTTATTTTACATCTGCAAACCTGGTTTATAGGTCCATAATTATAAGCCGTCAGATCCTTTAATAATCATAACCAATGGTCCAGATCTATGGACCATTGCATTCAAATTCCAAAGGAGCCCAACGGCTAGTTGCCACGTCGCGACCCACTTGCCAGTACACAACAAAAAGTCACCTTCTACGCGCCTGTAGGCTTGTCGACGCTACATGACAAGCGACTGGTACACACTCCTTCTACACGGCGCGTATCTCCTCTTCTCTTCTTTTTGGGCCACGGTGGGGGCCTAGGTCACTGGCTCGGTCACCATGCTGCCCAAGTTGATGTCCTGGGCCACGTACTGATTTGGGGCAATAGGCCCCGTAGAACGATTTGTGAAAAGATTTGGATCACCATTTGACGTGGAACCCGGGCATAAACAAGCCCGGTGGAGTTGCTCTTAGTACGTCCGCACGTGTTCTACAACCATCATGTCTTTAAAAAGCAAAATAATTTTATCATTATTCTTTTAGTTTTGGAAATACTTCAACTTTCTCTCTTCTTTACAGAGGGATTGAGTATATTGATAGAAGGCTAATATGGCTTTATCTGTAACAGACCTCTTAATTAGAACACTTGTGACAATTCTTTAGAACGAAGGAACAAATATAACTGGTGTTCGTGATGAAGTTGGCAAAGATCAAAGAGGGAGGATTCAGAGCACCGCCGTGCACTGCACTTGCACCAACATAAATAAATGGTTAGATTGCATTAAATACACTTTTGTTTATTAAAAATAAAGTTGATAATAAATATCAAGGGTTGAGATTATTTTATAAGGGTTGGGTCACTTACACCGTCGGTGCATAGAATAATTATTCTATGCACCGACGGTGTAAGTGACCCAACCCTTATAAAATAATCTCAACCCTTGATATTTTTATCAACTTTATTTTTAATAAACAAAAGGTGTATTTAATGCAATCTAACCATTCATTTATGTTGGTGCAATTGCACGGCGGTACTCTGAATAATCTCTCACAAAAATTATCCATTAGACCAATACCTACCCCACAGTATTCAATGACGTAACAGACACTTTCAAATAGGGATTAAAATAGTTGAAATAATAAAGTCCAAGTAAAGCTAGCAGCAATTTCAAAAGTCCAAGCATAGATTTTCACATTCGGACGAATGAAGAAAAGAATGTGGTGGCCTTTTGATTCACATCCAAATACTACAAGACAGATTTTGCAATTGAAATTCTCATTAGTATTCCCAAAGTTCAATATCTTTGTAATCTTTTACTTACTCCAATATCTAAATGTTTGATTTGGTAAATATTGATAAACTCTTCGAGAGTTTGAGGCAAACCGGCCTAAAACGTGATTGCGTGTTGGGACTGCCGCATATGGTAGCACCACCACCACCACCACCAACTACTTAATTTGTGTGTCAAACAAAAACTCTTTCTCACCATTCCACTAAAACTTTTGCCTTGTTTTAAGATAAACACTGTTTCTAGGGAAAGAAAATTGCCATGCTAAAGTAATGTGACTCATGCCTAGTTGTGTATAAAAAAACCATTATGATAGTGTGGCAAATAGGAATATCTTCCTTCGGAGCATTCAAATCATCTTTTACAAAAAATGAGAATTTCACAAATGGTCACTCAACTATGATTCATTCGACACTTTGGTCACTGAAGTTTTAAATATATCACTTTGGTCACTCAACTATTACACTGTCAATCACTTAAGTCACCAAAAGAGTATTTTTTATAATTTTTTTAATGAAAAAAAATTAACAAAGTGACTTAAGTGATTGACAGTGTAATAGTTGAGTGACCAAAGTGATATATTTGAAACTTCAGTGACCAAAGTGTCGAATGAGTCATAATTAAGTGACCATTTGTGAAATTTTCCCTTTACAAAATTTGTTTTCATTTAAAATACACGTGAATACAATGAATTTATATTCGATAATGTTAGTTGATTGATAGTCTACTACGTAATCCATACGTTAAAAACTTCAAAATATTATGAATACAATCTTTATAGATACTAAAAAAATAAAGGAGTGATGTATATGAGAACAACTTACTAGAATTTAAAGTGCAGTTAGTCCTATTCATCAATAATCTTGATGAACAATTTCACAAATGAATACTTACACGTTACGTGTGCTCATTTTCCAAATTTGAAAGCGATTACATACATATCTATATATATATATATATATATATATATATATATTCAATAATATTAAGTGATAATTTATAAAATAACATGTCGATCTTTCATATAAGAAGAATTACTACTCTAAACACATGGAAAATGGGTTCTGCAAAACGATATCATAATCGAAGGGTGTGGGAGCTATGGTGTCTTTGGTTAGACTCGGTACATGATACACCATGGAAGATATTTTAAACCTCAAAGCTAGCTACTGAACGTAAAAATACTGTACTTATTTTATTTGAACAACTTTCCATAAACATTTTACAGGCGCTAAATAAATACATTTCAAATCGAGAAGTTTGGTTCAAGATTGTTGAAACTATTGCTACGTACAAACTTCTGTATCTGAATATGTGGCATTAATATACCTTAAAACTTTCCACATATAAGATTGAAATGGCGAATTTCTCTTTGAATTATATTGAGGCAAATTTCTCTTTGAATTATACTAAGACTTTTTTGACTAGCTACTACACAAAAATTGATTCAAAAACTCGGAGCTGGAAATAAAGGGTTGTATAAACTTCAAATTTCAAAGTCAGCACCACATGGGAGCAGAGACAACAAACACAATGGCACACAATGTGGAAAAAATTGATTGAAAACGTAGTGTTCATATTTTTTTTCCAGTTTCAAAGCCTTGTTTATAGGCTTTTTATATTGGTGTTAGTTTTTGGAGTCAACATTACTTCAAAACCCAAAATGGTCCAACTGCCAAAACAAATCCCATATGCAATTTTTTGATTAAATTAATCCACATATTATATGCTGTCGTACTTGAAGATCATTATGGCGGCAAGGGCATGTAAGCTTTATGTGTTTGTGTTCATATTTGTAGGTGTCTTGTTGAACATTCCAAGCAAATAGTGGCAGACATTCTCCCATATTTAATAGTTAGGTATTTGGTCCAATATATATTTTCATTTTCATATGACATAACATTCTCCGCCACAGTTTCTAACTCATGGCAATATTTCCTTGGAAAATCTACGTTACAAATTGTCATTCTGTGGAAAAAGAAGGCAAGTAAGAGGGTCGAGGCTGAGTAATCCGTCGATGTACAATTAATCGAAAAATATGTTGAATTTCCACGTCTTTAATATGATCAAGAAACGATAATATATATATACACATTTCAAAGCAATCTCCAATAGGTCTAAGGGGTCGCCCATCTTCACGATAAGTCCATAATCGCTTTGACTTTGAATTCCCTAACGCAACCCTACCGCATATCACCGTCAGGAAACCACGACCTTCAACCCTTTAAATGGTTAAGTTTATGATCTGGCTAGGCTTCAATTTCTTGTCTATTCTTCTTCAAATACCGTCGTACATGTCACAGCTAGTCAAAAATCTGGCCAGAAGAAATGACTGCGTTATATAGGTCAGTTCTGACTGGTTGGATCTGTTGAATAAACCCTAGTTTATCGATTGCTCACAAAAAAAAAAAAAAACAAGAAAGATTCATTCAAAAATAAATACTTTATATTCCTGTTGCAGCGGCCATTAAAAAGTCTTAATTGACTATATATGAAGCACTACATGTTTGAATTAGATCATAAACTCATAATTATCCGATTGAAATGAGGGTAGGGATGGCAATAATCCCCATCGGGTATGGTACCCATCGGGTATTCGATCCTAATGGGGAGAAATTCAGGGGAAATCGAGTAACGGGGATGAAAATCTCCAGTATTCGAATTCTGAAATCGGGTACGAGGTTTAGGCCCCATACCACCCAATAAGAATTATCTAATATATATATATATATATATATATTTGATATTATTTATAAATAAATATCTATGTAAACTTCATCCTTTTGTCAATATTTAAATTCTGCCAATATATTTTTGATATTATTCAATTCACCTTGTTTGAGTAAATGAGTAAGTTGTTAGGTTACACTAAGCAGTTGATTGTGGAATTATTTTGTCGAATGCAGACTTTTATTGTTCTTTTTTTAAGGGAGACTTGTATTTGTTTTTATTTAATTGAAATAAAGAATTTATTTTATGTTGATGTTTGATTTTAACTTCATATTTTACAATCAATAATTATATGTATGAATTTTTATATAATAAATTAGTAATATTATTAACGGGGATTGGGGCAGGTACGGAGACCTAATCCCCAATAGGGACGGGGACGAGGAATCCCCAGTTTCTTATGGGGATTGGGGCGGGTAAGGAGATGGAGAATGAAGTCAGGTATGAGGATGGTAATTTAATCTCCTTACCCTACCCTCCCCATTGCCATCCCTAAATGAGGGTGCTGCCTAATGTTTGAGCACGGTATTTAAGGTCGAGCATGAAGAAAAAAAAGGAAGAAATATATGGTTTCAAGTTTTGACTTCACTTATCTGATATGGTTTCAAGTTTTGACTTCGCTTATATGATAATTATACTGATTAAATAAAGAAGGCAATAGTTTATTTAGTCTTAATTAAACTGTTCGTGAAGTTAAGTAAGCGCGGTACCGACATTCTTGTTTAGCTTTTAACACTCAACATATGTAAGTGCAGCTTGAAGTTACGTGTGTAACTGCAGCAAGAAATATAAATGTTATTGGGTGGGTGGTATTCAATGAAGCCATTGAGTATACGGTGTATAAATACCCAATCTTCTTTTTAATGGTAAAGAGTTGTCAGATGTGACATATTTTTTTTTTGTGCTTGAGCTTTGAGTGCCCCTGTTTTAGTTGGCGAAGTCTATAATGGAGAGTTTCGCGATTTTGTTAAAGAATGGCATGTATAGTTCACGTAACTCACTATTAATTTTTACAATACTGATATTGTCTCAAATTTAATCACTTTTACGTGTAGAGTTTTACCAAAAAAATCTTGATGCAATTAGTTGTTAGACCACCCATCTATAAGTTACATACTTTTCTAAATCTTTGACAATTTTTTTGTTTTAACATTCTTTATGTTATTTGGACCTCAAAAATTCCGCTTATACGTCATTTGTTAGGACCAAAGATTACACAATAGTTTGGCTTTCTGGTCAAAATTCTATACATTTTCATTGCTTGTCTCAATTTTAAGATTTGATCGGGACAAAGAAAAAGAATATAGTGTTTTGTTATGAAAAAATTTGAGGAATTATTTTGCAAAACATAGACTAAAGCTAAACGCCCAAGACCAAATTTAAAGTCAAAACTGAGACCACGGACTATTCTATTACCAAGTAAACTAAAAAAAATTGAAGTAAAAAACACTAAAAGTATTTGAGAAAGACTGGTGCAATGGCTGGCTCGTGTAGTATGTAACTTATAACGGTAAATGAAGAAGAAAGAAAGAGAGAGGAAGAAGCAGAAGATGAAGAAGACCAGGTAAGCACTTACTGAAAGAACCATAACGTAAAAAAAATAAAATTATATAACATTTCCTCATTGAAACCGCGTATTCAACACACCTCCTTTTGATTCAAAGTCTTTGATATTCATTTTGAACACATAAGACTACTACTACTACTACCTCGCATCACAACTGAGACTCACCTCTCTTTCTTTCTTCGCTTTGCTAGCTTTAGCTCTCTTCTGTCTTCAATATATAAGTTCTTATCTCCCACATAAACATATTTATAACCTCAGTAAATTTGTTATCTGTCCATTTTTGAGCTCTGATTCAAGTTTCAGTTTCTGGGTTTTTTTTGTTCTTTCCTCTGCTTCAACTACCAGTCCTGCTTTGTTTTCCTTCATTTCTGTTTTCTGGGTTTTTTTTTTCCTGAACTTTAAACAACCCTTTTGGGAGTTCTTTCTGATTATTTGCTCCAAAAAAGCCTTGAAATTTGAGTCAAAGCTTCTTGCTTTCTGGGTTTCCTGTAGGATTTTTTCCCCAGTAACCAAACAAGAAGAGAAAGCCATCATCACTATGTTTGTTAAGGCCTCTCTGGCTCTGGCTCTGGTTCTGATCTTCGCAAGCGCTTTTGTATCTATTGCCCGGATTCACAGCCACGACAATCACAACCCCAATGGCTCAACTCTCGCCGGCATAGAGTTTCCGGAGCACATGAGCTTCAATGCTGTGTCCTCTTCATCCCACACCGGCTGTTCCTTTGGAAAACCAGAGTCATCAACCACGGAATCAGCGCCGAATGAAGAATCTGATGACGGAGAAGATGAAGATGAAGCAGTTGTTCCCCAAAAACATTCTGTGAAGCTCCACTTGAGGCACGAAAAGAACTCTGTTTTCGAGTCCACGACCAAAGACTTGACCAGAATTCAAACCCTCCACACCAGAATTGTCGAGAGAAAGAACCAGAACACCATTTCAAGGCTACATAAAGACAAGAAGATCCACTTAACGGAGGTTGTTGTTGTGGCTCCGGCAGCCTCACAGGAGTCTTATGTCAGCGCCGGCGAGCTTTCAGGCCAGCTGGAGGCGACGTTGAAGTCCGGGGTGAGTCTTGGCTCTGGAGAGTACTTCATGGATGTTTTCATTGGTACACCTCCTAAACACTTTTCTTTGATACTTGATACTGGTAGTGACCTCAATTGGATTCAATGTGCACCTTGCTATGATTGTTTTGAGCAAAACGGACCGCATTATGATCCGAAAGACTCAACTTCATTTAGCAACATAGGCTGCCATGATCCGAAGTGTCAGTTGGTTTCGTCTCCTGACCCTCCTCAGCCTTGCAAAGCTGAGAACCAAACATGTCCATATTTCTATTGGTATGGGGATAGTTCCAACACAACTGGGGATTTTGCTCTGGAAACTTTTACTGTTAATCTTACATCGCCTGCTGGGAAGGCTGAGTATCGAAAAGTAGAGAATGTGATGTTTGGATGTGGCCATTGGAATAGAGGCTTGTTCCATGGGGCTGCAGGGTTGTTGGGACTAGGGAGAGGGCCTCTCTCCTTTGCTTCTCAGCTTCAATCACTGTATGGTCATTCGTTTTCGTATTGTCTTGTTGATAGAAACAGCGATACGGATGTTAGCAGCAAGTTGATATTTGGGGAGGACAAGGCCTTACTGAGCCACCCAAAATTGAATTACACATCCTTGGTTGCTGGCAAAGATAACCCTGTTGATACATTTTACTATGTTCAGATCAAATCTATCCTAGTTGGAGGAGAAGTGGTGAAAATACCGGAGGAGACTTGGAATTTGTCCTCGGAGGGGGCTGGAGGTACAATCATTGATTCAGGTACTACATTGAGTTACTTTGCGGATCCTGCCTATGAGATGATTAAGGAGGCATTTTTGAAAAAGGTTAAAGGGTATCCGGTAGTGAAGGACTTTCCGGTTTTGGATCCTTGTTACAATGTGTCTGGAGTTGAGAAATGGGAGCTACCAGAATTTGCAATTGTGTTTGCAGATGGAGCTGTTTGGGATTTCCCAGTTGAGAACTCCTTCATCCAGATTGAACCTCATGAGGTCGTTTGCTTGGCGATATTGGGGACTCCTAAATCGGCTCTTTCAATTATTGGTAACTATCAGCAGCAGAATTTTCACATCCTCTATGACACAAAGAAGTCTAGGCTGGGATATGCACCAATGAAATGTGCTGATGTTTAACAAACTTTGCTAGAAGGTGGAGAAAATTTGTAAACATGGTAGTCTGGGAGGGACAATTTTTTATCTTCTTTTTAGTCTTTTTCCTCTGACTGAAAAGGATCAGAGGTAACCATACACAGAAATTAGATTCATTGTTTTTCCTTTCTTTATTTTATTTTATTGATAGCTAATTAGCTAGACAAGATCATAATCTGTACTGAAATCAGAAGTATTAATGCATTTTGTACACATTTTAAACTGCTTCTGCTTCTTACTTCCATAAATTTATGGTTTATGAATGTGGGTTTATAGTTTATGGTTTGATTTTGTTCCATATATAGGTTTAGACCAGAGTTTTACACTTTTACTACACCTGGTATGGGACTCTTGCTTATTATTCCACAGATTCTTCACGTTGGGAAAGACCTAAACTGTGTGTCAGTTTTGCTATGTGAATTATGAATCTTTCTTATCCTCCTAATCTATATTATCTTGAAGTTTGATAATTGTTTATCCCATTGCGTATCACAGTTGGACTATTATTTTGTATGGAGGTCGCTTGTCCTGAAATTGAATATAGATCATTACAATTAAAAACTGGTCAATTGTTAGGTGCAAGAAACCTTTTTCATATTACAAATACAAAACAAAGAAATGAAAGAATTAGTCAACCGTTTGGGCTGTCATAGACCAGCTACTGTTTCAAGTTCTAAATATACAGTTGATGATATGGCAAGTATGAGCCACGCACTCGGTGTACCTAAATTTGTCATTTCGAATATGTGTACAAGGATCTACTTGGATCAATTATAGTCATGTATTACATCTTCAAGAGTTATGAGTTCAATATGTGATCCGAAACACACCGGAAAAGTGTTACGCATCCATTCTTGTTTTGGCTGGCACACTCTTGAACAAGGCTAGCTAGGACTAGAATTCAAATAGATTATAGCAGACAAAAGAACTAAGCAAAAATTCAAGTAAATTTTGAGTTACCTTAGAGGTAAACATGGTTTAAATGGGTTTATGGGTTCTGAAAATTTATTTATTTGGGAGCTAAATATCCGACACAAAGGAAGTGCACAGAACAGAATGTTCAATCTCTCCGGCCAACCACAATTGAAATACTTGGAAAATTGAAATACTTTTGAAATTTCTTTCAAATGGAAGAAATGTGCGGATTCCACATTGAAAGGTAGACGGTTCGACTGCCTCCAAAAGGCCAACTCTGTACAGCTTTAGACCCCCTACAACTATTTCATTTTCATTCATTTACCTACCATTTTAATGCAAGTCATTGTCTATGAGATAGGTACTATTACCAAATAATCTGATTAGGATGATAAATGGACCATTAACTCAATCACAAATCACATAATGGGGATTTATTGCAACAATATCAAAACTGACGCATGATCATAGCCATATATATATTTTTTTTTTTAATTAAATAGAGGATTAGGCGATATTAGTTCCTCTGCGACAGCCGATTTGGGGTGACTGGCACCCACCCACAATCTCGAAAGAAAGGGGGCCAACGCAACCGGGAACCCACCGCCCATCCCTCTATTTTATTTTATTAAAAAAGGAAAAGAAAACACAAGAAGAGAGAGGGGGACAAGAACCAAAACCTCTCTGAAAACAAAATGAAATAAAGTACTCAAAGTGAGCACTGAGCTAAAAAAGTTACAAACTAATCAATAGAGCAATCATGCAGCAGAAACCACCGTTGCATGAAATCTATCAAGCACTTCAGAATTAGCTAATACGGAAATTCGGTAACCCTTGCAGATTGTGAACAAAGGCAGCTGATGCACAAGGAGGGCAAGAGTCCCACCAATAATGCCCCTCATGATCCACCCCATAGTTAGCTAAGCAATCAGCCACTTGATTCCCTTCTCGATAAATATGTGAAAACTGAATCTGCATAGAGGAGAGAATGCTACAACAATTGACCCAAGCAACACTTAGACGCCAAGGGACTGAGTAATTTTTATTGGCAAGAAAGTGAATTGCTACCGCTGAATCACACTCAATCCAGAAAGTAATTTTTATGATCATAGCCATATCATTTCAGCCATATCAAGCTGTAGATGAGCTATTGAAAGGGGAAGATTGATTGTCTTTAACAGATCATACCCTCACCTGTAATTAAGTGCATCAGTTGGTGGAAGTTGGGATGCTTTCTGGGTTGATATCAAGAGACCATTCTACTAAACCTTCAATGGTTATGAGTTCATTATGTGATCCCGAACACACCGGAAAAGTGTTATGATCAAATCCATTCTTTTTTGGCTCGCACACTCTTGAACACAGCCAGGACTAAAATTCATCAAAAAACAAGCAAAAAGTTCAAGTACGTTCTGAGTTCCTTTAAGAGATAAATATGGTGTAGATGGGTTTGTACGTGGGTTCTGACTTCTGAATATTACTTCTCTGGGAGAATTTCTTTCAACAGATTCATATTGTTTTTTGGATTACAACATTTCAACAGATGCATATTTCTGACACAAAGAAATTGCACAGAATAGAATGAATCTCTCCTGCCAACCACCATAATTGAAATGCTTTGAACTTTCTTGCAATGGAAGAAATGAATACATTCCAAATTGATAGGTAGACGGTCGTCCTCCAAAAGTTCAAATTGTTTGCAACTTTAGACCCCCTACGATCAGCAATGCTGATTCAGTTGCATAATTGCATTCAGTTACAACATTTTAATGCTGGTCATTGTTTAGGACCTGTGTCCTTCTTGCAAATAATTCGATGAATTAGATTGTTTACGACGGGATTTGAATTTTGACACCAGCAATTAATTGCATTAGTTGGTAAAAGTGGGGATTCTTTCTGGGTCTGATAGGAACTTGTAGGAAGAGACAAGTACTTAAAATTTCAATCTTTGACGACCTGAGTCAAGGCCTTCATTCTTCCATTCATAATGGCTGGGGTGATGGCTGTGCCGTGTGTATCAATCACCATGTGTCCTAAGGGAGTAGGGTAGCTTCAGGCAACTCCAATACTTTTCTGCTCAGTTGGTGTTTTCTTGGGATGCTCAAGTCTTTGTCAAAAGTTCAATTGAACCCAGCCAATCCTCCGGAATTGCAAAATGATGTCAGGCTAATCAACTCATGCATTCCTAGCTCTAGTGACTGAAAATGTTGAGTTTCAACACAAATCACACCTTACACACGTGACATGTGTATGTGTATGTGTATGTGTATCTTGTTGCCTATTAGTTTAGTTTGAGACACTGTTTTCTTCTTCATTGTTAATACAGCAAAATCTTTTAAATAAAAATGAAAAGAGACACACTTCTTCATTGACACTTTTTTTTTGTCATTGTAGTATCTTATCTTAATACAACAAAAATGAAAAGAGACACACTTCTTCATTGACAATACTCTCTGCAATATAAAATAAAATAAGAATAGAATCACGTAAGATGAAAAAAAATTTGTTGGCGAAAATCTCTCATAAAAGCAAACACATGTATGCTGAATAAAAGTGGTCGGCAAAAACTCTGTATAGAAAATAAAATAAAATAAAATTAGGGACACATTAGTCGATAAGCATCCCATAAAACTGAAAA
Source organism: Rosa lucieae (assembly GCA_024704745.1). Lineage (NCBI taxonomy): Eukaryota > Viridiplantae > Streptophyta > Magnoliopsida > Rosales > Rosaceae > Rosa > Rosa lucieae. Next base: position 65,862,101 of record CM045493.1, on the reverse strand, counting down.
ATATATGCTAAAGAAAGACGGGAAATTCTTCTATAAACGGGCATTGGAAGTGAACCACAGATCTTAGTCATTGATATTTATAACCAAATTTTTTTTTTTAATGACAAAAAAATATACTTGATGTAATTTAACTATTCATTTATGTTGGATTGTTGATGCAAGTACAGGTCGGTATTGAATACTCTCTCAAGAAAGACTCGCTAGCCAAATCCTCTCAAAACAAGTAAAATAAACAGAGAGACATCTATGGCCAGTTAATGTCGTCGACAAAAGTCTCCCAAAAAAAAACTTGTGTAAGTTTGGGCTAGGCAAACAATGGGCCTTAACTCTTGACCTAAAAATTATAGTGGGCCTGATGCAGTTGATCTGCCAGAAGCCCAGATACGGAGACAGGGAGCTAGGGTTTTAAACCTTCCACATGTTATAGCCGCTGAGGAGAAAGAGTTTTGGAGGCAGCAGCACTCTCTCAGCAGTCACAGCCGCGGCGTCTCTTCCCAAATCTCAAATGGCTCCTTTCAGGGTAAAACCTCTTCCACAACCCATTTTTCCACATCGATTCTTGCTTCCCTGCAACGCTTTTACTTGCTTAATCTTTCATTTCATCATGTTTCTGTGATTTTGCTTCCAAAGTCTTAAGCTTTTTTGGGTTTTGAGGGTTTTGGAATGGTGGGTTTTTGTGGAAACAGTATCATCAGTACCAGGTGGTGGGGAGAGCTCTCCCAACTGAGAAGGATGAGCATCCCAAGATCTTCCGCATGAAGCTCTGGCACACCAATGAGGTCCGTGCCAAATCCAAGTTCTGGTAAGCGTTTGGTTCCTTCAAGATTGAAACTTTGAGTGTTTAGAGAGAGCCCAATATAAACTAAGCCATTACTTGACTGTGTAACTTTGAATCGTAAAGGTTCATACTTTCTGTTTATCAAGGTCAAGTTGCTTGTAATGTTGATTCAGGTTTTTAATCTGTGGTTATGTATTTTGGGATCTTGTTTTGAGGTGGGTTCTTTTGTTTGTTTGGATATTTTGATTAGGTACTTCTTGAGGAAGTTGAAGAAAGTGAAGAAGAGCAATGGACAAATCTTGGCCATCAATGAGGTATTTGTCTTACATTTCTGTCAATTAGCGCTTACTTTTTGAGCTAACATGACTCTGTTATTTTGCCAATTGTGGGTTGGCTTCTTTAATTTGTTCCGTGTTTGAAATCAAAATCAGGTTTAGTTTATGCTTGCCAAAAACTGTGTTGCTCGTTTGTTATTGCAATGATGATAGATGTGAATCCCAGCTCATTATGAGACCTTTTGTGGTCTGGGAATAGACCTTATCCACATATATCTGAGCCCAGATTCAGATTGAACAACAAAGTTATGGTTATAGTTTTTATGATGATAGTTTAGGGTTTGATTAATGCTTACAAAGAACTGAATTGGGTGTGAGACTTTGTGAGTATAGTTATGTTTATTCAAATGTTGTTGCAATGATGATAGATGTGTATCCCAGCTCATTATGAGACCTGTTGTGGTCTTGGAATAGACTTTGTCCACATATATATCTGAGCCTAGTTTCAGATTGAAGAAACAGTAATGTTTACGTATTCTTTGATAAAAATTTAAGGTTTGTACTTGCTTAAGAACTGAAATGAAGGCTAGCTTATTTTATAACTGTGTCTATTATGTTACTGCAATGATGATATATGTGAATCCCAGCTCATTATGAGACCTTTTGTGGTCTGGGAATAGGCTTTATCCACAGATATCTGAGCTTAAATTCAGAGTGTAAAAAAAATAGAAAAAGAGATAAGATTGTTTGGTTATTTACTGATAAAAGTTCAGGTCTTTGTTGTTCATAATCTTTGATCTTTGATTGTACTTGTATGCTTTTGTCTATTTATACATTAGGGATTGAACTTGATTGTATTAGCTTCTCAAATTGGATTATCCACTTTTAGTTTAAGGTCCTGGTGTGTCAATGGAGATTTTTTTGTAATTAGATGGTGTGCTTTTATGTAGTATTCTTGATGGACAAATATATAGCCATCTTACAGGAATTGTTAAAAGAATAATTCTGATATTGGGTTTCTGCCTGCAGATTTTTGAGAAAAATCCAACTACAATCAACAACTATGGTATTTGGCTGCGATACCAGAGTAGGACTGGTTATCACAACATGTACAAGGAGTACAGAAATACAACTCTGAATGGTGCTGTAGAAGACATGTACACTGAGATGGCATCTCGTCACAGGGTGAGGTCTCCGTGCATCCAGATCATCAAGACAGCAACTATCCCAGCAAAACTCTGCAAGAGGGAGAGCACCAAGCAGTTCCATAACTCCAAGATCAAGTTCCCATTGGTGCTCAGGAAGATTAGGCCCCCATCTAGGAAGCTGAAGACAACTTACAAGGCATCCAGGCCCAACATCTTTATGTAATCCTGCTACCTCATATGCTGTCTTTCCCTTCAGCGGAAGCACTGTGCTTTAGCTGAACTAGATGAACCTAGGAATGATCCAAATATTTCTGAACTTTTGTTTGTTGGGGAGTATGGACATCCATTTTCTATTATCTATTATCTAGAGTGTTTCAGTTTTGAAAATTATGTGGTTTTATAAGATATTAAATTTAATGAGCTTGGTACTTTGTTTTATGATCAAATCTCAGAGTATGCATGTTTTTCTTTTCTGTTCATTTCTTCTTCAACGTCTGGTTTAGAACAGTGATTTGTTGATGATTCTTCATTTCATGTGATGAGTGGCTCTATTTGATTTGTTAGCACTTGTAATTTGACTTGCTAATGGTTAATCTAATGCAAATGAGTTGGGCAAAACCTTTTGCTGAAGTAAGCAATTCACAGGAAAGGATTCTTTCCAGACTTGTATTTTGGTTGAACAAAAAATAAAAGGGAAAGAAGAAAATAAAATTTTGAACCTTTGAGAATTGAGAGGGCATCACAAATTCACAATTTAGAAAGACCCAAAGAAGCCAAAGCTAAAATTTAATCTTTACACTAGTCAACTTAAAGATGGGAAACCTGGGTTGGTGGCAATCACACCCCTAGCTACTTGTTAAACCACATTTTCAAAATCATGGGTGTAGTTGGAGGTGGTAGGTAGATGAAAACTTGCATGTATTTGAATGCGATGACGCTCTACCAAAGCAATGATCAAGCAGACAACAACCCGACCCTAGCTTCTTCACAAACCCACTTTGTTCGCTGCATTTTTCTTCAAAAAGCTCCACAGCTGATGTAAGTTCTCATATTTTTAGTCTCCTTAAGTATGTTTCAGTTTCAGCTTCTTTAGAGTATTGTATCTTTCTTGATCAATTACTTTTCTGGGAAGTTGGTCCTGTAGTTGGAGTATATAGTAGAGAGTTCATTGATCAAGCAACTCATCTCTTCCTTATTGGCCTTCTATCATTGGGTTTATTTGTCTGTGCAGTTTGCTGGATTCAAACCCACAAATTAATTAATCATCAAAATGGCACATGAAGTTGCAACTTCAGATGAACCGGTAATCAATTTCCTTCTGCATTTCTGGTTGCATGAATTTTTCTTTGGTGTTTTATTCCAGAAGATAATAAGTGTCAGTTGATCATTACATGGGTGTTTGTATGAAAATCTTTCAGGTTCTTCTTGGAGAAGAAATAGACCATGTGAGGTTGATCACGTTGAACAGACCTCGTCAATTGAATGTCATATCATCAAATACGGTAGGACTAACAACGTCGATTTCCAGATTGTTGCAGTTTAGTATGAGTTATTGACATCATTTTTTCTCTTTCTTACTGTGTTCAGGTTTCTTTGCTTGCTGAAAACTTGGAAAAGTGGGAAAAAGACGATAAGGCTGAGCTTGTAATCATCAAGGTTAGTTCTAATGCTCTCTAAAATCCTGAACTGCCTTTGGTTTTCTTGCTTCAACCTATCATTGTATAATTTGTTTCAAGCATTTCAATTATAATTCCACACTGTTGTTGTATAGGGATCAGGCCGAGCTTTTTCAGCCGGTGGAGACTTGAAAATGTTTTATGATGGCAGGAAATCAAGTAAATAGTCTCCTGGAAAATATTTATGATGTACTTGTAGGCATTGCATTATCTGAAATGTATATAGAAAGTGAAATTGCTCATCAGTTGCTTTTGGATCTTTGACAGAGGATTCATGTCTTGAAGTAGTCTACCGAATGTATTGGCTTTGCCACCACATTCATACTTATAAGAAAACCCAGGTAATGCTTCGCAAAATCTGATTCTATCTTTCTCGGATTCATAATTAAGAGGGCAATAGTGTCGCCTGCAGTTTATTTTATTATTGAAGGTATCACTCAAGAATTGATGTTAATATCAATAGGTTGCTCTGGTCCATGGAATTTCTATGGGAGGAGGTGCTTCTCTAATGGTTCCAATGAAGTTTTCTGTAGTCACAGAAAAAACTGTGAGTACAATTCTAGTCTCTTTGTTTCTTACAGCCTTGATATCTAGTTCTGTATAGTGACATCAAGTCTTTTTGTGGTACATTGCATGAATGCTTTAATAGGTTTTTTCCACTCCAGAAGCGAGCATTGGCTTTCATACTGATTGTGGTTTCTCATATATGCATTCCCATCTTCCCGGGCATCTCGGTAAGCATGGGAAATATAAAGGAAAATTATTTTTCTTGGCCTTAACAGAAGAAAGACTGAATGGTAACTTGTGGATGTGCAGGTGAATTCTTGGCCTTGACTGGAGCAAGACTTAATGGTAAGGAATTGGTTGCAGCTGGATTGGCAACACATTTTGTCCCACTTGAGGTGATTTTCTCACTCTTTGTTACTCCCATTGATGTCTTGGAATCTTAATATCCTGTTCATAGAACTAATCTGAACCCTAAAAGAAACATTAAACACTTTGATTTTAAGTTCATTGTTATAAGATCTTTACTTCAAAATGAAAACTTTTTTTTTTTTTTTTTTGTAAATCAGAAACTGTCTGATCTAGAGAAGCGTTTGATAAGCTTAAACTCAGGAGATGCTAATGCAGTGAAGGCTGCAATTGAAGAGTTCTCTGTGAAAGTTCAGCCTGATGAAGAAAGTGTCTTAAACAAGTAATAAATCTCAGTTAATGATGTTTTATTGCCAACTCCAATTTGATCAAGACTGAACTTTGTATATCATATTCCTTACCTTCCAGGCAGTCGATAATTGACGAGTGCTTCTCCAAGGACACTGTGGCAGAGATTATAAACTCATTTGTAAGTTCCTTTTCCCTATTTCTGATTTAACAAATTGCTGAAGATTTTCATCATAGAAATGCATAATCAGGTATTTACTCACTCACATGCAACTTCTATAAATGTGGGATTGTTTTGTAGGAAGCTGAGGCAAAGAAAGAAGGAAATGGATGGATAGGTCCTGTTCTTAAGGGCTTGAAAAGATCATCTCCCACAGGATTGAGAATAACACTAAGATCGGTATGGTTTCTTACAGTTTGATCAGGTGCATATTTTTGTTTCAAGTCCCACTGTTTAGAGGAAGTGGCCATGGTGATGGTTTGCTAGTTAAGGGTTTAGTTAATGGAAGCCTGAAATGTATATGAGATTGTACACTTAAAGACTCAATTCAAGAAGCCATCAACAACTAGGGTCTTTGTCTCACCAAATTATGCAAAATTTCTTCCCCTTTTTATTCTCCAGATTCGCGAAGGAAGGAAGCAAACATTGGCTGAAGCTCTGAAGAAGGAATTTCGACTCACAATCAATATACTAAGAAGCACCATATCCGAGGATGTATATGAGGTAATTATTGTATAATCTATAGACATTCCCATTTTTTAAAATCCAATTTTTCTTCCTACTTCTGAAGTGTAATGATATACTATTTTGATGAACAGGGTATTAGGGCTCTCACTATTGACAAAGATAACGCTCCTAAGGTAACCTTTCCCTCCCCAAATGATGACTATCATGGATCTCACGGGTTGTTCTTGTTGCGTCGTCTTGTTCTCCTTTTCCTTTCCGTTTTGTTAAATCTCTAAATGTTGCATGGCTATAGTGGAATCCACCCACCCTTGACGAGGTGGACGATGAGAAGATAGACCTCGTTTTTGAGCCGTTTGCAGAAGATTTGGAGCTCAAGATTCAAGAAAATGAAAAATTCAGGTTACAGCAACCTCATAATTTCCCCAGTACAAATTTGCTTGCTGGTTATGGACAAGAAAACAAGAGTCATATATATGTTTCTTTTTAACAAATTGCAGGTGGGATGGCAAATATGAGAATTCACCCTATCCATCCTTGAATTGAAGGCGACTGGATACAGTCATAAACCGTTTGTGAGGTTACTCCAGGCTGATTTTCATGACTGAATATGCTTGTCCTTTAAAGTACGACATTTATATCATCATGTTAATGTAATAAAATGGTACATGATCCTCCAATATGGAGGCTTGAGGAAATTTAAATTTAAATTGTCAAAGCTATTTCCCCTTTCAACAGAAACTTTTACAAGTTATAACTAACCACATCCGATAAGAGAAGGTTTAAGCAACCAAGACACCCAGTTTTCGTGAATGGCTTTTGCAGCAGCAAACTTTGTCAAAATACCTTGCTCATATGAAAAACATCTACTCATCTGTATTTCCTTTACAATCAGTCTGCCATGAACAATGTACCACAGAACATGGACACCAATACACAGTAAAAAAAAAAAAAAGAGATTAAAAAAAGGGAAAAAAAAAATGGAGAAAGAAAAACTACGAAACGCCCAATCGATCTCGAAGGGTATCAAAAATTGATGAAGCTGCAGGATTTTGTGAAAACGTCAATCTTAGTCGGCCAAGCAATTCCCCATCTTTTGCCTGAGAGGCAGCATCAGCAGCTTCTTTGGCCATGCCAATCCGACCATAAGACTACAATAATTTAAGATTTAAGTTAATCAAAGGACTGTCAAGTGCTAAGAAGATTTGAACCTTTGGTAATTAGCACGGCACCAGACATTCATGGCAGCAAAGCTACTATTACTAATGTATAAAAGATATTTTGATAGAACAAAATGTATGCAAGCAGCACAAGCACAACCGCAATAATATGTTTGTATATCTGAAAGTCTTAAGTTACCTCAGCTCTTTCTCGAGGATCCGTGAGTTTTGGGATATATTTCAAAGCTTCCCCTCTTTCATCTGCTTCAATGCATGCCTCAACAAATGGCCTGTAACCTATCAGAAGAGAACACAAACCAGGTATCTACTTAGTACGACTGCAAGCCTGCTATGGCTGTTCCCAAAAAGAACAGAAAGTAATGTCTGAATGCTGTTTATATATCTCGCCTTTTTCCATCTATAACGGAAATGTCATTGCTATCCATAATTAAATGAAGGCCTTACCAATTGGTGGTCTCTTTTCTTTTGAAAACTTCTCCAGGGTCTCCCAATCTCTGACTGTAGCCAGAGCAAAAACTTTCAGCCAATACCATCTCTTCTCAGAAACCTGAGACAAGTGCACATTAGAGCAATCAATGGCTATATAGAAGCTGATGCCAAAGGCACAAGCGAAAAAAGGTTTGGAAGAAGCCACAAGCCTCAGTCCTGGTAGGATGAGTGCACCTTCACAGACCTTAAATTCAGTTTTCACTTTCATTGCTGCTTTATGATTTCCCAGCACAATACAAGTTCGGATTGTATCACTGATACTAGAATCAACAAAAATAGCCTGCTTTGTTGACACTTCTAGATCATGCTGCATTCTGTAGAAAAAAGAATGTATTCAGAAAACCAATGTATGAGCTTTTTACATCTTATATGTGGGAATGTGTAACAGACTAATTATCACTGTAAATTAAAAATAGGAAAACATCTAATCTGACCCATAAACAGCATCAGACACTTATGATTGCTAGGAATTGGTTGTTATTTGTCAAAATATTGTTATCTACCACCATAACATGCTATTCCTTGAAGCCTATTTTACAGAACGAATGGCATGTCTCAGAAATTTCATTCAATTAACAGTGCAGCTCACCAAATGTAGTCAAATCTAACCTCAACAATTTTGCATGTTCTTCAGCAGCCTTTAATTCAAAGGTAAAGTCCTTATCCTTATTAGTTTCTCCAAAGAGACTATTGGATTCCTTATCCTTACTAGCTCCTCCGAAGAGATTCTTGGCCTGCTCAATTAGTTTAATGCGTGGACCATGCAGGGGAGATCCTCTGCTTGCCATTGGATTTTTCCCGAGTTCCCAAGATTCTTTCCACACAAGGAAAGCCACCTCCTACAACACATGAGTTTCCATAAAAGATGTTAATAGATATTCAGGAACTTGATCATTGGATTACTGTTTGATGATAGCAATGAATTGTGGGGACTAGTCAAATATATGTGAAACCCCAAACCATTTCGCATCAAGCCCCTGTACAATTAAAAGTAACAGGCATGTCTACTAGTTCAGCACTAGTGGAAAGTAAAAAAAAACTTTTAATAGAAGAGTGGAAGAACAAGGGAATGGTTGCTCCATGGAAAATTGCACTTCACTTTATGCTAAAGCCTTCTCCATATATGAGATGACTGAAAATCTAATAGGATTAATAAGAAAAATTTCCATTTTAAGTAGATGACCAACTTATGGTTTCCTACTCTTAATATGAAAGTATAATTGCATTTATATACCATGCATTATGTTTTCTTTATGCTTTCTTTTGTCTTCCCAAAAGAATGTATATATTGTCCATATACATGCATGCATGCTATGTATACATGTAAAACCAAGAGCCAACTGAAACCTACCTGAAGTTGTCCAGCCGATAGGAAAAAGTCCTTCAAAAATTCATGTTTATAGCACCTGAAACAGACAAAGCATATGATGCATGTGAAAAATATAGACTAATACAAACAAATGCAACTTAACATCAGGCTAGTGTCTACTTACCGTGCATAAATCACAAACAAATCGCGCGCCAGGGGTTTCGGGTGTAACATTTTGAAAAATGCCAAAGGTTCTCTCTGCATAATAAAGCAATTTGTTTGTTCTCCGAATAGTCAATCTTAATCCAATATATGGAAACTTGTAAAAGAAAAATTGGAGTACATGTTGAGTTTCTAGACAAATTACCTTTTGCCAGATATGAAACAGAACAAGATAAACAAGGTCTGTATCACCACTTTCAATTGCCTTCGTTAAAGCTGTATCTTCTTCTCCTATGCTCAACAAGAGAGGAACCTGAAGTCAAAGAATCAGAATCAAGATAACAGACTTCTTTCACATTTTCAAAATACAAGTTGTCAGCTCATGTTTACCTCTCAGGGGATAATATATAAGAAACAAGGTAATAATATCTTAATAAATAAATGAATAAATAGATAAAAATAAGACCTGTTTGGAGGACCGCGGTTCATGTTCAACAAGCATAGCGGCTAACTTCCGGCGGCCATTCTTATCTGCATGAGCGGCAACCGCTGCATAAGATATTCCTTTGCATAGTTTCAACTGAAAAATATACAAGAATGATTTAAGATGGGTTTGTTTGCAGGTGTAGAAGGAGAACACACAACATAGTAATGAATGGAGATAATCACACAACCTTATCAAGTAAGATTTCAAGAAGAGTAGCATCAGGAATTGCCAGGGAAGCTGTTATCTTCGAACATGTCCAGTGCATTATCACCATTTCCTGTAAACAATAAGATAAGAGATGAGTTGCAACATGGGTGGATTAATTTTAATTTTTAAGAAAGCAGAAACTATAGAGCTTTCTGAAGTAACCTAGTTTATATTACAAGAACAAACATACATATGCATAATAGTACATCATTCTAAAATTTCATTTTTCTGTATTGTTGGCCACTATGGTCTGATTTTTGATCCACTAAAAAAAAGGAGCAAACCAAAGATCAGCTATGTAAATGGAAAAGAGTAAATTTACTTGATTCATTCCAAGGTATTCTGATATCCGTAGTGCAAGAAGATGCTTGTAGGAATTAATCAACCGACCGATCAGAACAGATGGTGTAAGCACCTGAAGGCAACAACCATATTCGGTATTATTAGAAGAAATAACACGAGTATTCAGCATTGCAGATAAAAAATTACAAGAGTCCAGCTTTAAAAACCTTGTATTGTTGAATACTAAGAGGCATTCCAACATCAGGATGCCGCACAGCATTTAATACTCGCAAAATTTTACACATCTCTTGAATATGATCACGTTGAAAATTGCTGCCAAAGCCAACTGGATATCATTACCGAGAGCAAAAAATCAGAAATAATGTACTAAGATCTATGCAGCTAATAGAGATTGAAGGAGATTTACCTATGGATAGATCACAGATCATTGATATTAAAAGGACTATCAACTGTGAACATTCAGTGAGTGGAGTATGGTAAAAAGGAGATTATAGAAATCATATTGTGCCAAAAGACCTTAATTATGAATTATGAACTCATCAAAAGCTTAAATTCCAAATACTCACGCAGCTGAGAAAAACCTATCGGTTTTTGCACTCCTACCTAGCAGAAAACTTGGAAATCAAGTTTCATCCATTATTTTATAGACAAAGATAGCAAAAGTTTCACTCGGTAACTATAACTAGGTTCCAGGTTCTAATGAAACCAGATAGCAATGAAGCACAATGTCAATAAGATAGCATTTAATAGCAAGACCTCCACTTTATCAGGGCTTGGAAATTATTAGAATATCAACAGCACCTTAGTCTGATTAAAATTCAGAAAAGAAAACCCACAACCATTTGAACCCAACATACCCCTAAGCACTCATGCTGGAGCAACTAAAGGAAGGGTAAAACCAAAAATATCAGAATGATCATATTCTACTGCAATATCACGCAAAACTAACCTGCAAAAGGCTTGACCATAGCTTGCAGCTCTTAGCAGTGTCTGTTGACGTGAGAGATCAAATTCATGACCGGCAGCATCAATACATGCTTCAACAGCCTCCGACAAGGATGCACGTATTAGTCGCAAATTCTCATCTGCCTGTTGAAAACATGAAATCAGACCTTTATCACAATAGCTTCCCGAAGACCAACTGTTTCCACAAACAAGAAAAGAGAACCCTACCTTAGCACTTCGTCTGTCAAAATGATCCAAAGCATCGAACAACAAAGCTGCAGGCGATGTACTTCCAATCTTAAAGATGGATTCAGTAGAATCAGGTACACGTTGAAGAAGTTCCATACTGGAGTTGGACAATATCCTCACTCCATCACACTCTGGAATAAGAATTACGGGTTCGTCATAAAAGTACCGCACGGGATCCCCTCGAGGACCCATCATTAACAGTATATCATCCCAATACAGCAACACCGTGTCCATTCCACACCACGCTAGCTGTTCCGGAGGAAGTGCTGACTGCATTTTACAATACAAACACACACACACCCACACACATTATAAGCTACTGCTACAATGCAGTAATTAACATGCCGATAAATTACACTGCAAGTAACATATAAGCTGTAACATTGCTGCGAAACGGGGTCATTCTTATAAAACTATCAAATTTATGCCCTAAGATGCTATACAAAACGTAAATTGATTCGAAACTAGTGAAACAAGTAGAGTAATTAGATGTGTTAATTTGACATAATTGAAAGATTGAGTAGAATCTAACCTCGCATTCCTGCTCAATCAGGATTTCATTGAGATTCGAAGTCATGACCAATAACCGGCCGTCGTGAGTGAACGAAGCAAGCCACTGACCGTCGCGAGAAACCGCCATCTTCTGCAGCGGTCCACGTAGGACGTCAACCCCTAACTGCTGCACGCCGTCTTCCTCCACGGCCAGAACCCAAGGCTCCGAAATCCCAAGCAGAACCTCCACGTTGCCGGACATAGTATACTGCGGCTCGATCACGGCCATACAAAGCGGCGGGTCCTCGATCCCCGGGTCGGCGAGCTGGACCGGGTTCGGGTTCTGGAAATCCGATATGCAAAAGAGCTGATTCGACTCGGTGATGCAAACGACGCCGTTCCCCCAGAAGACGCAGTCGACGACGTTGCGCTCGAAGCACTCCTTCCCCATGGAGATGCTCGGCTCGACGATCTCGGCGTGGATGTTGTAGCGGAAGACGGTGCCGTCCTGGACGAGGCAGACTAGGGTTTGGTCGTCGGTCCAGGCCATCCCGATCAACCGCCCGCCGGGGTGTTTCCAGATGGTCTCGCCGAGTAAGAGCCCCGAGGAATTGAAGATGCGGAGCTTGCGCTGGGCGGACTCGCCGCGGAGCTGGACGATCTTGGAGTCGTCGCGGATGACGGCGATGGGGCCGCCGAAGGGGGCGCAGGCGACCTTGTTGCGGCTGATGTCCACGTGGCTCCACGTCATGCGGTAGACCTCGGGCTTACGGTAGTACCGGTTGTAGAGGAGTTGCCACTCCGCGGCGACCGAGACGTTCGCCATTGCAGAGAGAATCCGATCCGATCAGTTTCAGAGCTCAGTCGACGAAGCAAAAAAGAAAAAGGGAGAAGAAAATAGTAGAACACTTTTGGATGGTAAAAGTTCTTATAGGATGAAAATGGGAATTTACCGCGTAAGTCAGGCCCAAGAGAATTTTGGAGCTAAAGAATGGGCCGTATCTCTGCAGCCCAATAAGATGGCTAAATGACATTTTGGTCCTTGTACTTTGACCAAAATTTGACTTCTGTCCGGTCTATTTCCATTTTTCGTAATTTTGACACTGTTGCTATAGTAATGTTTGCAATCAGGTCAAAATCATAACTCCCTTAATCCGTGATAGTTGTTATGAAGCTTCGGTTTTTGGTTTGTCAAATTAACGGGAAGTACAATTTGAATTTATTTGCAAATATTATAACAGTATTGGATAAAATTTCATAATTCGAATAATATAGACAAAAGTGGAAAAGACAGACGCTATGGAAGTCAAATGATGGAATTAGAGGTTGTTGAGAGTTCTAATCAAGAAATACTTTTACTAGTCCTAGAGGGTTGTTATGTGGCTTCAGTTTCTTGTTTATCAAATTAACGGGAAGTACAATTTGAATTTATTTGCAAACATTATAACAGTATCGGATAAAATTTCACAATTCGAATAATATGGACAAAAGTGGAAAAGTCAAACGCTATGGAAGTCAAATGATAGAATTAGAGGTTGTTGAGAGTTCTAATCAAGAAATACTTTTACTAGTCCGTGAGGGTTGTTATGTGGCTTCAGTTTCTTGTTTATCAAATTAACGGGAATTACAATTTAAACTTGTTTGCAAACATTATGAAAGTTTCAGAATAACATTCTCAAAATTCAAAAAGTTGAAAAGGTAGACACAGGAGTCAAATGATAGAATTAGAGGTTGTTGAGAGTTCTAATCAAGAAATACTTTTACGAAGACACTACTTTGTTATCTTCAAAGTTCTATTATGAGTCTAATTAAGATCTTTGTTAGTGTCCTAATAAATTAAGCATGTCATAATAAGAGGTCCTTGTCGTGTTTGATTCTACTTTGTAACTATATGAGGTATTATTGCTTGAAACATTGATGATTTGCTTTCGAGGTCATCTCGTGATTCTAAGTGGGCAGTGCTTTTTAAAATAATATGTGACATACCAACAGCATTAGGAACTTTTATGATTGATTGCATGTGATATTGTAATAAATCTAGAAGACATACAAATCCCCTTTTAGTATGTGATAATAACAGAGCAACATTCCCCATCATACTTCTTGTTACGTACATCTCATATAGGATAAGGACTTCCTAATTAGCTTAATAAGATGTTCTGATACAAATCACCATAACTCACCATAAATCCAAACTAACTGGCAGTGGACTAGATTATAAGTCCGGTATTTCTTACAACTATTCATCATGTGTTGTTCGGTAAAATGATTATAAAGAGAAGCACACTCGTCCCTTGTCATCGAATATACTTTTCCGTTTTCTGTCCTAACTTGGTACTTGTTTTCTTGAAGACATAAGTATCTCATATAAAAGGTTAGCTTGTTGTAATCTCTTGATTACTGCTATTTATTAATCAGCTCCATAAGCAGAACTGAAACTGTTATAATGACCACAGCAAGAGGCTAATCGTATAGCACAACTTTCTTGTTTTGAGTTCTAATTTCAAAGATGAAAAAACAATTTGCAATATAGATTATCTTACTTTAGTTCTTAGCCCACAGAAACTTGTAAATAAGATAAAGCAAAGGCACTTTTCTCATTAACTAGTTTGGTGAATCCCAAGGATTAAGGTCCTCTTTTTTTATCAGGAAGAAAAATAAGAAATCTATAACAAACATGTAACAACAAGTAGAAGTTACAAATGGTGATGATGAAGTTCAAAGAATCAAATGCAGTAGTATTTGAAAACAGAGGACCATATATTCAGCTTTTCTATGTAGCAATCACGATTAGATTTCCCACAATAGAAAAGATGTCAAGAGCTGCTCTGTCTTGGTCCACCTGTCTCATACTACACTATCATTCAGATGATCCACATCCCTCTAGTACTGAATACTGATCATTCTATTTAGTGTGTAAGTTTGTTCAAATGTTCATTAATTTCTTGATTAGGTCTTTTAAGTAGTGGATTGGGGTCTTTCAAGCACGCATTTAACGATTCGAGTTTAGGTCCTTTAAGTAGTGGATTGGGGTCTTTCAAGCATGCATTTAACGATTCGAGTTTAGGGTTTCGTGTAGTCCGAAACCCCATAATCTACACCCGAAATCCTAAACTAGTTTAAAAGGTTTTACAATCTAAATTAACTAACATTGTGGAGAAAACAAATTTGAATCAACAAATAAACATGTATCATACTTGATGCATGCTAAAAAACAATGTCTTATACTTCTAAGTGTAAGTGTGAATGGTTGTGTTTTTTCAATGGGTTGGTGAAATATGTTATACACTTATACGTTCAAGAATGGTATGGAGCGCAGGGGTTAGTGGGAAGCAGAAGATAATGTATACTAGTGAACCCACAATGTCAATTTTCTCTTTGAGCATTGAAAACCTGACATTCTTTTTGCTCTGAAATTCCACATTCTGTTCCATACACCCAAAAGGCCTGTCAAAGTAGTAGTGAACCCCACTAAGGTTGAAATTTCAATTCATCCCAATTATATATCCTTCACTTTACTTTCTCACTACCTAGTCTTCTCACTTAGACCAGCTAGCTACCATCACCATCCATGCAATTCCTGTCTTTATTACATGAGAGAATCCCACTATACCTTCTTTAACCCAAAAAGAAACAGCATCTACCAATACTAATCTCAGAATTCTTCACCACCTTTCTTCAACTTTATTATCTTCCCATTTTGGCACCTCTATCTCAATATTTTTTAGTGGGGTAGCTAGTTTGTATGTGGTTGAGCAATGCTGACAATCCAAATGCTGGGAGGCACTAAGCCTTATAATGGTCTGTAACTGACATCCAAGCTTCACCAGCATAAGAAGTGCTTATTCCAGAAGTTGGGTTGTGTGCTTCATTTTCATAGAGAAAGCAGGATGAGGTTTCTGCACAACTTGGGTTTCTTCTGTATTCTTTTTCTTGTTTCACCACTTTTCACTTCATCCCAAGAACATGTGAAAGGTGTAAGCAATCACAAAGAACACATTCAGAAGGTATGAATTAGCTTTTATGTTCTTATTATGCTTTCATTACAGTTCAAATGCTTCAGCGTTTACTCAGATTCTTGGTGATAATTTCGCAGCACACGAGTCGCAAACTATCATTCGAAATTAAGCTTCATGGGTTTCTGCTTTGGGCTTCAATGGGGTTCTTGATGCCGGTAGGACTACTGGCCATTAGAATGTCACACAGAGAGCAATGTAGAAGAAGACTCAGAATTCTATTCTACGTTCATGCTTTATCAGAGGCAAGTTCATCTATCTCCTGTTACATTAACCACTACATTTTGATAATTTTTGATATCTTTCACTTGAAAAAGACACTGTTAATGAATAAAATTATGCTCCAGACTTTGTTTATTAGTTTTAAATACCCCACTGTTAGTCTTACTTCCAAACGTGGAGAAGCCAGATTAAAAGTGAAATGATTACTTATTAGTTAGTTGAAAACTAATTAAGTAATCAAAAGAATTTATATCCAAGGAGATTATCATTTATGCTTAGAGGCCAAGAGAAGACAATGATTATAAATTCCTGGTTCATTGAAAGTTCAATGCTTTCTGATCCTTTTTTTTGTTCTCTGGTTGTTTGAAACTTAGCAGATGGTATATCTGTGGAACATAATTATAGTGTTAGGTGCTTCATTTGCCCATATCTCAAATCACATCAAGTAAATTAGATGTGCTGGTTTTGATTACCACATGACTTCAATGTAATTTGGGTACTTTATGTGCAACAGATACTCTCTCTACTTCTTTCAACAGCAGGAGCTGTAATGTCCTTCAGAAACTTCAACAACTCCTTCAACAATAGGCACCAAAGGATTGGGGTTGGCCTCTATGGTCTGATATGGCTGCAAGCTCTAATTGGCATTGTAAGGCCACAAAGGTAAACTACCAGATGTCCACTTTGTCCTCATTTGAAGGTTACAGGGTTTACTAGGAATACAAAAGGTTAAATGGTTTTGATTTCCTTTAATCCTCTACAGGGGGTCCAAAGGAAGAAGCATGTGGTTTTTGGTGCATTGGATGCTTGGAACCGCAATATCTCTGCTTGGGGTACTCAACATATACACAGGTTTAGTAGCCTACCAAGAGAAGACATCAAAAGGCATAAAGTTTTGGACCATAGTTTTCACAGCTGAAGTATGTTTCATTACCTTCTTCTACCTGTTCCAAGACAAATGGGTTTATATACAAAAGCAAGGAGTGAGTTTGGGTAATGAATCAAAAGGGGCCACCACAGATCAAGTGGTTTTGCCAAGAGACAAGCAAAAGGAAGTTGCCCCGGCAGAGTCTTGTTAAGAAAGCAAGTACCAAATGACTTGTTTTAAGTAACATGGAATTTCTCCTTTTGCCTTTTTCATTATTTTTCTTATATACAGAATATATATCTTTAGGACCTTTCTTTTTTCTTTTTCTTTTTTCAATAGGAACTTGGGGATGGTGTCCATAGCAGGTGAAAATTGGGTGTTGGGATGAGGATCTCTTGAATAATAAGATGAATCGTTGATGTTTTCTAGCTTGCTAGTATTTGAAGTTTGCGATTTCATTAACCGCACAAACAATGCAGAAATTACCAAAGTTGAATTTAACTGTGTCAAGCTCATTAAGATACTTCAGACTATAAGTGATATAGAATCTCTGGCCAAAATGAAATAGTTTTGCTTTCATGCACAGCTCATTGCTGAAGATAACCAAACTTAACAGAAACCAGATACAGTTACGTAAAGTACAATTTTAAGCTGCAATGCTGTAAGAGAGAACATCCTGAGCTCTTAGAAAGGGTGCATGAATGATACTAAAGTTATTATCAACAGGTCAAACCACCTTACTAGAAAGTAAAGCCACTGCAATTGGTAGACCAAATTAGTATAAAAGGGAAAGAGAGGAAATATATGAACTTATGAAGCACAGCATCTCCAAATTAATTAAGGAAACTCAGCTGTACATAGCCTGTTGCTATAGCAATTCCTAATATTACAAGAGGTGGAACAAGTACAAATGCTCCAATGGTGGCAAAGAAAGTTGAATCATTCCTCTGAGATACTTCATTTAAGTAAGCCTGTCTTCTGATGTTCCGCTTCTGTGAGATAGTTAAAACCTTGGGACTCACCTTTTTGAACTTTTTACCCAGTGGAATTGTGAAATCACCATCTCTATCCGCAAACAACTGAGCTAGTTGCTCACGGATCGTAAGTTTTTGGGAGCTAGCATCACTCTCATAACCTAGTAATTAATCAAATATGTAATTCTTAGCATTATGTTTCTTCAAATTTTCTGAGACACATATGACATACCTGTTTCAATTTATGGACAGAATTTGCATACCTCCGTCAACTGATGAGCTAGTTGAGGTAAGTTGCTCCAAAAGATCCAGACGTGTTTGAGCAGACGATGAAGATCCTGTAACAGCAGGCATATCAGATGTGTTTAGAATGAAGTCAGCATAATCTGAATTTAGTCTAAGCGTCCTTGTCAGTAAATTTCAGCTAATCAACTCCAGAACAGCATCTACTGATGGCAAGTGAACGAAGGTTGAGTTATCTAGTTATCTAAAGTTGAAACTATAGAAGTTGGTTAAAACTTAAAACACCTGTTAACGTTACAAAATCGAAGTACTAAATAGACTGTTAAATCACATTGCTATATAACAATGATCAGGTGAAGCTGTTTTGATTAAATTGGAGGCTTCTATGACTTTAATGATTAATTCCAAACCAGATAAAGCAAGTGTTCGAAGATGATGAGACCGACCGTTGTATAGTACAGGCAGAGTATGCAGTTCCATGATGCAACCAAATTGAGAAAATATGAAACTTGCTGCACAAGGGTTGCTTCAAATGTTCAATTATGCTAACTAGTATGAGTTTAGTCCTAAGGGGTGCTTCAAATATTCAATTATGCTAATTAGTAATGTGTTTAGTCCTATGAGTTTAGCCATATATAAGGCCTCTTTCTATTAAGCCATGAAAGACAATCTAATTCAAAATTCCATCTCATCATAGGCAAATAAAACTTCATGGTTTGCAGGCAAACTTCCAGTTTATTAGTATTTAAAGAATCGCCATAGTCCTCAGTGCACTTGACATTATTGTAAAGCTGTAGAATCATACTTTGCTGAACTAGTTGTAAGAAACATACAGCGAAGTCAGTCATCCTAAAGAACAACAGAATTCATTATATGCTACTAAAAGACGATAAGCGAACAATATTTCGTATTATATATACTGACCAGATGAAGAAGCAGAACGGTCTTCCTCTTTAATCCAACTCTCAGCTCCCTCAGACTGAGCAGCAGGTGTTCTGAAAGAAGATGGATAAGGGTAAGGCTTGAGAGGGGGTTTGCGCTTTGGGTTTAGAAATGAAGAAGGACTAGAAGAACAAGAAGGAGAAGAGAAAGAAGGGTTTGGGTATAGACAAGCAGCAGTTAGACTCAGGGCCATAGTTTTGTGTGACCAGTGAGTTTACAAGGTTCCTTTGCCATGCCATTTGAGGTCTATAATTCAGTTGGTCTCCAAAATTCTGTTGCATTACACCCACCTCAATTTATAAGGTATTGGGCTAAAAATTGGGAAAAACCTCCTCCACACAGATGTACCACAAGCTAAAGCACATTCACACATCCCTCCAAAATGGGGAGAAGCTCCTTCATTGCAATTAACATCCTCACATTCCATAGTAATTACTTCTTAAATTTTTGCAATTATTTCACTAAACCAGCCCAGAGTTTTCTTTTTTGGATCCTTCCTCCTAATAATTTGAACTTCGAGACTAAGGAAACCAAATGAGCATTGCCTTTGACTTCGTTAGCCACGGTGCCCCACCGCCCATAACATAATTCAACTTGCAAACCAATGCCAAAGCCTCAGGAAGGGACGTCCCACTAAATGACCAATATAGCCTTCATATATATTGTCCATCAAGAAATGCTTTGTATATTACCTCTTCTATACATCAACGTAGAGAAGGAAACTTGGAGTTCATTTAAATTGTACAACTTGTACAAAAACAAAGGTATACTTATTAACAATAAATTAATATATTTATATTTGTGCTGTTACATTCACGATTAGAGTTCAAATCTTTTTTTCTCGTTTCATAATTTTAGATCTATAGCCAAATTTTTCTTATGATCTAACAACAGAAAGAAAACAAACGTTTAGACGTACGTTTAAAGACAAACATGAGGGCATTTGCTTCTAAAACGAAGAAAAAGAAATTGGCAAGAACCAAAAAAAAAAATGGAAAGCATATTCCTTCCTCAAGGGGTTTTTGCATTTGAACAGCACCCTTCCTCAAGGGGTGAACACCAGGGAAGAAACGGTCACTTCACTTTGGAACACCATGATCTGAGAAGAAATATGACCGTTGGGTGGAGGAGACCAACAAAAACCAGGCGTTTCGAATCACCATCATAAATTAAAGGCATCGAATCCAATACCAAATCAAAACCCTCCGCACATCTCAAACCCAGAAACAAAAAAAACCTTCCTTTTCCGCCTTAAACCCACATCTGAGACCATGCAAGGAGCCCCAAAACAAAGCGAAGCTCCAGAAGAAGAAACAGGCGGTGCCGCCGCCGTGTTAATGGAAAAGCGCGGCGTCGTTCAGGAAGTTGTGGAAGCGCAGCCTCATCCCTACTCTTTCCACGTCTCGGGTCCTCGGAAATTGTGTTCGCCCAATTGGAGAGACAATATCAGCTCCAGTTGGTAAGTACCCATTTCTGTTATTTGTGAGTTGGTACGGTTTTAGTGCTTGGTTCTTCGATTTGATGGGGTTTTGGATAGGCTGGATGATCTGGGAGACCAATTTGATATGACAGTTTCGGTCTTTTACATTTCTGGAGTCTTGGGTTTTCTCAGTGTTTAAGAAAGTTCTTGAAAGATGTGAAACTGATGGTGTAAATTTGTGGCAGAGAGGGTGTGTTGGAAATTTAGATAAGAATGAATAGGTTTCAGGTTCAATTTGTTGGTTTGGATAGAGAAAGATACTAACTTTGGAACTGGGTTTTCTGTTTTGATTAGAGCTTTGATAAATTAGGGAGATCCATCATGGATCTCGGATTCTCAGATCTATCAATCTAGGACTGTTCATTTTATGTTTGCTGGGATTAATCATTTATGTTTGATCCATTACCCGTTTATCAAGGATTGTTTTGAATTTTTCCTTATTTGTGTTACTGGCTTTGTGGATATCTGAGTTCATAACAGTTTACTAGTCCTTGTATGGAAGGTTAATAATGAGATAAGGTCATTTTACCAGTTTAGAATCCATATTGAGTAGATATTTGGTAACTCTGTAATTTCCTAATTGGCCCCTAGTTTGATTGTGGTTGTTTTTTGTTGTCAACTTTCCTTTATGGATAATTCTAAATCAAATGCTTGATCCCCTGATTGGAATATATTCCTTACTCCCAGTTGGTGGATTTCATTTCAAGTAGTAAATATTGCCTTATCACATGGCATGCCTTATGTAGCCTTGGTTTCTGGTTATCAAGTTTTGTTGAATTGGGTGGTTTTCCTTTCGTGCAGGAAGGATGGGAATTACAAAAGAACTGTCATTGCATGCTTCATACAAGCAATCTACTTACTTGAACTTGATAGACAGGAGAACAGAGATGCAGACAATGCTCTTGCCCCAAAGTGGTGGATACCTTTTAAGTATAAACTAACACAAACTTTAATTGATGAAAGGGATGGATCCATTTTTGGTGCAATTCTGGAGTGGGATCGATCTGCAGCACTTGCGGATTTTGTAGTCATGAGACCCAGTGGGGCACCAAGAGCTGTTTTAGCACTTAGAGGAACGTTACTCAAAGGCCCAACGATGCGAAGGGATATCGAAGATGACCTTCGTTTTCTTGCTTGGGAGAGCTTGAAGGGATCTATCAGGTTCAAAGTAGCTCTGGAGGCTCTAAAAACTGTTGCAGAAAGGTATGGAAGCAGTAATGTATGCATTGCAGGCCATTCTTTAGGAGCTGGTTTTGCTCTACAAGTGGGAAAGGCATTAGCTAAAGAAGGGATGTATGTAGAGACTCACTTATTCAATCCACCTTCAGTTTCTCTGGCAATGAGCTTCCGAAATATTGGAGAGAAAGCAGGATTTGCTTGGAAGAGATTTAAATCAATGCTTCCTATGAATGGTGAAACTCAGGTCAATAATGAGGAGGACAAGGCTATTGGTTTTGGATTGAAGAACTGGTTATCTGGTTTAAAGGGTCCTCCTGGTGTAGGATTGGGAAAATGGGTTCCTCATCTTTATGTAAATAATAGTGACTACATCTGCTGCTCTTATACTGACCCTGATGGAATAGAAGGAAATAATGCCGGGAAGGAGAATGTGGGTCCAAGTTCAACAACTGGGCAAGTAGCAGCAAAGCTATTTGTGATGTCAAAGGGAAACCAGAAGTTTCTGGAAGCTCATGGATTAGAGCAATGGTGGTCTGATGATCTGGAACTTCAGCTGGCTCTCCATAACAGTAAGCTCATCAGTAGGCAGCTGAAATCCTTGTATAGCCTTCCAGCTCCTCAACCAGCACTTCCTAGATAACAAAGGCTAATGTTTTCGATTCATTCTTGGATGAATAAATAGCTCAATTTCGATTTGGTTCTTACATACTGTCGTGGTGTTGTTCTTCTTCTTTGTAACCATTACTTGATATTAGTTCATAATGGATTCTGCCTTTACTTGTGTTTGATAAGCTATAGAATTTTCTTTATAGTTACCTTTTCCTTTTGTTTGTTTGGATCAAAATTTGAGAAAATGTTCTTCATGGAAGTTGTAGATGACGTTAAACCGAGCGCGTGCATATGTGGTACGTAAAAATCGGAGCTCGTATGCAAAAGTTATAAGCGAAATACTAAAGTTACTGTTCATGTGATAAGTTCTATAAATAGCCGAGTTACTGTAGTAAGTTGCCATTTTTGGAAACTTACCCAGCTTTTCTCTCTCCTCTCCCCCGACCCTTTCTCCTCTTCGGTCCGATTTCTTCTCCTTCCGATTTCTTCCTCCTCCGGCCACCCCACGATGGAATCCGGGCACCGGCAAGCTCGCCTCCTCCTTCTTGTCACGCCTGTGGTGGGTTTTGTGGTGGCTCGACCGGTAGAGCTCGGAATTGAGCCGTGAAGTTAACTGTAGCAGTTTGGGAGTTCTGTCGATTTCCGGCGATTCCGGCCGTCTCCGGCCACCAAATCGGCGTCGAAGGTTCGGTTTTTGACATAGATCATTTCCCTTAAGGTCTTTCATTTCAATTTGCAGTGTAGAGGTCGAATTAACAATTTCAATTTCTAGGGTTCTTGGAATTTCTGGAAATTTTTGCACCGGCCTGTTTCGACTGTTTAAAGGTAAAATTGGGATGTGTTGTAGTTGAGAAAAATGATAAGTGTGTTGAGTAGGTGTTGCTGTCAAATTTTGGTGTCCATTGGAGTTGGTGGCAGTGGCGGCGCCGCCGCCACTGTGGGCGGCTATAGCGGCAGCTAGGGTAGCTTTTTAATTTCGATTTCTGGCTAGTTAAATTCTATAATTATCATAGAGCATGTATGTGAAGTTTGGTGAATTTTGGAGGAGTTTGGAATTGTTTGTGAATTTCCGAAGTTTGAAGTTTTGTGATTGAATTGTGGGAAATCCGGCCGTAGGAGTAATTCTTGGAAAAATAAAAGACTTTTCGAAATAAAAATCTGTGGCATTTTGTCTTCATCGCCAGATTTAAAGTCTTTTTGAATTCGATGTCTTGATCACCATTGATCAAGTACTCCATAAAACATAATGTAGAGGATGCTCTCTTGATTGAAGTGTATTGACGCAATATAAATGGTCGCTAGGACCATTGGTGTTGGAATAGTGTTACCATGGCCAAAAGTGGCGCCATGGTATCCAACCCCCAACCCTCAACATCATGACTCCTTTGGTCATGTATTTGTCAACTTTGGCGATGACCTTCATGAGCATGTTGATCATATCATCCATGGCGACTTTTTCTAGCCATTGAACGGTGCTCATGGTAGCCATCTTGACGCCTACCACATTTTCCATTCACAAAGTTCGTGGCTGTGCCTTTCAACACATGCCATAGCTCCAATTAGCTGATGGAAATTTGTGATCCTTCTTGCGTTAACATGAGTTTGGAATAAATCAGAGGACCTCATAGCATAGACAAGAAAGGTATTGAGGGTTTTCTCAATCAATTGTTCTTCTGTGATAGTTTTTCACAGGAGTGCATCAATGTCTGATGCGGAGAGCTTCCGAAAAATATTCCATAACTTTGTCAAAGTTAGAGAAGCAGAGATAATTCCATCATGCTTCTAAGTTCGGAAAATTGTGAATGTTGTTAAAACATTCACAAAGCGCTACACAAAGGTTTCTAGCGCTATCCTCATTCATGTACTCGAACTGGAGTGTCATCTCCATGTGGCGCTTCATCAGGGTAAGTGCCCTAGAATTATCTATCTCAATTTTTGAGTCTTGAGTGGTTCCTTTAGAACATGGCTCTTGGATTGTAGGCAATAAATATTCCGTGCCCGTAGAATCCAATGGAGTAAAATCGAGCTCGTTCAAGTTTGATATCCAAAAAGGAGAAACAAGAACGGATTAGTTTTGGAGTCAATGCTTTCACAAAAACTAATATTAAGATTTCCGAGCCTTAATGCTACGAAGAAATCGATTTCCAAGAAATTTGGATTAGACCGAAACAATGATGTTTAATATGGTCAAAAATAGATGCTTGCGGATGCTCTTAGTCTGAAGATTAGGAATACTCTTAGTTCATTGATTACGAACGCTCTTAGTTCGTTTGGCGTGAATCCCCACAATTCCGCTTATTAAATAATTGAACCCATGTTCGTATATGGAAAATCTTGCAGCAAATAAAGAAATTTAAAAGACAAGAAAGTAGGAACTTTAATCTTTAAAACTTACTTGTTGAAATTCGGAGCAGATTTGCTTCTTCACAGCTCCCACTTCAAATAGTGTACAGGTCTCAAAAACGACTCCAATGGGGCTGAAATTTGGAGGTCCAATAGAAGAGACAGAGACGAACAACTTTGATGAAGGAAGAATTTTGATCTGAGGTCCTGATGAAGATGTTTCAGGGCATACAAACAGGCTGATCTGCACAGGAACGAGAGTGCTGCTATGCTGCAGGGGCAGCAGGCGTGCGACAATGCTATAGGGGCAGCAGGAGGCACACGGGTGCGCAAGGGCTGCAAGAGCAGCACACGGTATGGTTAGCAAGGGCTAGAAGCTTACAGCAGCTTTTGGTGAAAGAAATTTCGGGTGTTAGCACACGGGTGCGCAAGGGCTGCAAGAGCAGCGCACGGTATGGTTAGCAAGGGCTAGAAGCTTACAGCAGCTTTTGGTGAAAGAAATTTCGGGTGTTAGGGTTTGCGGCAGCTTTTTGCTTTTCAGGGCTAGGGTTAGGGCTCGTGCTGATAACTTGTTTAAGTAAATCAAAATTGCAGAGAGAATATATGGGAGAATTGTGTGTGTTCTATTATTGATAATAGGAGCCCTTTATATAAGGATTTACAAAGTACATAATCTTGTCATACAAGGAAATAGAATCCGAATATAATTAAGAAATCTAGAACCTTCTCTCTTATTACAACTCTAGAACTAAACCCTAGTTTGAAAAGGCACACTCAATGTTGATATCCTTCAACAACACGTAGTTTTTTTTTTTTTTTTTTTGAGAAAATAAATAACTTCATTACTTATCTATGGCCAGAAGGCATGTACATCAGCTACTGTCTCATACCAAAAAAAATCTAAATGACACAAGCCGCCAAGCAAAAGACAGGTGACCCTCACTGTTAATAAATACACTCACTTATTGAGCCTAAACAATAAGAAATCAAGTCCTCACTGCTAACCCCTCTTTGAAAAGTAAACCTAGTCACCTAGAGACCTTAATTGATGTACAACTATAGAGAAAACTAAGAAGAAAGTAATAGAAGACCCAATTTCAAGTGGTAGGCAAGAGACCAGGAAAGCCTAAGGCTTTCCTTTGCCCTTATCTCTAGGGCTAGAAATCGAACCTCCAATTGCAGTTACTGGGACTTTGGCTCTTGTTCTTCCTTCCAGTAGTCTTTGTGTCTTCTTCAGAGTGACAAGAGGCACATCATTGTCATCCTTGATCAAAGGTTTGCCAAGTAGAAAATATTGGGAGGATCTGCGTACAGGACCACCGCAAATCTGTCCCAGATCCGAGACTCTACCACCCGCTGTGAGAGTAAGAGAAGCAGCAAAGCTTGCTGTGACGGCATCTATGGAGGCCATGGAGAGGAGGAAGCGATAATAAGAGGCTAGAGGCTAGGGCACCGTAGAAGACTAGGTTGAGAGAAAAACTCTCCTAGGGTTTTTTGTGTGAATTTTTCTTTTCTTTTTTCTTCTTTCGTAAAATCACACACAATTTAATGCAAGACCTAAGAACAAATATCCCCACATAGCATTTCACAGAAACAGAATTAGTAAATACAAGACAATATAAAAACCTCTTAAATTTAATTCATTCTAATACAAGAAGAAGATAGAGAACTATGAACATGACCCGTAACGTAAAAACCTAACCGTCTGCTAGGGTTTGAGAACGGACACCTTCAGCGAGTCATCATATGGAATTTTGCTGAACTTCAATATTAATTGACTATTTCTCTCAAAAAAAAAAAACATAACATAACATAACCTGTAAATCATTGATGGGAGTGACCTCTAAATGAGTCTAAATGAGAACAAACTATATATTTTGCTGACCTATCAAATTGAGAATAACAATTCAGGTGATCATATTGAAGACAGACTCAAATTCTTGCTTAATTACAAACGTTACTTCTAGCTTTTTTGGGGCCGGGACAGCCAATGAAATGCATGTACAACCTATTTAGGCCCAGTTTGGCCCCGAGGTTAAAGCAGCTTAAGCTGCTTATTCCATAATTTAAGTTGGATGGGTGTTTGGTAAAACAAGAGGTTGGTGATTATAATCCAATCTCCCACTTCCCAATGCTATAATCCACAAGTTGCAAAAGTGATGCTTCTAGATTAAGAGATTTCAAAAGTTGAGATGTGTACCTATATTGCCCTCATCTATATCCCAACACTGCCGAAACTGGTTTGAAGATGGACTAAGGATTTGATGCCTACAACCCAGCAAGTTCATGATTTCCAACTCCAATCGTGGTCAGCTTTCTTCTACAGATGCAATGAAGCCAGGAGTAAGCCAAGAAGAGCTGAAAAAGTCACCGGCGTCGAGGAACCGCGACGAAGCTGAGAATTCCCAAAAACGAAAATCATCAAAACCTAATCGAATTCAGAAAATAATCACACAGGCATGTAGACCATGACGAGAAGATGAGGTTTCATACCACATGCAAGCCAATCTGTGGCCGGAGTCGCCGGAATTCGCTGAAACTCGCCGGAGCAGTTGGACCTTCTCACCGTCGATTCTTCTTCGTCGTTCGGTGCATGGACAATCAACTGCCACATACGTGACGGGTACGATGAGATTAAGAGGATGGTGCCAGTGCGCCGTCGTGGGGTGGCCGGAGGTGAAAGTTCCGGTCAGGCTTCTCTTTCGGGTCGGTGGCCTTCTGACTCCAAGCTTCCTCTCTCGCTCGAGCTTTCTAGGCCAATCTGGTCCATTTCCTTTCCTTTTAAAGCCAAAACAACAGACCAGATTGGATGGTGGAGGAAATTGATGGCTCAGATCGCGCCACTTGATTTCTATTTCCTTAAATAAATTTTCAAAACCCCAGAACTTCGGAAAGTCACGATAAATAGTCCGGGTATCCAAAAAATTCTCCTAAAATTTCCCAGAACTTCAGAAAGTCACGATATATGAATGAGTAGAGTATAACTTATAAAGATAATAAATGTTATTATTTCTAAAAATATATATAAGTAACATCATTTTAACATCATGTCCTTTTTGGTCATTTTCTAAACTCACAGCACTTTTATACTAAAGTTTACCAAACACTGCTTTTGTACTCACAACACTTTTAAAAGCACAGTTTACCAAACACCCAGCTACTTAATTTCACAGCTGATTATTCTCACAGCACAGCTAAAGCCGATTTTAAATTAATCACCTCGGGGCCAAACTGGGCCTTACTCATCAGAAGGACCAACAAACAACATATAACGATCCTTGCTCCTTTTCAGCACAGTCATGCATGTACGTTTTTTGTGGTGTGTAAATAACCCGTCTTCCATTTGGCCTTCAATACCTTGTCTTTGATGGGCATGCTTACTCTTTCGAATTGTCAGCGTGATAGGGGGAAATTTCGGAAGGCTTGCTTCACTAAACTTCTCATGTTCTTCAAAGCGATCTGCATCAATTGATGTCACCATTCATATTGCCTTGAGAGTGCTAGCTCTTTAGCCTCATTATCATCAATGCCAAGCTTCTCATTCATAATCCATTAGTGACAGGGTTGGTGAGCAAGTACTCTCTAATCTCACAGAGTTGCTAGCACCATGCTATGAGTCGTGGATACTTTTTGCTGAGTAACCTTGTTCAACAAGAACGCTGACTTGACGGCAGTAAGAGATTTCAATCTCATCTAAACCATCAAGTGGGGATTTTTTCAACGGTACTCCATCGATCATCATGTTTACAACCTCAGCTGACTCCTCAATAAACTTGAAGCGAATTTCTCGTACCTGGCTAACAACACAATATGAGTTATAGGTTTACTACTACCATGCACTCATGCAGTAAACACAGAAAATGCAATAAGTATCAGTAGTACGTATGAAGTTTAAGATAACGTATATGACCTGATCAAGGCGAATCCACCTTTTCTTCGGAGAAAGTAAATCATCTCGGGAACCAATAATTTCAAGACGTCCATCATCTGTGAAAGATGAGGTCAAGCCCTTCTGTATGTAATTCGATTTCATCGAACAAGAAAATTTTGATTAATGAGTGCAAAAAACTGGAAAAAAAAAATTAATCAAAACAAAATAGCCTTACTCTGTGATCTTTCTTCAAATTTGCTGTTGTCCAAGGAGTTAGTCCACCAACAAAGCTAGGCAAGTTGAGACAAACAATTGACCTAATGCTGTAAGCCAGAAGAATTTTGTAGTGGTCAGCAAATTAACATATTCTGATCGACCACTCATTTATTTTTGGACAATAACAAACTTTCTTTGTTTTTTCGTTTTACACTGGATAAATAAAGCGAAGCATGCATATGCATGGTCACTACAACATAAACAATATAGTTCTCGGATATAAATGATCATGTTTTAATTAAAAGATAATTGTTAAAATAAACAAAAGCATTCAAGTAAGGGGATGTTAATTTGACAATTTACCTACTAGGAATGCTAAGCATTTCCCACTGATCACCATGATGTTTCAAAACCTCTACTTTTGCAAGTAACCTGTTCAGGGTCCTGTCAGGGATAAATATATTGTTAACACTAAAAGAAGAATATATATATACTACCTACTTATAAATAATCTAACATTAAAATTCTAGCTAGAATTGAATATAAAGAAGCTTGTTTGTATATTACTCATAAAGTTATATATGTAGTTTTAAACTTCGGCTCGAAAGATAAATAATAATGTTTCGAGTATATCCCTTATAAAATCTACCTTGAAGTATGGCGAAAGCGAGAAGCTCCATACAGTCTTGGATCGTCAACACCTACACAAAATTAGCGACAGAGAATTTTGCTTCCAGAACTATTTAGCAGATATTTACTTTCGCTAATTTCTAACTTCCCAACTCATTGCAGGAAAAAAAAAAAGTTAGATTGGCAAGAGAGGAAGTCTTACCAATGCTGAAGTAGTTCCAAAATTCTCCACGGATTAATGGTCGATTATCCTGATCAAGATATATGCAAATGATAACATGCATCATTCACAAAGTACTAAATAATAATCTCATGATCGTAAAGCAAGAAAGAGGTGATCTCGATCAAAGTAGTGCTTTTCAAAGAGTAGAACTGAAAAACAAAACCAAAGAACGTAGCACTTGGAACTTAATATATTTGTTACCACATTTTCCCTATCTGGTTCATCAACAGGAGTACATAAATGCAGACAATATGGTAATTCTTGATGTTCTGTAGGAATGGCTTTCAAGTTGATGAGGATATGCCAGCTGAAATCCATTATATGAAAATGACGAGTTTAATTTCTCAATGCCAACTAGTTTCCCATAAGAGCCAATACTAACTTTAACTTTCAGTACCTGTCTGCTTTTATCTGTTTTGTATGATTTAGAACCGTCTCCAAGATCTTGTTCACTGGTTTCATAGCATCAAACTCCTGGAATTTAGCAATCATGGTGCATTTGGCAATTAGATCGAGCTTAAAGTAAATGTTTCAATAATTAACTTGATTATACACAAACTAATAATGAATCTCCTACCCATCCAAAGGAGAATGGGATGTTACTCTTGATTCCGAGTGCTATGGGAACAATGGAGGGTGAGTCTGGCAAATTTAGATCACAGAAAACTCCCAGAAACCAGTTTATAAAAACATCCTCACCTACAATCTGAGAAGCAATATGTGTTGGAAAAATTAACCACTGCAGGCTAGATATTAATTGAAGAAAATAGATAAAAAGACAAGTTAGGAATTGTCACTCACTATAATTGTCATCTTCTTTTGAATTTCATCAGCAAAGTTATGTCCTACACCCTTAAGCGTTGCTAGAGCACCATAAACCTCAGTCAGCGCCCTATCTGGGTTTACTGTCGATAATTTATACTTATTATAGAAACTCTCGTGCAGAACAGCAATGACCTGAAAAAACAAACAACAAAGAATTAAATACATAACAAACTTTACAAAAAAGATATGCATATGCTCTCTTCTTTTTTTTTACCTAGTAATCATATATAGAGTTGGAAGTGCCTTTTGAATTTTTTTTTACCTAGTAATCATATATAGAGTTGGAAGTGCCTTTTGAATGAGTCACAAGTACTCTTCAGTCAGGCCAGCTTTTGCGTTTTGAAAAGTGAACGCTCGCGAGCAATTTTTCTTTCCTTGACATACTCTGTAGCATTCTGTACTTGTCCACTGCAATTCAGTAACATTATGCAATATCACTGTGATTGCAGCGTCATTTAAATTCTTCGACATTTGCAAGCCTATAACATCCATATCTATACTCCCAAGAAAAAAGAAAACATGAAGTAAACAAAATTCAAAGTTGAATATGAAACTTTACTTTCAGGCAATTAAGAGCTTTTGGTGAAGTACTAATTTGCTATTGTATGACAAATTTACAATGCATTAACCTCAAGGGGAAAAATGTGTTAGTTTCGGGGAAAGTCATTGTAGAATTGTACCTGCTCACGATTAAGCTGGTAGCGAAGGTCTTCAGCAAGATCTCCTACTTGGTCACTTCTTAAATCAATAAACACAAATATTGGACATTTTGGTACTTCGGTTTTATCCTGAATCCATTTCGCTTTCTTGTCTTTTGTCGCAAAAGTCACCCATGAACATTGAATAAGAATTTCATGAGGTATCAACATCTTCTTCAGGGCAGACCTACAATTTTGGAATGTTACCCTTTCCTTTTCTTTCTTATTGCATGCAATTACGGAATTTTAATCAATCTTCTACTTTGAAAGGAGTTCAAGAAATTGTAAGTGCAATACTGGATACATAACGACCAAAGTCAAGGGATCATAAAAGAGTTCAATATATTGAAGGAAGAACTATGGAAAGTCACTTATTCTTATAAGTCAAATAATAAATCCATCAGACAAAAGAACAAATTTTTTTTTTAATTTTTTTTTTTCGTTGTTATTGTTGTAAGAAAATGAAAACTTAGGAAGCTGAAAAATAAAATAAAATCAGGTACCTATTATAATCATTTTGACCAATCTGATTTGCAATGATCAAGTCTGCCAGAGTCTTGGCAATTGATGGTAGACCACAAATTTGATGCAGAATCTCATCATGAACCTTTTTCACAGTTTCCATGTTGGACTTACCAAAGCGTGTTCCTTCACCGCACCTGTATTTTTCATGGTGCAGAAAGCTGTTAAAGTTGGACAAGCACTCTTCTCTCTCCAATGGCGGAACAAGGAACAACTTATTTTGGCCACAGCCCACCATATCTCGCGCTACTTCCGTCATCCTACTAGTGACAATGACCGTACCACCACAGTCCTTAGGCAATCCGTGAGATAAGTGATCCCGAATTTTTTCACCTTCCGGGAGTTTAAAACATAAATCCGAGTAGAACTCCATAATGTCCCACACATCATCAAGCACAATCAAGTACCTTTTACCTAATAAAACACGGTAGAGCTTTTCCAAGAGCTCGGCAAGGCTAAGATCCTTGTCTATGGAGACCCCCAACATTTCAAGAATACATGTCACAATGCTAATGCTGATCTCCGGATCAGTGGCAGCAGTAGCATCCGGTACTTGGTTTTTAGCTTTGATTATATCCGACAAGCATAACCAAACTATAGGATCAAATTCGAACCACACAGTTTTCAAGACCTTGTGCACGAAAGTGGACTTACCGACACCTGCCATGCCAACTATCCCAATGGCCGTAAATCCAATTCCTGCTGGATCACTAACAAGCAAGCGAGAGTCCCTAAAATCCCTTTGGTTCCTAGACCTCCCTACATTGGGAAGTAGTAGCACATTTTCTTTAGAAGTTTTTTCTGTCATCTCTGTAAATGGCAAACATTCGTCTTCCCCATTTGTGTTCTCTTTTGGCATAGATATCGATGAGGGGCTTTTAGCTATAGGTGTTTGATGGTCTGGCCATTCCACCGAAGTTGTCGTCTGTACTTCAGACTTCCTTTTGAGTGTGGTTAGCCGCTTATGCACAGAATTTTGGCGAAGCCCCACCGTATCTAGAGCCACTTCTGGTTTACTACAAACAACAATGACTAAACCACCACTATCCTTAGGCAAGCCATGCGATAGGCGATCACCGAATGCCTCACCTTTAGGGAGATCATAACACAAATCCGAATAGAAGTCCATAGCATGCAACACATCATCCAAAGCAATCAAATACTTTTTACCTGATAAAAGACTGTATAGCCTTTCCAAGAGTGAAGCGAGTCCAACGCCAGAAATATCAGTCTCCTCCTCCCCCAACTTCTCAAGAAGAAGTTTCACAATGCTAATGCTGATCCCATTAGCACTAGTTCTGTCTACGACATAGTTTTCTTGCATTATATCAGACAAGCATAACTGAATGATAGGAGAAAACTCGAAGTAGCGCACGTCATGCGACTCCAAAATACTTTTTAAGAAGGTGGACTTACCCACTCCAGCCATGCCGATTATCCCAATCGACCTAAATCCAGTTTCAGTAAGCAAGTTGAAGTCCCTAAGCGTCAATGTACAACTATACTGCCTCCCGAATTGCACATCCGAAAATACCACAGTTTCTTCTGAATTCTTCGTTATGACCACTATATCTTTCTCAGTGAATCCCAAGCATTCCATAGCGTTCCTCTCTTTCTGCTCCCTCATGACAGAAACAGACGTTGATGGGCTGTTACGCACCAAAATGTCAAACTTACTGCTCAGTGCCGTCAGCCGCTTCTTCATCTTTAGGATGAAATAAACTGTGGAAGGATTCAAGGGTAAGATCTTCTTGTTAAGCTCCCTGAACTCCTTTGCAAAGATTCGGCACTCCGCCAATGAGTGGTTGAGCTCCAAGAGGTAACGGTAAACCAGAATGTAAGTATCCCTTTCCCATGACACCATATTCAATGCCATCCCTGCAGCTGCAGCTATCTCGGAAAAAGGAATCGTCTGTGTTTCTATTAACTTCTGTTTGATTGTTTTGAAGTAAGAAATGAGATTTGTGGAACCTGATAATTCAGACTCTGCCTCTAACAGAGACCTCAAGAACTTCTTCCACTGGAATTCAGCAAAATCCTTGGCAGCCATTGCTTCTCCTTCAACAGAGTAAACACACACCACTCCAATTTTGTGAATCCAGAAACAGAGTTTTTCTCTGGTTTGGGCACTTGCCAAAGTGTGAACTAAAATTCAAGAGTGGATCGTTTGATTGTTAGTTGATTCATGATGTATGAGCTCGAGAGAGAATTCAAGTTCTCCACCTAACAATTATTGACAGAAAACTCTAAATTAATCCGGTTGATCAGCTCAGCTGTCTCACTCTCACAAATACTAGTATTATTTTTCCACTTGCCACATGACTTGGGAGTTGGGATGCATAGTTGACTTCAACAAGCATTGTGGAGCCTCTATGCTCTGTTTTCACTTCCACAGCTGAAACTATCTGCAACACTTTTTTACATCTCAAAACAATGTCTACTTCATCATCAAAAGATGCAGAGAAATGCATTCCCAAGTTGCTGGGTCGTCTCAGCGAAGCCCGAACGGCGGCCAACACCGATGATCCGGCGGTTCTAAATAGCTTCCAGAGGATCCAAGAAGAGCTTGAAATCATGAAAAACATGCTACTGCTACCCAGAGCCAAACAGTGGGAGCAAACTCTGTCAGACCAGTTCAATGCCTTGGAACGCCGCCTCGACAAGTTCATCTTGGGATCCCAGGACGGCGAGTCCATGAGCAGCGTGGCAATCAACCGCGCGCTGGATCCCATTTTCGATAACGTCGAAAACATCAAACTCGCAATCCCTTTGGTGGAGTCGATGCCTTCATTTCAACACGTTCCTGAGTCATGGACGCGTTCGTCTCAGAGTCATCAAGCAGCTCAGAAAAAGTCACAGGTGTGGTCTCAACTGGACGTGGAGTATGGGCTTTACGAGAGTGCAGCCATGAGTAGTATAAAGCTGAGCTATGAGCGTTTAGAGAGCATCGAACTGAAGATGTGCTGTCTATCACTGTCGATCTTTCCAGAGACTTCTGTCATAAAGAAGAGGCCTCTAATTTACTTCTGGATTGGCCAGGGTTTCGTTACGAGCACACAAGACGAGACTGCAGAGGAGGTAGGAGAAGAAGTCTTTAGAAAACTCATGACATGCAACTTGATTCAACCACATTTAAATGCGTCCAGTACATTTGTGAATAATTGTACAATACATCCTTGGATTCATCGCATGTTGATGTTCTTGGCTCATCAAGCTGAGCTTTTTGACTTTAGTTCAAGATTGCCATTGAAGGAAACTATGAAAAATAGTATGGGTGTATGCTTAACTTTTGATAAGCCAGTCCCTGAGTTACCTCCAGCTGACTTCGACAATGTAATACCGACAGTTTTCAATGTAAGTGCCCAATATCTCATATTGAAACCAGAATGGCTAATTGGGTTGAAGACACTCACGGTTCTCCAGCTGGGACGGTGGCAGAACTCGACTTCTCATCACATTGAAGTGGATGATGAAGCGTTTTTAGATGGATTAGCAGCCCTGAAGCACTTGAAGTATTTTAGCCTCCGCGGAATGTCAACAATTGCCAAGCTCCCTGCAGCTCTCCTTAAGCTCATCAACCTTGAAATTCTAGATCTGAGAGCATGCCACAACTTGGAGAAATTGCCCTCGGATATCTCATCGTTGAGGAAGCTCACACATTTGGATGTGTCAGAGTGTTTCTTGCTTGACATTATGCCAAAAGGGATTGACAAACTCTCTTGCCTTGAAGTTCTGGAAGGTTATGTGATAGGAGGTCCGAAAAGAACTCCCTGCAGAGTTGGTGATCTTGCCAAGTTGAAGAGACTAAAGCGGCTCAGCATAATCATGGGGAATGAGGCTGAAGTTAAGGAGGGGGAATTGGAGGAGTTGGAGAAAATTGAATCTCTTTGCCGCCTAAAATTATCATGGGGAGTGGTTGCTCCAAAGTTGAGGAAGAAGGTCTCTCAACAGTCCTTAAAACTCTCATTTCCACCAGATTTAGAAAAATTAGAACTTCAAGGCATCCCCCTAGGACAAGTACCTGAATGGTTGAACCCTAGCAAATTAAAGAACTTAAAGAAGCTCTACATTAGGGGTGGGGGGCTTGATAGTTTGAATCATAAGGAGACTGAAGATTGGAAAGTTGAAGTCTTGCGTCTCAAGTACTTAAAGAAGCTGGAGATAGGATTTCAACAGTTGCAGCAAGAGTTTCCTCACCTGCGGTACTTGGAGAAAATCGACTGCCATCTGAGTCAAGGGGATACATATGATAAAGACATTGTTTGGAGCAAAGTGGAAGGCGATATATCAGATAGGTATATCAATGCTACGAATAAAAGCTAGTCACATAGCTGTACTTTCTGTGTGAATTTATAATGTGACTTAATCAAGTAAGGCTGTGTTTATATGTTCTTCTATAAACCTTTCAGGATTTCATCCCTTGTGTTATGAGTTCTCTTGCTACTTTAAATTTGTATGTGAATCTAGTCTACTACATTCTGTTGTTTCTGTGGAAGATAAGTAATGTTCATATTTAACAAATACATGAAAAGCATATGTTTGTAAGAACGATAGTCTCCAAATTTATTTGACGATGAGAGTCAAATCCATGGCAACCTAGATGATTATTACTCATTAGTATCGACATATATGATTGTTCTGGTTCTTCTGTTATTTTACAGAAAAATGTGTACGGCTTACAGAATAGCAATTATTCATCAGAAGCAGCAAACAATTAATTAGCTCCTTGGTGTTCTTTTTATGCATACAATGTAGCAGGTTTCCAACTGCATTTTTTTTTTCTCTTTAATGGAGTAAAAACTTACAAAAATAACAAATTAAATGAACTGTTTAAGTATATTGGTATTGAGAGAGATTGATGAGAGAAGTGTATTTCATTATAGAGAATAGGAGCCCTATATATAGGGATTACAAAGTGCATAATCTAATGTTACAAGGAATACCAATCCGTGTAGGATTGGGAAATCTAGAACCTTCTCTCCTATTCCTATTCCTAGTTTGATAAGGCACACTAAACTTGATTTTCCTTCAACACTCCCCCTTGTGCCGCTCAAACTTGGTGGTGACGCTTCATCTGTTGCCTCGTTAAAAACCTTGCCAGGTAACAAAAACCCTGTGGGACAAAAATAATCCTGGTCGAAGGACAAAAAGAGCACAACACGTCCTTTACTCTTCGAGATCGAACATGTAGACATCATAACTCCCCCTGATGTCGATATCTCCCCCTGATTGCTACAATCGTGGGAGTTCGGATAACTTTCTCAATCCGATGCTCTTCACATGTTTCTCGAAGGTGGATTTAGGTAACGACTTAGTGAATAAGTCCGCTACATTATCCTCTGATCGGATTTGATTCACTTCAATCTTTAGAAGTGATTGTTGTTGCTGATTATAAAAGAACTTGGCGATATATGCTTGGTGTTGTCGCCCTTGATGAAACCTAACTTCATTTGTTCAATACAAGCTGCATTATCCTCATAAATGCATGTAGGTTCATCTGTGGTAGACTTCAAACCACAACTTCCTTGAATGTGTCGAATTACAGACCTTAGCCATACATTCACACAGCTTCATGTAGAGCAATAATCTCTGCATGATTTGAGGAAGTAGCAACAAGGGTCTGTTTCGTAGACCTCCAAGATATCGCAGTGCTTCCCATGGTAAAGACATAACCTGTTTGGGAGCGACCTTTGTGAGGGTCAGAGAGGTACCCTGCATCAGCAAAACCCATCAAGACATCATTGTCGTTTTGATGGAGGGGATAGGGTGAGGCCGGCCACCATGAGCGGCGCGGCGCGGCGGCAACATGGCCGGCGGCATTTATGGACGGGGCTTGCCTTGGGGTCCGATCCCATTTTCCGTCATTCCTTTTCTCTCTGTAGGGATAAAATAGGCCCATATCAATCGTACCTCTTAGGTATCGAAAGATTGTCTTTACACCAATCCAATGGCGGCGTGTTGGCGCAGAGCTATGTCGAGCTAACAAGTTCACTGCGAATGAGATATCCGGTCTTGTGCATTGAGCTAAGTACAATAATGCGCCTATTGCACTTAAATAGGGCACTTCGGCCTCTAATGGTTCTTCGTCCTCATCCTTTGGACGAAACGGATCTTTTCCGGGCTCAAGACTACTGCCGATCATGGGAGTACTCGCAGGCTTTGCTTTATCTTCATTAAAGCGCCTTAGATTTTCTGAGTATATGCAGACTGATGGATCAAAATCCCATCACTACGGTGCTCGAGTTCTAAACCGAGACAAAACCGTGTTTCCCAAGATCTTTCATCTCAAATTCGGATTTCAAGTATTTAGCAGTTTCCTTTAACTCATCTAGAGTTCCAATTAGGTTCATGTCATCGACATAAACTGCTACGATTGCAAATCCGGAACTTGTTCTTTTAATGAACACGCATGGGCATATTTCATTGTTAATATATCCCTTCCCAATCAAGTAGTCACTTAGACGGTTATACCACATCCGTCCGATTGTTTTAATCCATATAGTGAGCGTTTTAATCTTATTGAAAACGCGCTCCGTGGTTTAGAGCCACTTGATTTGGGTAATTGAAGTCCATCTGGAACCTTCATATATATCTCTGAATCTAGATCCCCATAGAGATATGCTGTAACCACATCCATAAGCTGCATGTCAAGTTTTTCGGAAACTACCAAACTGACAAGGTAGCGGAACGTTATAACGTCCATTACGGGAGAATATGTCTCCTCGTAGTCGATTCCAGGGCGTTGTGAGAAACCTTGCGCCACAAGGCGGGCTTTATATCTTACCACCTCATTTTTCTCATTACGCTTTCTAACAAAGACCCATTTATGGCCAACAGGCTTTACACTTGGGGGTGTCTGCGTTACAGGCCCAAATACCTGTCTCTTTGTTAGTGAATCCAATTCAACCTGGATCGCATCTTTCCATTTAGGCCAATCTGCTCTTCGTTGACATTCTTCAACAGAGCGAGGTTCGATATCATCATATTCTATAATCCCTTTCGCAATATGATATGCAAATGCATCATCAATTGCCATAGAATTTCTATCCATCATCTCATGTACACTAGTGTAATTTATGGAGATCTCTCTATTCTCTGGAGTTGGTTCTGACATTGGAGCGTCCCCCAATGATGTCTCTTGGACATAACCATAATCCGGAATATTCTCATGAGATGGATTATTTATATCGATGATTAATGGATTATTCTGTGCCAAACTCGCTTTCTTTCTTGGGCGAGAATCCATCGAACCTATGGGCCTCCCGCGCTTCCTGGCAGGAGCCATGGGCCTAGCCACAACGTCACCATCACTGTGAGAGGGGACGTTGGCGCCATGCTCAATCCTCTTGAGTTGGCGTCATGTCCTCTAGTTTTAGGGACATCAATCCTTGCAGGCACGTTTGCAGCAGGTATGTGTGATCTCGTCACTTTAGCGATATCAGAAAACGCATCAGGCATCGATTCTGCTACGTTCTGAAGATCGAGAATTCTCCGCACTTCAATTTCGGACTGTGCGGTTCGGGGATCAAGATGAGACAGAGTGGGGACAGACCACGACAATTCCGTCGTTCCTGTTGAACATTGATGTTCTTATCTCCCCCTAACGATGGGAAGACTGTCTCATCGAAGTGACAATCCGCAAATCTTGCGGTAAAGAGATCGCCTGTCAAGGGTTCTATGTAGCGGATATCGTTGGAGAATCATAACCAACGTAAACGCCTAATCGTCGTTGAGGACCCATTTTGGTGCGCTGTGGAGGCGCAATTGGCACATAAACTGCACACCCAAATATGCGTAAGTGTGAGACATTAGGCTCATACCCAGTCACCATCTGGGACGCAGAAAAGGGTTGAGTGGCAGTAGGCCTCAGACGAATAAGCACAGCTGCATGCAATATTGCATAGCCCCAAGCAGAAATAGGGAGATTGGTGCGCATTACCAATGCCCTAGCGACCATTTGTAGTCGTTTAATGGCGGCTTCTGCGAGACCATTTTGGGTGTGAACATGAGGAACAGGATGTTCAACATCAATCCCAATGGACATGCAATAATCATCAAAAGTCTTTGATGTAAACTCTCCAGCATTGTCTAATCTTATAGACTTAATAGGATGATCAGGGTGGTGAGCCCTTAACTTAATTATTTGTGCTAGGAGTTTAGCAAATGCAGCGTTCCTTGTGGACAATAACATGACATGTGACCAGCGTGTCGATGCATCAACCAATACCATAAAATATCGAAATGGTCCGCATGATGGTTGAATAGGTCCACAAATATCACCTTGGATTCTTTGCAAGAATGGTATATTTTCTTTGGTGTCCTTTGCATAGGATGGTCTCGATCCTAACTTTGCTAAAGAGCAGGCTTTGCAGAACGAATAATGGGCTTTAGAAATAACCAATGAGGATTTTGGTTGAGCCATGAAGTCACTTTTGACTTTAGAAGCAGAAATTGGAGTCAGGGGAGCAGGGGTGGCGTCAAAGCCACCCTGGAGCCGCAGGGGGATGGCGGCGCCGGCTAGTGGTGGCCGGACTTGAAGGGGGAAGGCGCCGTGAGGCGCAGGTGCTCCTCCTTGATCCAAATTTCGAGTTTTACTTCCTTTCGTTCTGAAAAAGGGATGTCCGTGTGAAGTCTTTAATATACGGATCATCATGTCACGACCTGGGTGTCCCAAACGGTCGTGCCAAAGCCTATATGTGTCGGAATCCCATAAATCATCTCTCATGACATGGTTGGATTCAATGACTCGAATAGTGGTTGCATACAACCCACTAGAGCGACACATAAGTTTCTCTAAGACTCGTTTATGTCCGTAGTCATTAGAGGTGATGCAAAGGAACTCTTGTCCATTCTCACAATGTGTTTCCACATGAAAACCATTGGCTCTTATATCTTTGAAGCTCAATAGGGTTCTCCTGCCCTAGGAGCATAAAGAGCTTCGGTGACATTCAAAGTAGTGCCATTAGGCAACATAAATTGAGCTGGTCCTCGACCATGAATCAATTGAGATGGTCCAGCCATCGTAGTCACAGAAGATCGAGTAGGCGCCATCCATAGGAATAGCTGCCTGTTTCGAAGGATAGTATGTGTAGTGGCACTATCCACGAGGCATTCGAGCTCTCCGGGAAACATACTGAAAAATAATAAAGTTCGAATTTAGAATATGTCCAAGACATTTGAATAAAATAAGTCGATACTTTATTAATGATAGCCAATGATTACATCAAAATTTCTTGACTAAAATCTAATCCAATATAAAATCAAATAGTAACGAATCGTAGTCACTTAATCCGTTCGGTAATTTCAATTTGGTTGTGACCAGGTAAGGTAAGGCGAGATTTTGGTGGAGCGTTGCTCACTTTTTAAAACCGTTCTCTCAGATCAAACCTTGCCTAGACATCACAAGTACTCTTGAGTACGCCTAGAGGGAAAAAGTTAATACAATAAGTCATTTTATTGATTTAGGGCATAATTGCCATTACATAATTCTTGGAAAAGTAAAGGACTATACTAATCAAAATCTGCAGCATCCTTGTGCAATTCTTTGTCAGATTTGAAGTCCGCTATGGTGAGATTGACGTCGGCATCATCACCATCTTCTTCTATATTTTCGGCAAAATTGGCTTCATGCTCTCTGAAGTCTCTAAATGCCTTGTAATGCGCAGCCAATTGTTTGCTTGCGTTGCATTGTTTGAACCAGTGCTCACTAGATCCACATCGATGACACATGTCATTGTGATTTCCTCCCTTTAATTGAGGTGCATTGTTTGCACTTGGGTGGCGTCCCCCATAGGAGTTGGCGCCATTCCCACGGCCCTGGGTGGTTCCTCCATGTCCTGGAGCCCCACGGCCTCCTCTCCCACGTTGCCATGTATTGCCACGTGATCGTCCTTCATTCTGACGAGTACCTTCCTTTGTAGGGCGGTTATATGGACCAGAACGTCCGTTGTGTCCCTTATTCTTAGGGTTCCGCTCCTTGCGCCCTCCTTTGGGTGCATTATTATAATTCGCCTCATGAACGCTCTTAGTTCCGATAGGCCTTGAATTATAATTCTTCACGAGGATATTATCATGCTTTTCAGCTACAGACATAATAGTAATGAGCTGATGAAATCTCGTGATCCGTCTAGTATCGAATTCCGTTCGATATTGCTTTGAGAGCAAAATTGCTGAGACGGGGAAGGTGGAGAGAGTTTTCTCAATTAGTTCTTGCTCTGTGACGGGTTGTCCACAGAACCCCAACATGGTTTTGAGGCGTAGAACTTCTGAATTATATTCAGCTACAGACTTGAAGTCGGCGAATCGTAGATTGCCCCATTGAACTTTCAAGTCAGGGAGGAGGGTATCCTTGATATTACCAAATCGCTCTTCTAGCGCGACCCATAATTCTCTAGCATCCTTGATTGCCATGTACTCCAGTCGGAGTGATTTATCCATGTGGCGCCTCATCAAGATGAGGGCGGTGGCATTGTTCGTAGCCGTACGCTCAAATATGAGAGTAGGATTAGGAGCTTGAATTAAGGGTAGGATCCCTTTTGAAGTGAGATGGTGCTCAACATCCGTGGCCCAACTATGATATTCCGAGCCAGTTGAGGTAAGTGCAGGAAAGTCAAGTTTCGACATCCTGAAATAAGAAGAAGAAATATATTAGTTTCGGAGTTAAAACTTCCACGATAACTAAATATTAAGATTTCCGAGCTATGCTACCAAGAAATCGATTTCCAAGAAAATTGGATTAGACCGAAACAATGATGTTTATATGGTCATAAATCGATGCTTGCGGACGCTCTTAGTCCGAAGTCTTACGAACGCTCTTAGTTCGTTAGTTGCGTGAATCCCCACGATTCCGCTTTTTAATGATCGAACCCACGTTATAAGAAAGGTGGGATGAAGAAGAAGGGAGGTTTTTAAGTCCCCGAGAAAACGAAAGAATTTCAATTTAGGAACTTTAAAACTTACGCTTTTGGATACTTACTTTTTGGTTTTGGATCACGCGCGTGTCGATGCAGGCGTGATGGAACGAAGCGAGTCGAGTAAAGGTGTGCAGTGGTGCGCGGCAGCAGGGGCTGCAGTGGCAGTGAGTTGCAGGTGTGCTGCAGGGGCAGCAGGGGGTGCAGGGGCTACGGGCGCGAAGTAGGCAGGCCGGTTGCGGGGCAGCAGCGAACGCAGGTGTGCGTACGGGCTGCGGGGGCAGGTGTGCGCGGGGCAGCAGATGTGCGGCAGAGCTGCAGGAGCAGCAGGGCAGCGACGCGGGGCTGCAGACGCACGGGCGCGCAGGAAAGGCAGGCAGCAGGGCTACAGGCACACGGGCGCGCAGGTAGGCAGACGAGCGCAGGGGCGCATAGCGCAGGGCAGACGCGGTGGGGGCTCGGCTAGCACGGGCTAGGGGCTGCTGGGGTAGTCGGCACGCAGGTAGACAGAAGGCTGCAGGCAAGTGCTTGCGGCAGAATTTTGGCAAAGGAAGTTTTGTGGTTTTTTGCTTTTTGGCTAGAGTCGTGCTGATAACGTGTTTAAGTATATTGGTATTGAGAGAGATTGATGAGAGAAGTGTATTTCATTATAGAGAATAGGAGCCCTATATATAGGGATTACAAAGTGCATAATCTAATGTTACAAGGAATACCAATCCGTGTAGGATTGGGAAATCTAGAACCTTCTCTCCTATTCCTATTCCTAGTTTGATAAGGCACACTAAACTTGATTTTCCTTCAACATGAACAATGTCTCGATTCAACAATAGAAGCAAAACAGGATAGACAGCAACCGCCAATTCCGGATTAAAGAACTGAAGAGGTCTTTCTTTATTTGTTATTAGGTCACTCCAGTGCACACTGTTTTATTTATTGTATTAGAAACAGTTTATTCATAGTAAACAGAAATATAATTTGTCCACAGTGAACGAGTAACATGCAAAACAGCTGTTCACTAACTGCCTGATTGATTAAAACAAATGCAATTTGTTTTGTTATGTTACGTTAGTAGGTGGAGTCAATTTTTTTATTTGGTTCATAGAGTTCTCTTTGGTTATTAGGTAGATTCAATGTTTTCATTTGGCTAATCTGGCTTTAAATCAGAGTCAAATCTATGGCTTCTTAGATTATCTTCAACAGGCCAGATTCTTCTATTAGAAAATGATCATGTTGGTGAAGAGCACACTATTATTAATG
Source organism: Rosa lucieae (assembly GCA_024704745.1). NCBI lineage: Eukaryota > Viridiplantae > Streptophyta > Magnoliopsida > Rosales > Rosaceae > Rosa > Rosa lucieae. Next base: position 65,818,526 of record CM045493.1, on the reverse strand, counting down.
TCTTCCCAATTAGTTCGCATCGATCAGTTAGCTGCAGATTTCTTGCTCTGATAGCACTTGATGCAGCCCAGACATGAATGGGGAAGTAGATAATTATTAAGGCATAAGCAGTTTGAGTAGCATAAAGAAACTTGAAATTTGTTTTCAAAAAAAAAAAAAAAACTTGAAATTTTGCGGAAGCATCCCCCATACGAAAAGAGAAACCACAAGGCAGATACAATTAAATGAACTGAAAAGGATATATAAGTACTCAACAACAGAATGTATATGCATCATCAAAGAAAAAGACTTTGTACACAACAAGTCTGGGTTTTCAAGCAGATCGCTAATATCCCCAATTCACTTAATGATAAGGCTACACTTACTACATTAATTATTCAAAACATAGATACGTTTACTTTCCCACAACAAGTTTTGCTCTAGCATGGCCCTCATTTATTTGGAACTGCTCGCCTATGCCAAAATGAGCCATCAATAACCAAACAAAAGTGACAAGCTCTCCACCTTTACACAGCAACTGAGCATGGTCATTTGCTCTGCAATGCCCAGCAGCAAATGACAACAATTCCACCCACACTTCACTTATTAAATCCCATTTATTTTCCTTCAATTTCTGCAGCTCTTTGGCCAAAATGCATGCATCAAACAAAACAGATTTACTTCTATCCCCTTTGACATCAACAGGTTTGACATCAGTGTTTACATCAAGGATTCTTTTACAAGCCTCTTCGATTCCAGATCTCAATTCCCTTCTGCTGAAGAACTTTTTGGCTTCTTCACAAGTATCTCGGAATCTTATTTGTCCAATTCCTGGTACAGAAGACATCATAGTAGGCTGCATAACTAAGAGATATAACATGTAATCAGACAGTGTCTTACTGTATTCTTTTCTCTTATTAAAATAATGGTCACTATCATCACTATCATCATCATCAGCACCAGCACATTCATCATGTTGTAGATGATCCCCAGCAATTTGATGCGAAACTAGATTTTGGCAAAAATTGGCCATGGCCTCCCCAAGCCCCCATATCGCTCCTTTTAATTTCTTAATAAAATCTAGACCTATATGTAATGGTCTTGAAAGTTTTGCGAAGAAATTGTTGATTCTGCCACTATCAGCAATAGCCTCACCAGCAATACCACTATCATTATCATCACTTGCATCATTGTAATCATCCATGTTATAGCAAAACTCAGTAGCAATATGCCATAATAGAATGCTTTGGTCATAATCAACATCAACAACATAAGATAATAACTTACTGATCACCATGTTTTTGTCCACAGTACTATCCCAATAGCTATCTCGGAGAGTCCAATCGCTATCCTGGAGAACCCAATCACCTCTGGCTGAACATATCTTCTTCGCAGTTTCAGGATCATCTGCCAGCAGAGATTTACTTTTCACCTCTTTGAAAATGAAATCCCATAAATCTTTAGTTAGTGGCTTGCTGGACCTGTATTTCATCCTATCTCGAAGATCCTTAACACCCAATAAGTCAATGATTTTAATGTAGACAATGCCAAAGTAGTCCAAAATTGTAGGGGAAATTTTTGGACATTCCTTGAGGGAATAATGTATCAAGTTGAATGCAGACACAGATCCATACCATCTCCGGAACAGAACTTCTCTAGTCCACTCCAAACAGATTGTTGATCTTGCAATTGGAGTTTCATCACTGCCATTTTTTGCTTTGGTAGACCACCATGATCTCTTAAGATGGAGATACTTTCCTAGAATAGCAGTGGCTATGCAAGAGTCTTGCCAATACTTGTTCAGGGCTGCTACAGTCCAATCGGAGAATAGAACCATGAAAGCAGATAATGAATCCAGGCCAATGGCACCATAAAGCAACACATAGGTAATTCTGACATCATACCTATGAAGATCCGTTTTCTCTAATTTATAGAAGAAAACAAGAGCTACAGAAACTGCACCAAAGGATATAGCCCGGAAGAAGTATCCTAGCTTAGAATGCACCACAACCACCTTGGTGAAGAGAGCTTCATATATAAAGTTGAGCTCAACAGCGATTAATTTGAAAGCTTCTTCTGAGTTTCGCTCATGGAAAATCACACGGCTCTCGTAGCGTTCATGAAAGCTAAAAATGAGATCTACAATAAGACCCTTGAAGATTTGGAAGAAGTGATGAGCATGTCGTACCACTGCAATGTCATTCTCCATATCGCCTTTTTCAATCACATAAGTTATTGTCCTGGATTCTTTGCTGCGCTCTGCTGTGAGTTCAATATGAGTTGGAAGTTGAGCATCTAGCTTTGAGGAGTATTCTTCCATGAGCTTCGCATAATTAGGTCCAGCATCAGGCTTCTTAAGCATGGATTCCTTGAAGTTATCCAAGCTTGCAAGATACAAAGCACGTGTTCTCTCTGCATACTTAATGATTCCAGCAACAAAGAGAAGCCCTGTTGGTAGGCACAGCTTATTCGGTAGTGACTGAAGGAAGAGATAAATAGAAGCTATGACCTGGAATACGAGGCCAAGCAAGTGCCTTAGCCACAGGGTATTATCTTCCAGAGCAAAAGCAGTGATGGTGTCTGGACCACCAAGGTGTAACAAAAGAAAGGGAGTCCAAAATACCAAAAGATCACTGGCCTCATCGGGAACTGAATTATCACCTTGGCTGTTGGAGATTAATCCAACTGCAAAGTTAGCAGCCCAATCAGCAAGTAGGTACGCTGACCAGATGACCAAGGTTAGCCATGTGTTGGGTGTTCTCTTTCTGAATGGTGCAAAAAGAATTAAAGTGGTCTGCAATGAGAGGCTTAAGAGGACAAAGCTCTGGAGATTCCACCTTTCCCATAGATTCCTAACGCTGTCGGGAATGAGAGTAACCATATCCTCCTTTGGCTCCCCTCCTAGTTTCAGACCACTAGAAAATAAGCTTCAGAGGTTAGTTTTACGTCCTACAAGTTATCATTAAAGCAGAAGGGATATACGATTGTTTGCTTAATACAATAATGAAATCAACTATTAGACTACTATTGGATCCATGATGACCTCTATTATTGGTAATGGTACCCTGGTAGGTAGATGATTAAAGACTTATTACCAGATGAGTTCTATTCAATTACCATCAAAGAAATTATGTTTCGAGGTATCTTATTTTCAAGGGAATGACAACAATAATACTCAGAGAACCTCTCTCTCTCTCTCTCTCTCTCTCTCTCTCTCTCTCTCTCTCTCTGCCAATTGCTCACCTCTTTTCCCCCTTAAAACTAAAGACTAATCTATCACCTGAAAGTCTAAAGCTAAAAGAACAAAGACAAATCTAGATGATTCTAGCCATTGGAATATAGGACACATCTGAAACATTTTCCAAGTGACAGATAGCAATATTCAGAAACCATATAGCAAAAAATCAGAATTAGAACAAGAGATGATTAAATGAATACAGGCTCATAAAGATATCTAACAATGAGAGATGTTAAGTTCATGAGAATCTGACAGGGTATCTGAAATAGATCTTCCTAATTGACAAAGAATCATAACAGCCAATGAGTATATCAGTGCAATGTGTTTTCAACTGTTCAGTATCGAGTACCGGCAACACTAATAGGCAATTTGTTGCCAACAAATAAAGACAATCCCATCAACAATTGCTCAAGCAATGAACCAATACACAGAACAAAGCAGAAAATAAAGACAGTGAACGAGAGATGAGAGAACATACACAATCCGAGCTGTACGCAAAAGACTAATGACAGCGTGCTTGATTTCCAGTTGATATATATGATACTTCTCATATCTGAGCCATACCAGGAGTCAACTGTGAAAGTCCATATCCTTGTGACTATCTCCAACCGAAACTGAAACAAAACTCTGGAGAGCAACCTCAAAGTTACTACAAATTAAATGATCCAGCAAAAGAAAATGAAAATTTAGTCAATATAATATATATTTCAGCATTGACCAGTTAAAACTAATAATGATTCCAGGATGGCCTCCGTTTACTAGTAGCTAGGGACCTTATTAAACTATTCCAGGAATAGCATCTTTTGTTTTGTTTTGGTTGCATACTTGCATATGTTCAATTAGTTAGAACAAGCATTTCTGGCCCGACTTACTTTCCACCTTCTCTCGCTAGCCCCAAAACCAATTACTATATCCCATTTCAAGAACATAATTTTCACCAATCTTGGTTGCATGTGGAAATTTGATTCAAGTTTAGCGGAAGTTGATTCCTCAACTGCAGACTGACACTAATATCACGTAAGAAAGTTTCAACAAACACCTTCTTCTCAAAGTCATCCATATTTCATCGAATAAATCAAACCCAAATCGCAGAGGAGTGCAAGAACGTCTATTGATGATAAAGCAACAGAGGAAGAAACTTGAACCCAAAAACCGTACCTGTGGAGAATACTAAACGGATAGACTGATGGACTCCTCATCATTCTTATCTCTAATGACAGACGGCAACGTCGACGGAGTCTAGGCAGCCGGTGTCTCCCTTCCGACGTGACGAAAAACGAAAATACTTGGGATCCCAAAATATCATACCAAATGATGGGGCATTGGGGCGTACGTCTTCAACCTAATAATTTCCGGCTTTGTATTTCTATTAAACTTTGTAACTTTAAAATAAAACATTAACTATTAAAAATTTTAGTCAACTTCCAACCCTATCACATTCACACTTCTCCAGATGATTGTATTTCATAAGTAGGATACAACTCTCATTATAAACCGAGAATGATTTCTAATTTTGATTTGAAATCAGCCAAGATGGATTATAGAACAGTATATGAGTTTTGAAAACACAATGGCAAGTGATATATTTGGTGAAAATTATATCGATAGTTGTTCTGCACTTTTGATTGTGTGTTGCCTCTGAAAATCACCTCGGCCTATACAGCCGAGGGATCAAGGAACAAATGTCCTTCTCAATGAATAGATGCGGAACGTGCCAGCACACGGCCAGAAGGCCAAGTGTACAATTGTAGGTGTAGTGGATGTAGATCTGACTTATCAAGCAATTGTTAGCCGAGGAATGAACTTATTCTCGGCTACAGTTCGATGCCTCTAGATTAAGGACTTGGTGGCTGAAGGTCGGGTGAGTTAGGTGTTGTTGTGAAAGTATGAGTAAATATAAGATTAATAGCTACTGTGAGACTACGAACAGTAAATAGCACGATCAAACAAGTAAAGCATAAAAACAATAAGGAGCAAATAAAAGATAATAACAACGAAACTGAAATCTGGAATTGCTGAAAATTATCAACTATTGTTTGAAAGAAAACAAAGAGAACAATTCAAAATCGATACTAGGCTACAAGAAAGGTAAAGTAACTGAAATTGTAACTAGTAGAGCGAATAAACTGAGGAAACAGACAGAAATTCTACCTAAGCAAAAGGTAAGACGAAATAAGAAAAGCTTGATGGCTTGAGTTTCTGGAGTTGTGTGTCCGTTATCTTCTGTCGATGCTTCTATTTATATCGGCTGCTTTATAACTTGAACTGATCTCTTGACTCTTTGAAGTTGAGTGGAATTCGGCCTCCACTTGGCTCAGTGACTCTATCTTGATTCGGCTTCAATACTTATCGTCGGCTGACTTGTCGCTGGAATCTATCTGGATCGGCTCTGATGGTCGTCATCAATGGCTATAATTAATCTTGAAGTAGGCTATCTTGGATTGAACTCTCCTCATCGGCTGACATGAACTTCAAGTCGATTGAAATACTACTTGATCAAATTTCATCTTTATCGCTCATCGGCCTCTCTAACAATTGACCATTATCTTTCTAAGTTGAGTTCGGGTTGGAAACCAATTAGAGTATTGGCCGATGGGCTTTTAGACAATAAACCAATGACTACGGGCCGACCGATAACCAAAGGCCTAGCTTCGTCTGACTCAACTTGGACCAACTGAAGTGTCCACTTATTCACCAGCCACCATTTCTAGCTACCGGCCCAAATTACTTGTAGAGCGGCTCATTGTAATTAGAAATCACTCAATAACTATATGCACATTAGCTATGTTCGAGTGGCCATGCAAATGTGGGTACAAACATTGCCCCCCCCCCCCCCCCCAAGTTTCTTAAGCATTGGCGAATGTCGCCGAGTGATTGAGAAATTTGAATCAACTGGCCAGCCTAATCAACTTCTGAAAACTCATGTAAATGTGTTCCTCAGTTACCTCCCTGATGGCTAGAATTTATTTTCTTGGTCAAACAAGGTTTCGGGAAAACAACTTCAATGAGAAGCCCTCATTCATTAAATTAGCGAACCTAATGGAATAGTCGAATTCCAAACTTATACGTTGAAAATTGGGAAACTTGACCAAACGACGTTCGAGGAAATAAGTGAATTGTTCATGAGTAAGCCAATGAACAAGGCTGAGTAAGACAACGCGTGAATATACCTCATAGTGGCCAACGAATCAATGAACGCATGGAAGCCAACGAATATTAATGTTCAAATCGGCCAACAGAAGAATGAATAGGCAAATTGGCTAACGAAAGCCAACAAATAACGTGAGTTTAGCCGATTAATAGGACTAGAGTTGGACAACAAATAAGTAGTGGCTCATGGAAGCCAACGAGTGAACAAGGTCAAGGTTGAGCCAATTAATGAAAATATATCACAAGAAAGCCAATTTATAGCTCTTGATGGCCAACACATGAAAAATCTCAAAGAAGCCAACAAAGCTATTTTGGGTAAGCCAACACATGAAAAAGCGTAAGTTGGCCAATGAGCACAAGTGAGGGAGAGTAGGCCAACAAAGGAGTTCAAATTGTGAGTTGGCCAACACATGAAAAAGTCCAAATTGGCAGACGAAAAGAAAGTAAGCCAACAAGACCAAATTTTAAGTTGGCCAACAAGAGAGAGGCAGCCACTACATGAACCAAAATTGCAAGTAATGGCCAACAAAGAGAGAGATGTAGCCAACTTGAAGAAAAGCTGGCCAAGTAATATAAGGTTAGCCAATTAAAAGAAAAGTGGTCAGCCACTATATGAAGAAAAGTTGTCAGCCAACTTGAAGAAAAGTTGGTCAGCCAACACACATAGCAAGAAAACTTGGCCAACTTACTACCCGTTGCCCCCTTTTTTTTTAAGCTTTTTTTTTTTTTTTTTGGAACGGGGTTTGGCTGGGCACAAATTTTAGTCACCTCACTTTTCTTTTATTTATCCATTCTCAGCTCCTCACGACCACATACGAAGCTCTTCTTCCCTATTTTTGGAAAACACATGAACAAAGCTTTATTACTGGGGTTCTTCAAGTGCACAACTCCCATCTTCAAATCCCTCAAAATCCTTCACCAAATGAGTTGGGCATGGACTGAGTGGTAAAATGGACTATCATCAACACAAAAGGTACAATTCTGAATTTGGTATTTGACATTCAAACCCAGAAAACCCAGATCTGATGAATCTATTGAGTATCTTCTATGTAGATTTCGAATCGTGTATCGTGTAATCAACTCCTCCATTGTTCTAAAGTTGAAATCATGGTTGGGTATCTCCTAATTTTAAGCAAATCCCTTCTATCAGAGCTGTACAGTGACTGGGTGACCATGAATTGCAGGTATAACTCTGGCTTTTGAAATGCAATTTCATGTTACGAGGCTAGCTAGTTTGCGCAATTATAAAATTCTGCACTTGTGTTCTTAATTTCCCTGAAATCTAAAGTACATGCCATGAATTAATATGACTGCAATTAAGCACTTGATGGCCGATGACTTTGAGCTACTGATAAAAGCTTGTCCTCTGCATTTAATTGCTCTTCATCGGCCGATTTTTTTTTTTTAACCATTATCAGTTACATGTGCTGCAACTAGCTAGAGTTGCATGGTAGAGCTCGAATTAAACTCTGCATTTAATTGCTCTAGCTATTCAGGACCACCATGCAATTAAATGCATCAAAAAAAAAAATAACAACAATGCTGCAGTTCTTTCAAATTCCCAGGCTGATGTGGTTCATGTTGCCAGGCCGATGTGGCCGTGTGGTTCTTTCAATGCTGCAGTTTTTTTTTTTTCGAGTACCATGCAATTAATGTGTACTGCAGTTCTTTCAAATTCCCAGGCTTTAACTTGATGCAATTTAAACAAACATCGACCTTGTCCTCCTAAGGGCTCGTAATTATCACTTAATGCACAAATATCATGACTAGATGAAGTTGTTAATTCAATGCCACCAGTGAACTTGTAACCAATTGTCCCAAGACTTAATTTAATGCAAGTATGGGTAGTCCATCAATTGATAATATATGAATTGCTCTTTCTGTCAAGCTCTCAGATTTTGTTTCATGCCACTCTGCAAACAATCTCAGCTTTGAAGTTAATTATGAACCTATACGTCTTGCACTTGTCTCAAGTTCCCAGACTTTTCCATTAATCAAAGATGACTTTTGACTTTGTTTTTAAAGACCCATAGTCAAAAAATGTAGTCAGACACAACTTCATAATTATCATGAACCTATGAAGTATAATTAATGCCAATTTGTGAACATGGTATCTTTTGACTAACTTTGCCCAGACTTGCTTTAATGCAATTAGTCAAACACAATTTTTCTTTCCTTTTTTTTTTGTTTTTTTAACATTGTATGCCCATGTGCAATTGCATTCAGGATAATGTCAATAAGAAACAAACGTGTAGATCTCAAAGTAGGCAAATTGTAAACATGCTTATTCTCTTCATTCAAGTCGGCATCACGTTATGGTTTTTGTGCCGTTCATATTGCTTATAATCGTACATGGTCAGCTTTATTTTCCCCTACCAATTTATTGCTTGCTTCATGCTGCATTTGTACTTCTCGAATAAAATAAAATTTATCGACAATATCTTGGCTCACATGCATGCCTTTGCCCCCCTCCAAGTTTCATGGTTTTCGGCGAATCTCACCGAATAGCCAGAAACTTGGTGTACACCAAGAAACATGATGTGCTAACCAATTCTCTCTATCTTGTAGGATTTGAAGGCCCAAGCAATGGCTGCGAAAGAGACCGAAGAAGACAATTATGAAGGCAAACAAAAAATTATTACCAGACGTTCATTTGCATTTGCGGAAGCACTAAGTCAAGCCACTGAAAAGAATGCCTCGGCCTGCATGAATAGAATAACACAACGAGTCCCGAATGAAGGTGGGGTACGTCAACTTGGCCTAAGTTTCCATAGTGATATACCGGCCGATGTGGAAAAAGTTTTGAGTCAGCATGAAGTAGATGATTCTAACTACTTCAGTGAAGGAAAAGCATGGGGAGCATGGGGGACAAAACCAGGAAAATGGCCTGGTGAAACGGCCAGCTGGATTCCGTGGGTAGAACGAGTCGAGAAGCGATTTGGGGAAATATGGAAACGACTTGGGATCTATGACACCATCAAGCTGTCCACCATTACTATTCCTTGTGACGGCCCTTGCTGGCTGCTGCTATGTGTTTTTAGAGTTCTCAAACAAATTCTCTGGAGCTTCAGTTTGGTGCACTTAGTCCAACCTTGATTGATATAACGACCATTATAGGCCTGCTGCCACATGGGCAAGTGGTGGACATTGTATTTGCAGAAAGAAAGTGTGACATTGATCTTGGCTGCGAGCTAAAAGATCGAACTAAGGGTAGACCAGCCGTTGCTAATTTTAATACGTGGATTGAGGTGTTTAACAATGGTTTGGGAAATAAGTCACTTGATAGTATTGGCATTCTGGAAAAGAAAGGGGAAAGCCAACAGGAGACAATGGAAGTAACTCATGTAGAGCATGCTGCGTTTCTTGCCTTTTGGATATGTAAGTTCTTAGTGTGCACAACTTCTAAAAAAGTGAATGTGGAGTACTACAAGTTGGCTGAAGCATTAGCAAGTAAAGAAGTACAAGAGAGCAATCAGTCATTAGCTCTTGGTCCATTTGTGCTTGCCCACTTATACAGATGTCTTCACCACTGTGTGACCGAAGGACTGAATCCAAATTGGTCTGGGCCATTGTGGATTTTTTAGTTGTGGCTGCACACTTACTTTCCCTCTTTCAGACAGCCGGGTTTAGCATTGGTCGCAGACACCACTCTTGGACAACAATTGGCTCCCCTTGATTTACTTCCTCATTCGGCAGAAGAGTGTTTTGAGGTGTTGTTCAAGTGTCCAGAGTTTTCTGCAGAACAGTTTGTCGTTTGTTTCAGTAGGAAATATCCACCCTACCTTGCCATGGATATCAGCTAACACGCCTCAGAAAGCGAGACGAGATGGGAGACTGCGTGTTCAGCTTGGAAGAGTGCAATAGGTATGAAGGATCTCTTCTGGGGTGCCTTGTTTGGTAAAACACTCAAGTGTGGAGTGGATTTATATTCACCATCCTATTTCAGTCGTCAGTTGGGATATTATCAAGCTATACCGGCTCCGGTGCTAGAATCGTCAAACCTATATAGTTCATTGCGAGCCGTGTTCTCCAACAAGGACGACGTTGAGCAGAATAACAAGGCGTTTGTGTACAACATGAGCTTTCCCATGAAGACAAAAGTAGCAACTAGCAAGAGTTCCTCCCAGTTCAGAGAGTGGTGGGCGAAACAAGTAGGTAGCCGCTTTAAAGATGGGTTGGTGTTGGCTAGGCGATCGACTTTTGCAGGAAATCCATGGGCACAAGAGAAGCCGAAAGCTGTAGGGTGTGGTAAAATAACAAGCAAAGTTGCTAAAGCAATCCCAACTATAAGTAAGTTGTTGCCCCCCCCCCCCCAAGTGTACTTTCATTTATGCACATGTTGTTAGTTTGTTCACCAACTTGGGGTTTGTTGATTGTAGGTGGCCAAGGTCTTTGAAGAAGTGTGCTAAAGGTAGCACAAAGAGAAAGGCCGCCCATAGTGCGGTCACTGAGGCGGCCAAAGGTAGGCCGAAGTCAATTTGAATTGTAGTCGGCCATGATGTAAGGAATCATGGCCGATGGCTAATGGCGTTTCTGTTTTGTCTCCTTTGAATAACAGATGGTGCCACCATGTCTTCAACATCTCAATCTCCTCCAGCGAAACAATCGGCAAAACAAGACGAGCAATCCTCTGAGAGTGAAGAACAATTGTGCGTGGCCAAACGAAGTAACCTAGAGACATTCAAGGTATGACACAGTAGCAGAGTGAATAATTGGCTATTAGCTTCAGCATAAATATGACATACTTTATATGATGAATTTGCAGAAGGCCAACGTCCAAAATGCCATTCCTAGTGAAACATAGGAATCCGTGGAACTAACCATTGATAAAGACGGCCAACCGAGTAGTGACGAACCTGTTGGGGAGATAATTTCTCCTGAAAGAATGGCCGAAAGAGAAGTTGTGGTAATGAATATGGAGGAGACACTTGTGCTCACCCAAACTTCAACGCAAGCCAGTATTCCCTCCTCGTCGCTTAGTGAGAAACTAGTGTCGGCTAACGAACCGGTAAGTATGTACCGAACATATTTTGTGATGATTTCCATTTTGTATGCTGAAAAACTAATTGGTAGTGGCTGACATTGTATAGGAAAGTTATCAAAGGTTTGAAGCCGAACTGCAAGCTTTCATGAGGGCATTTTTGGCCGATGCTCTAATCCAATCAGAATGCTGCTTGGCCATTTCGCAGTTACCGACCGCTCAATTGACATCAAGGGAGGAAATTGATGGGGCTCTGAAGGTGGTAAAGGAAACGTTAGCGCAGTCATTAAAAGAATTTCTGGAAACAGGCCAACTATCAAAAGTGAAAGTGCCCATGGATTTGTTACTTGGAGCCAAATACTTAGCCCCTCCCAAGGTAGCCCTCATTGGTGAGAAGCTAGAAGTGTTGACCTAACAAATATCCAGTGTAGCTGGTTCGTACCAAGAAATAGAAAAAAGGAGACAACAAGTCTTGGCTTGTGAGCAAATGAAGAAAGCCTTGGTTCCCGAGTTTAGGTGGTGTATGGAACAAAAACGGGTTGTGGAGTCTCTTGAAGGTAAGATAAATGAGTTGGAAAGACAATTGGCGTCCTTGAAACAAGAGAGACAAGAAGTGGGGGAAAAGCTCCTTCAAAGGAGTAAGCAGTGTTTCCAAAGCCAAGGACAACTGAAAAAGATAGAGGCCGAATTGAAAAATTCCGAGCCTAGGTGTATGCAACTTGATAGTGACCTTCAGGACACTAGTTGTACCTTGGGTGCTCGTAAAGCTTTATTAGCCGAGTAATGATGATTGATGTATGTGGCTCTTTTGTCGGCCATTGGCCGGTTTTTGTAAACATTTGAAAATTATGGCCCGATGAAAAACTTAATTAATTATTTTCTTGCCTGTAGATTATCATAAACATCGTTGGGTCATGGATAGATAATATATTGTAGTAGTAAATACAAGTAAAGTATAATGGTCAAGCAAACAAATGGAAATCTGATAAAAATAATCTTTTCGACTTAATTGCAGCAGCCAGAATCAAGATGGCCTAAACATATATACATTATACATTATAAACTAGTGGCCATCTTTTGATTACATCATTATTCAGCAGCTCGCGCTTCCCACATTGTGGGATAATATTTCTTTAGGTATTGGCCATTAATGGGCATTGCGTGTCGTTCGCCATCTTTATCGCGCAAATGATATGCTACTTTGCCGAGAACTTTGTCAATAATAAACGGACCCTCCCAATTTGGTGACCATTTTCCAAATCTGGGATCCTTCGTGCTGATGGGTAACACTGCTTTCCATACCAGCTCGCCTTCCCCAAAACTCTTGTATCTGGTCTTTTTATTATAAGCACGAGCGACAGCCTTCTTCTGAGCTTGAAGCCAATCATATGCATCCAACCGAGCCTGGTCAAGATCCTCCAGTTCTTGCTACATTGCCTGACTATATTCGTCGGCTGTGAGATTGTTTTGCATTGCGACCCTCAATGATCTGACTGTCATTTCCATCGGTAAAATTGCGTCATGTCCATAAGTCAGAGCAAAGGGAGTCGTCCCTGTAGCCGAGCGTTTGGAGGTCCGATAAGCCCATAAAGTTTCTGATAGAAGATTGTGCCAATCGCGCGGATTTTCCTTAATCTTTTCTACAATTTGGATGAGGACCTTGTTTGTGGCCTCAGCCTGTCCATTAGCCTAAGCATAATATGGTGTCGATTGCTGCATTGTAATCTTATACTCGGCCATCCGTTTGATGACGGCTTCAGCTATGAATACCGATCCTCGGTCAGTTGTTATAGTTTCTGGAATACCGAAGCGGTGAATGATGTTTTGCTCAAAGAATTTGATCACCTAGACACTACTTATGGAGGTGAATGGAACGACTTCAACCCATGTTGTAAAGTAGTCTGTGGTTACCAGTATCCATTTGTGCTGCTTGGAAGATGGGGGAGAGATTTGGCCAATTATATCCATTTCCCAGCCCCGAAAAGGCCATGGCTTCACTATTGGATTCATGGGGAAAGCAGGAACTCTCTGAATGGATCCGTGAAGTTGGCATGGAGCACAGCCTCGGGCATACTCAATACAGTCTTTAAGAATAGTTGGCCAGTAGTAACCATGTCTCCTAATTAGCCATCTCATTTTTATCCCAGCCTGGTGTGCTCCGCAAATACCCTCATGAAATTCTGTCATTACTAGCTGGGCATCTTCGGAGCCGAGGCAACGAAGAAGAAGGTCATCATCAGGACTTTTCCGTAGCAGTTCACCATTTTTAATTGTGAACTTGCTAGACAACATTCTAATTTTTCAGCTCCCACCGCCATCATTTTTCAACAAAAGGTGTTGGATTATGTAAAATCTCCAATCACCAAGTGGCACGTCTAGCCCAAAGACATCGGCCGGCATACCTCTCTCAGCCAAAGATGGCAACGATTTTCTCTCAATTGTGATGATTTTGTTAGACTGACCTGCTGGAATGCTGACGCCGGAAGCAATTTGAGCCATTTCATTTGCTTCACGATTGAGTTCTCGCGGAAGATGGTGAAATTGCACATCATGAAAACAACTAAGCAGTTGTTGTGCGGCGACATAATAAGTGGCCAACGAGAGATTTGAACATCTAAAAACCCGGAGCATTTAATTGATGACTAATAGTGAGTCCCCAAACACCCTAACTCTTGTTGCTCCAAGTTCTTCCAATACTTCTAGGCCAATTATTAAGGCTTCATATTCGGCCTGGTTGTTTGTGCAGTTAAAGTCCAGTTTGAAGGCATATTGATGTTTTTGGCTGGTTGGAGATTCAATCACTATTCCTGCCCCTGCGGAGTCACTGGTGCTTGAGCCATCAAAATATAGTAGCCAAGGCTCGTGATACATCTGGCCGACTTGTGCAGTATCTATTTCAACGTTCTTCATATCTTCAATTTCAACAGAAGGGTGATCAACAAGAAATTGAGCCAATGCCTGGCCTTTGACTGACTTCTGGGCCACGTATTTGAAAGTAAATTCAGAAAGCGCCATTGTCCATTTTCCAATTCGGCCTTTGATGATCGACCGAGTCAACATATATTTAATTAAATCCGTTTGTGAAATTATATGAACAACTGATGGTAACATATAATGTCGTAATTTAATCGCCGAAAAGTAGAGCATAAGGCATAGTTTTTCAATCGGCGAATATCTTATCTCAACGGGTGTGAGGATTCTGCTCAAATAATGGATGGCTTGCTCTTTTCCTTGATCATTGTCTTGAGCCAACATGCTCCCAATTGATTTAGTTGTGGTCGCTATGTAGAGCATCAGCGGTTTTCCTTTCTGTGGAGGTACTAACACTGGGGGTTGTGTTAAATACTTCTTGAGTTCGTCAAAAGCTTGTTGGTGCTCTGGCTCCCACTTGTATTAATCTCCAATTTTCAACTTAAGTAGAGAAGAAAAAGGCTGAAGTTTACCTGCCAAGTTAGAGATGAATCGTCTGAGAAAATTAACTTGACCAAGGAGTGATTGTAGCTGTTTTTTGTTAGAAGGAGCGGGTGCATCTATAATGGCTTTAGCCTTATTCTTGTCGACCTCAATTCCCCGCTGGTGAATGAGAAAACCTAGAAAATTCCCCGCTGATACTCCGAAAACACACTTCTTGGGGTTCATTTTAAGTTTATGTTTTTGCATACATTTGAATGTTTGCTCAAGATCATCTAGATGTCCTGATCGGGTTTTTTATTTAACAACCACGTCATCTATGTACACCTCTATGGTTTTGCCAATTAAATCGTGAAAAATGGCATTCATGGCCCTTTGGTAAGTTGCTCCATCATTCTTTAAGCCGAAAGGCATCACTATCCATTCAAAGGTTCCAACAAAGCCTGGGCACCTGAAGGCGGTTTTATGGACATCCTTTTCGGCTACAAATATTTGATTATAGCCGGCATGACCATCCATGAAAGATAATATTTCATGTTTGGCCACTCCATCAATTAAGAGATCGGCCATTGGCATAGGATATTCATCTTTTGGAGTTGCTAAATTTAAGTTTCTGAAGTCAACACATACTCTCATCTTGCCATTTTTCTTTCTTACAAGTACAGCGTTGGAAACTCATTCCACATATCTAGCAGGTCTAATAAATTTAGCATGTAGTAATCGTTCAATTTCCTCTTTCATTTCAATTTGTACCTCGGCGGAACATCGCCGAGGAGCTTGTTTGTAAGGTTTACAATCATCTCTAAGAGGTAATACATGTTCTACTAGGCTTCTATCGAGCTCGGGCATTTCATGGTACTCCCATGCAAAACAATCCTTATATTCTAGTAATAAAGCCTCCATCGCTGCTCGTAGTTCTGGATCGAGAAGTCTACTGATAGAGATCAGCCGAGGGTTATCTTCATCTCCCAAGTTGATTTGGTCTACAGGATCTTGAGTTTCTGCTTCAGTATCTTCTAATTCGGCCGGGGCTGGGCCGATATCTTCCAACTGCAATTCTTCTTCCAATTGTTCTGCAATATATTCCATCAAGTTGATGGCCAAGTTAGACTTGGTAGTCCTGTCTGCCCAATAGGCCAGCAAACGTCCTAAAATAGATCGGACTGCGGCCTTTCTTTCTAGAGACCTTGGGTCTCTAGACATTGATATTGTCCTTGAAGAGGTCAACCGGGGTGGACGTTCTGCATCTTGCAAAACATCCTCACTCCCTAGGTTGACAATTTTCTGGGCCGTAACTTGGGTAGGTCGGCCCTTGCTATCTTGTCCACTGAAAGTGAAATAACCAATATCGTCCTCATAAAACCTTGCTTCTACTACATTGGTGGATACTTGAAATGAATTATTGTCTGCTGGAATGACCTCAATTTTGTCTCCATGCCAGAAGATCAAAACTTGATGCAGGGAAGAAGGTACACATAAGTTCTGGTGAATCCAATCGCGGCCAAGCAACGCATTGTAATGAGCAGATGAGTCGACCACGAAGAAAGCTGTCATGTTTGTCTTTTCCCCCACTGTGACATCGAGTGGGAGGATACCTCTTAGCCTGCTCTTGCTGCCAGAGAAGTTGCTCACTGTGATGTCCGAAGGTAGCAAATCAGATTCAGTTCTACGTAATTTCTTCATAACGGCTGTAGGTAACACATTAACTGCTGCACCATTGTCCACCAAAACTTTCATTATTGGATATCCCTCTATGTAAGCCGTGATGTATAACGGCTTCAAATGTTGAGACATTTTGGCCGTTGGTTTTATGAGTACCACACGGCCATCTTCATCCTTCAACTGGGCAACGGCTTCATCAATCTCAAATCTAGGTTGTTGATCGGCAACAAAGTCGTCGATCAGTTCGTTTGACTGACCTGGTTGAGCTTTGAGTTCTGAAGGTAGGACATAAACCATGTTGATGTTTATTGTATTACCTTCTCCTTTTCCAAAGGCGGTCTCTCCCTTGTAAAATGGGGATAAGGTTTCCATGTCAAAAGCTGTGTCATCTCCTATGTCGTAGTCGATTCCAGCTTCATTATCATAGTCACCTTGTTCCTCTTCTTCTCCATAATCGACTTCCTCATCACTCTCGTCTCCATAATTTTCTTGCTTACCATTGTTCGTGGCAGCACCTTCTACCATTTCTTCATCCTTCAACTGCTGATTGAGACTGGCTTGCTCTTTCTTCAATTCTTCAATGGCCCCAATTGTCAGCTTGGTGGATGCCTTCTCTGTCTCTGCTTGCCACTCGATTGCACGAGCCCGCAGGTATTTGGACAAATTATCTAGTAATTTGCTCTCGGTGGACGTGAATCCATAAATCTCAGCAGCTGGATGTTGTTTATGGTAGGTGCGGAGGTAAGTCAGGTCAGCATCAGAAATAGGTAAGTTGTCAGTATTGGCTTCCAGCTTACAATTCTCCATCATTGCCTGATAACTGATTTTTAAGCCGATGCTAGAATCCTCAATGATGAGGTATGACTCTGAAGACAGATCTTTTTCCAACATTTTCATCATCGCGCTTTCCTCCTCAGTTAGGCCATAAGTGGCCAATGCTGAATACATCCTATGATATTTTTTCATCATCCCCAGATATTGATTTGAGAACGGCGGATCCTGTCCTCTCAGTACTCTTATGGTAGGGACTTTTCCATTTGGCGTCTTATCCATAGCCGCCTTTTGCACTTCCTTCTGTTGTTCAATATCCTTAGCTTTGGCATCGGCTTTCGCTTGCTCTTCAGTCGCAAAGTCTTTCTTTTCTAAATAATCATCAAGTTCCCTTGCGAGCTGGGCCTCTTCTGGAGTTATGTCATAGGTTTTCTCAGCCGAGTGACTTGTATGAAAACATCTAAGGAAATGAAAGTCGGCTTCTGAAACTGGAATTTGAGCGACTATATCCTTCTTTTGGATTCCTTTACAATGTGCTTGATACAAAGCTTTTAAACCAGGTGTAATGAATCGGCTATGGAAACCCTACCGAATCAGAGCATGATCGACATCAGAATTTGCTACTATTGTATTGAGAATATAGTCTTGACTCCTTGGAAGCCCATAAATTGCAAGGGCTGAATGTTTTTGGTGAAACTTTCTCATTGTTTCTAATTCAGCCAACTTAAATGGAGGGTTAAGATGTTTGAAGACCTTCACCCCTCCTTCAGTAAACCGCAGATGGGGTAGCTTTGGGAAGCTAAGGACATTTTCAAAATGGTCACCGATGGTCTCAAGTTCCATAGGTTCCCCTGAATCCTTATGAAAGTCCTCTCTTATTATAGGGGCCTCTTTGTTATCTGCTTCAGTAGAGCGTTTGACTTCCTGCCCTTCTGACCGTTGCTTCCTTGCGACCGCGACTTCCCTTTGCATACTTCTCTTTTGAGTTTTTGTCAAAAGGGAAAATGGCTGATCTATGGCCGCTCGGCCATACCACCTATTATCATGAGTAACTGGTGGCTGATATGTCCTATAAGGTCTTCGGCCTCTATTTCTAGCAAAATAATCTTGGTCATAAAATCGATCATCTTGGTCAAAACCTGATCGTCGTCGGCCATTGAAACCATCAGCAAAATTTCCCTCAAGATCATCATCCTCAAAAGTCAACCTTCTCCTCACCGAAAGTCGTCCGCTTTCGGCGTTTTCAGATTCCTTTATCCTCTTAAACACACTTTGGGAAGTTTGTTGTCCCTGATAACATCCCTTGGGACTGTGAGGGCCAAAGAGCTTAAGTACTTCATCCTCGGCCAAATTGGCCGTGGGAGTCTCCAATTCATTGCCAGCATGTTTCCCTCCTGAGTCTTTCTTCTTGCTTTCTTCACAATTAGTTGGGGCTTTTAACCCAGGCTTTACTTGTCGATCAGTAGCTAACTCTTGGTTCTTGATTTGCAGAAGATTATTGAGGGTTACCTCACAGTTGCAACGGCTGCACAGAATCACAGCACTGGTCGGCGGTACTTTTGAAGTAGAGGATGATGAGGCCTTCAAAGCCGGTGGCATTGTCATATCGTATGCGTCCTCATCCTGACTGTCATAAATTGGTTCCCTCCTCTGGTCACGAAACATATACCTCCTTCGGGCCTTAGGATCAGACAAGTTCATATTTGGCCAATTCTTCCTGTGACCTCTTGGGAAGTTGACATACACCATGTTGACTGGAAAAGGGTCAGTATCGACAAGCTGAGCTGGTTTGCTCGTCTCTGGAAACCTCAGCTTTCCTTTTTCGATGAGATCCTGCAAAGCATCACGGTAAACCACATAATTGTTAGTAGAATGCTTCCATGAATAGTGAAATTTACAATAAGACTTATTTCTAGTTTCATCGGCCTTAGGTATAACATGGCCGTTTGGCAATTTAATTACTTTCTCAGCAAGAAGTTGATCAAAAATTATGTCAGCCTTCGTGATATCAAAAGTGTAAGTGTGGGTAGGTGTCAATCTTAAAGGTGTGCCATCTTTGGTATGGTAGGTTATCGGCTGAGGTTTATCCTTGATTGGGTTTGTTGGCTTTGCAAGGGCTTTACAAACCATTGGTTTGTTTATAAACAATTCGGCAGCATTGATATCGGCCGAATCTTCTTCCTCAACCTTCAAACCTTTGAAATTGGCCTCCATAGCATGAACAGTAGGATTTTTATAATAAGTTCCCTTTGAGGCTGATCTAGCTTAAGTTTCTTCTCTGATGATTGCCTCGTATCTAGCCACGCTAGTGGTTAATTCAAAGATGTCTCTAATATCAACTCCCTCATAATTTTTGTGCAATTCATAATTCAGACCTTGCTGAGCTATTCGAACAAACTCTGGCTCTCCCAGATTGACTCTGCACTTATTTCTTGCGGCCTTAAATCTATCTAAGAAATCTTGGGCTGACTCATGTGTTTCTTGATACATTTTTGCTAAATCAGCGATTGTGACTTCTGGTTCGGCTCTGTAGAATTGCTCATGGAAAGCTCTTTCCATGTCGGCCCAGTTTTGAATAGAATTAGGAGCCAAGTTGACATACCAAGCATGAGCAGGGCCGGTCAGTGAGTTCTCGAACCACTTCAACTTCAAATCGTCATCTCTAGAATGCTCAGCACATTGCGCTGTGAACCGAGAAATATGTGCTATAGTTGATTGGTAATCATCTCCACTGAATAAAGGAAAGTTGGGAAATTTGAATCCCCTCGGATAGTCTCTGTTTTCAACCCTTTCCGGATATGGTTTGGTGTATCTTGGCCAGGCCGTTCTTCTAGGAGCCGGCCCTATAGTCTCTTCACAGATTCTTCTTATTTCTTCGACTGTCAACCCATTCCTAGGTGGATTTTGTCCTCCTTGTTGTTATTTGTCGATTGTTGCACATAATTATTGGCCATTCCAAATTAGGGTTGAGCGTGAAACGGCTGTCCACCAATAAGAAACTGAGCCTGTGGCTGTGGAACATAAGCATGAGCTTGCTGCCATGGAAGTTGAAGTGCTTAGTTGAGTTAGCCTTGTTGATTTTGTATCAGCAAGGTTTGCAAAGTGTTCTGACCATTCACCATAGCCGCCATTGTTTGGTTCAGTTGCTCAAGAGACGTTTGCAATCCTCCGATTGATCGGTTAGTATTCTCTCCCAAAACAGTAGCTAACTGATCAACCAACGTTCTATTGTTGATTTCTCCTCGGGCAGCAAGTTCATTCGTCTGCAATTTAAAAACCTCATTCAATGCTTTGTACATATACTCGGCTGACACTCCGACCGGTCCTAAATAACCAGCTTCTATAGTATCTCTAACTCTATCATCTTGTGCTGCATAAATGATAGCACCGGGAGTAGTTACACTATTCGAGGCACTCTGAAAAGCATTAAGTGGTGAGCCTCTAGACAAACTTTCAGTAGATTGCCTGGCCAAGGCTGCGTCAGCGGCAGCTGGTCTCATGTCTTCTTGCCTTACAGCGGCGTCGGCTGCCGCTGCTTGTGTAGCCTCCTGTCTTGAGGCTAGTTCAGCTGATGTAGTCTTTGCTGCTTCTTGAGCTCTACGTTCATCGGCTGATTGTTCTGCCGACGAAGCGTCTGAAGTCCCATTCCCACTTAACTCAAGTGACATTCTGATTGGAGTAAGATCAAGCTTCGGTCGTGATGGACAAAAAGTTGAATTATGTCCTGACTCTCCATACCGAAGACACTTCTTTCCCCTATTTACACTGTATGGGTTGTCTTGTTTTTGTTGACTAACCTCCTTCCCTTGCATTCAACCTTACTAAGGAAATAGTAATCTTTGTCCCACTGGGCGTGCCAAAAGATGTTGCCTCTGAAAATCACCTCGGCTGTATCAAGGAACAAATGTCCTTCTCGATGAATAGATGCGGAACGTGCCAGCACATGGCCAGAAGGCCAAGTGTACAATTGTAGGTGTAGTGGATGTGGATCTGACTTATCAAGCAATTGTTAGTCGAGGAAGGAACTTATTCTCGGCTATAGTTCGATGCCTCTAGATTAAGGACTTAGTGGCTGAAGGTCGGGTGAGTTAGGTGTTGTTGTGAAAGTATGAGTAAATATAAGATTAATAGCTACTGTGAGACTACGAACAGTAAATAGCACGATCAAACAAGTAAAGCATAAACACAATAAGGAGCAAATAAAAGATAATAACAACGAAACTGAAATCTGGAATGGCTGAAAATTATCAACTACTGTTTGAAAGAAAACAAAGAGAACAATTCAAAATCGATACTAGGCTACAAGAAAGGTAAAGTAACTGAAATTGTAACTAGCAGAACGAATAAACTGAGGAAACAGACGGAAATTCTACCTAAGCAAAAGGTAAGACGAAATAAGAAAAGCTTGATGGCTTGAGTTTCTAGAGTTGTGTGTCCGTTATCTTCTGTCGATGCTTCTATTTATATCGGTTGCTTTATGACTTGAACTGATCTCTTGACTCTTTGAAGTTGAGTGGAATTCGGCCTCCACTTGGCTCAGTGACTCTATCTTGATTCGGCTTCAATACTTATCGTCGGCTGACTTGTCGCTGGAATCTATCTGGATCGGCTCTGATGGTCGTCATCAACGGCTATAATTAATCTTGAAGTAGGCTATCTTGGATTGAACTCTCCTCATCGGCTGACATGAACTTCAAGTCGATTGAAATACTACTTGATCAAATTTCATCTTTATCGCTCATCGGCCTCTCTGACAATCGACCATTATCTTTCTAAGTTGAGTTCGGGTTGGAAACCAATTAGAGCATTGGCCGATGGGCTTTTAGACAATAAACCAATGACTACGGGTCGGCCGATAACCGAAGGCCTAGCTTCGTCTGACTCAACTTGGACCAACTAAAGTGTCCACTTATTCACCGGCCACCATTTCTAGCTACCGGCCCAAATTACTTGTAGAGTGGCTCATTGTAATTAGAAATCACTTAATAACTATATGCACATTAGCTATGTCCGAGTGGCCATGCAAATCAAGTTTTTTGCTAAAGAATTATTTCTTTTTTAAATGAACACTTAATTTAATTTACTGGATTTTATTGAATTAAAGGTGATGATGTGGCACTTACCGTGTTAGATGTCACGTCATTTGGTATGAATATTTCATATAATTTTTTTGAACCTGTAGCACTACTCGATGAAAAGAGAAGAGACCACTTTTGTCATTTTCAATTTCTTTACTAGAAAATCACTTTTAGTAATTTTTTGCAAGTCATGGGCTTTTATGCCATTGTAAAGGATCCTACATAGTGATTTTTCGTTGCACCTTTGTTTTATTTTAATAGAGGATTTGACGATATTAGTCTCCTCGTAACCATCTTTGCGCGAGACGTCAGCAAGAAAAAAAACCACTACACCCGAACCTCCATTCTTTTAGTGATGAAAACAAATCAACTGCCTATAGCCAAAGGTGTAGCTACATACAGACTCCGGTGGGCTACAGCCCACCCCAAATTTTGAAACAAAACATTAATTTGTAGCTTAATTTTAGTTTAACAAATTAAATATTAAAAATCAGCCCAACCCAAATTTTTTAAACTTAGCCCATATGTGGTTTATTTTTAGGGATTTTGTCCATTTACCCCATTTCTAGGGATTTTTTTCCCACTTACCCCATTAAGTTTTTTTAATTCTCTCTTACCCAATACACTCTAAGGGAGTCTTCCCTAATACCTTTTTTTTTGTTTTTAATTTTTTTTTAATACCATTTTACCCTCACCCCCTTGTTACTTAGAGAGAGAGAGAAAAAAAATAGAAGAGAGAGAAACCATGGGAGACTTCATCGGAGCCCGTCACCGGCCGCCGGATTCCGGCCAACTTTCGCCGGAATCCGGTCACCGGTCGCCAGATTTCGGTCACCTATTGCCGCCCACCGGAATTTGCTGAAAATCTCACCGGAAAGTTTTTTTGCCCCCAATAGACATCTATTGCCCCCTAGTAGATGGGCAATAAACCTCTATTGCTCCCCAATAGACGTCTATTACCCTCCAATAGACGACTATCAGCCATGAATTGCCCCCCAATAGATGACTATCAACCATGTATTGCCCCCCAATAGGACTTTCAGTTGCCAAAATGGGAACTAATCTCCCTAAATTTAGACAAATAAAACTTTGATTACTGAAAAAAAACAAGGAGATTACATCAATTCAAAACGTCTATTGCCCCCCAATAGCCGTCTATTGCCCCCCAATATGCGTTTCGGTTACCGAAAAGAAAACTAATCTTCCTAAAATTACACAAATAAAACTTTGATTAAAGAAAAAAAATCAGAGATTGTATCAATTTAAAGCTTCTATTGCCTCCCAATAGACATGTATTGCCCTTTAATAGACTTTTATCAGACGTCTATTGGGGGGGCAATACACGTCTATTACCCACCAATACATTTTTTTTTTCTTTTTTCTTTCCTTCTGGGCCTTCTGCCATCATGAAACTGGCCTCCATCTCATCAACTCTCTTCCCAAGGACCCTTTGTCCAGCTATTTCCACGGCCACCTCTTCAGGCGCCTCATCCATCTTCATATCTTCCAACTACACCAAGATGCACAACCAATAATCAATGTAATCCAAAATTCTAATAACTAATTCATCATTCACAATTATGCTTATCCACTTGCTTCATTAATCAATTATTCAAATTGCAAACCGAAGATTTAAGAAAAAGAACAACTCCTGAACACAATCCAGCAACAAAAACCAGTTGATTCCGTCTATATCTAATTTCAACTCCTGAGAACTCCCACGGATTCACTCAATGAGTTAACTCATGATAAACCACCAAAATAAGCACAACTTTACCTAGAGAAGAAGCCAGAGCGACTCGTCGACGTGAGCTTCGACCCGGAGAAAATCTCGGACCTGAACTCCGGCCAGATTCTCCAATTACCATCATTCTTAGAACCCGACCGGAGAAATTGCGGTTGTTGAAGGGGAAGGTGAAGTTCGGTTTGGATCCGAATTCCAATAAGGCGAAGCCCTGACTAGGTCGGGTCGGCACCGTCGTCTCCACGTTGAAGAACGCGATCTCGAACCGGTCCTCACTGCTCCGACTCAACTATCGTAATTTTCAGATTGTGATGATTCCCGGGTCTGAGACAGCCATGTACACCACCGAGCCTCCGACAAATACCCTAAAGAGAGAGAGAGAGAGAGAAGAAGAAGCCGACACCGGCTAAGAGAGAGAGAAGAAGAAGAGGCCGCCGGCAGAGAGAGAGAGAGGGAGGGGAAAGAGAGAGATCGATGATGTGAGAGAGTGTCAATCTGTAATTTTTAACTTTTTAGAGCCTAAAATCGT
This sequence comes from Rosa lucieae, assembly GCA_024704745.1. Taxonomy (NCBI): domain Eukaryota; kingdom Viridiplantae; phylum Streptophyta; class Magnoliopsida; order Rosales; family Rosaceae; genus Rosa; species Rosa lucieae. The sequence continues at coordinate 65,793,983 of CM045493.1, read as the reverse complement.
CATTTAGATATTAAATTGGGTTAGTGAGAAAAAAAATCTCTTGGTGGTGTAAGTGAGCTAACTTTATCTCATTTTGGGGCTCTGGGTCAAGGACCCTTATTTTTATTTTTTTGGTCAGTTATATTGTATTTCTTTTGAGAAGCAAGTTGATTATTTATGAGTCTGATGTACCTCATCATGATGTGCAATACTACTCTTTCTGAGTTATGTTGAGAATTTTTTGAAACAAAAAAAATCACAGAGATATCAAATGATTGATCAGTTGATCCATTTTGTTTTGACTTTGCTGGCGTCTACAACAACTATAGAAAGAGCATTTTCAATTATGAAACATATCAAAATAACATTGCGCAATAAGATGGAGAATGACTTTTTGGCAGGTAACATAATTGTCCACATTGAAAAAGAGTTGGTCGAGAATTATGATACAGATTCAATAATTAAAGATTTCGCTTCTAGTCAAGAGCGCAGTGTGCAATTTGAGTATATGTTCTTTTGTCTTAGACTTTTGTTATCAAATTTTTATCTTATTAGTTAGCTATATGATTATTTGATATGTGTTTAATTTATGATGTGATTTAACAAGTTACTTGTAAAACTTTAAAAAAAAAAAAAAAAAAAGATTAGTGAACTTTTTTTAAAAAAAATTTTAGCCCACCCCAATCTAAAATCCTAGCTCCGCCATTGCCTATAGCGAATTGAAGTTTATGTCACTGAGTCACTGAGATTCATAAGATCACTCGGCTACATAATTTCTCTGCATGATGAATTGGAAGTTGTATGTGTATTCATATAGTCCAACGGAATCCGCAAAGAAATCAATTCAGCTTTCACTCTTAAAGCACTACAAATTGTAGTCCAAGTACCAAATGATCATATAACTTGTCACAGTACTACAGGAATAAAGGGAAGTTGTGGCTTCTGTCGGGCGACTTACATTAGCTCATCTTTCCAAACCACAAATACTCATACGAGAAACATTCCAAGAAAAATGGATAATTTGCTTCTCTTCAAGTGAGGGTACAAATGCAAATTCATACTGAACTTCAGCTTAACAATTTATCTTCTGACAATTCTCCAAACCAGCCTCTGGTATTGGTCAATATTCCATCAATTAGGTGACATTCATTAAGGTGTTTATATGCAAAGATTTGAAAAACATACATATGAAAAGGAAATAGGGCTGGATGATCCTCTAAATTTGCAGAACCTTGTACAAGGTAGGTATATTATGAACAAACCATTCAAATTCACCAATTATACCGAATATTGATGCGTACAAAGTATAGATTGAACAAATTACAGAGACAGTAATTTGTAAAAGAGGAAATGGGCCTCTCTCCCTCTATACAAAGGATTACCACACACTGCCTAAATACATCTATTGCTATGAACATATGTGTACTGAAGTTTGAATAGAGCAGAATTTACAGTCTACGGAACGAATACTTGAAGAACAAACAATCTGAGATTCTGATCATAGTAGCCCTGACAGCTCATAGTCAAATATGCTGACCTCTTGATCAATCTGACCATAACCATTAATGTTGAAAGGATCAAAAGGCTCAATCCCCGAAAGCCATGACTCAAGATCTTGAAATGGCAAATCCACCATTTGGTCTGCTGTTGAAGGTGATGAACCTTCTAAAATATTTGTTGTTGTAGTATCATCTGAATACATCTGATAACACAGTTGGTTTAATTCTTGGTCATGTATAAACATTTCTTGGTTCCACAGCTCAGAAGAATCAAATGATGCGTTAGTTGAGACATCCACACTAGTACTCCTTTCAGGCTCTACTTGATACTCCTCAACATCTACAACTGGTACTCTGTGCTGTTGCTGAGGGTGTGATGAGGAAGTAGTAATTGAGATATTTGAGCTTCCATTGCCGGTGAGGTCTTGCACTAGTGTCTTGAAGCTTGAACAGTCAGTGATGTAGACTTTAGGCCTCAAGAGTCTAATCAAACTGTTAAACTCCTTCTTCTCCTTCTTAGATATTTTCACTGATGTCTGGCTCACTTTCTTCCCCATAGTTTCTTACAATTCTACTTAGTTGTCTTAGCTGCCTGCCTAGGATTCACCTCCCAGATATTATGCTAAAGCGGATGCTTCAAAGAGCTATAAATACTAAGGCTAACAATGGAGATTAAGGTTTGATGGCGGTGGTAACAGAATATGACACAAAAATTACTGATGCTGAAAATGATGTTGGCTTTTAAAAATTAGAAAAGAAAGCTTGATAACAGGAATATTTCATATTGACCAAACTGAAATCATTATCTCATTTTCAGAGAATAACCCATCAAACTTCAAACAAAATGCTAGGGTTTGGATTTACATGGAACCAGATGTAGACATTGCTCAATTTAAGAGGTGGTTTTTGTGTGTAAAGATAACTGTAGAATAATATAACACTGTATGTAATGCCATATAGGGTAGAAGAGCATTCAGGGCACGCCGCCAACTATTTAGAATCAATTATATATAAATGCTGCATAATTGTTTATTCTGCTTCAAGTAATCATGAATAATAAACAAAGGTGGACACCAAATAATTACAGGGGAATTTAGTACTAATTTACTTGTTTTATGAGGCAGAAACTGGAAATAAGATGTGCCATTAGAACAGGGATGTGTGAATGCACCTAGCTAGCCTGAATGTCCACATCTCAGGTGTCACATAAGAAATCTATAATTTTGGCTTTGGCTGTCTTATACTATTTGCTAACTTCAAATAACACTGTGCCACATTGCAGTAATGAAGATAGATGAAGTGTTTAGCAAAGGAAGTCATTTTCTTAGGATCACTTAATTAAAAAAAAAAAAAAAAGGGGGGGTCATTTCTTAAATGGTTGATTAGAGAACTAGTTGGTCTCCCAGGAATACTGCAGCCTCATGATCCTGACTGCTTGTGGACTTTAGCAAGTTATGTCTTGCCTCCTATATTCATGATCAATGTCTATGCAGGTCACCCTTGTGTTCGCTTAATTAGGATAATTTGGAATGAGTGATTTCAAATCCATTTTAGTTAAGGACAACCTCAAACTTTTGTAGCATTCTCAATATGTTATGTATCTTACTTTTTAAGTTTCTAGTGATCGTCAAAGTTTCATCCAAAAAAAAAACATAAAACTTCCCCCGGACATCCTTCCAAATTATTACCATGATTAGAGTTTCATTTTAATCTACAGGATATGGATGGTCACTGTAACCACAAGTAAAAGCAATTCCACTAGTTTGAACAGGAAACAATATGCTTTTGTTTGAATTAGCTGTAATGAATAGAAAATAATATAAGAAAACATGAATAGGCATTGTAAATTGGATGATCAACGTGGATGAAAAGTCATCACCATGACACTGGGAAACTCTGTATGCTAGTGTTTGTATGTATTAGGTTCCCAGCAAAGCAATTTCAACAATGCCGCCAAGACAAAACAGACGCTTCAATTCAATTCACTTGAGTGACAAAGAGTCGAACCTAGCTCAACACGTGGTAACTAGACTTGACTTTTGGTCATGAATGGGGTTTTGGTTTCAACTATCTAAGAAGATATGATCATCAGATGGTACAATACTAGACATAATTGCTAGAGATAAAGCAACCCTTTGAAGAAGCCAATCCCAAATAGGGTTCCAAAAGGTTGAAATTAATACCATGAAGAAGAATATCCTCACAACTAACCTGTCCCAAATGTTGCTGCTAGGTTCTTGATGGAGGTTGATTTGGAGCATTTTGATCATTTATCCGATTCAGGTATTAATACAGGGTTGAACTAATACATGGTATCATCAAGTTTATCTCTAAATCTGAAATATACTTTCCAGATTCAAAGGTCCTATATAATGTAACGTGAAGATTTCATTCAACAATATGTCAGCATCCCAACTCAGAAATCTAGGGATGGCATCTCACACATCAAACAAGTCGAAGGGAACATTGTATAGCAGTGGTTTCGAAAATGGAGGAACATATAATTGCATCATACCAGTTCAAACATTAGCCAAGCAAGCAACTGTCCCGAGTCCCGACCAACCCGTTCTTTTGGGTACCATATCTTTTGCATTTTCATGAGTTTCATTATCAAACCATTCATTTTCAATACCAATCTTTATATAATCTTTATAGAAAATCAACCTGTTTTGAAAATCATCTACTCATATTACTATTATTAGATGAATTCATGGTAGTTTAGAACTTTAGATGATAACGGCACATTATCAAAAGTTTTCTTTTATTCTCATAACGATCCGCCAATTCTCCCGAATACCATAGAAGGTCTCTTTAAACAGTATTCCCAATCTCAAACTTGAAACAACAGATAATCAGTATGGAACGTTTGCTTACAGTAAAATCATTTGAAGTGGATACAGAAGTTTGTGGAGTAATATAATGAAGAGATAAAAAGTTCATAAAATTTGAGCACCAAAGGCAACATTACATTTTACTATGTGAATATCTAATTTACATGAAATGTAGGATAATATCACCACAAAAAGGGTGAGGAAGAGAAAGAATAGATACAAAAAAAAAAAAAATTGCAATGAATATTTAATGAAGTCCGCCTGTTGTCATGCAGAGTTCAATAGCTACTAAGCCCTCACAATTTACCTATCAACTATAGACCTAAAACCTGAAAAACTGAGTGATGATGCAGCGTAAGTAGTAAAGAACCTTGTGTACCTCACAGTTGCCGATGGAAGTGGTACAGTTCTTTGTGATGTATCCACAATTATCCCACCTTCAACATCTTTCTCAGACACCAATCTGACTAATGCCTGCTTCTCAAGTGATTACCTCACAGGAAGTACACCAGACATCAAGGCTTTTGGGTCACAGGAGCGTTTTCTGTCAACAATGACCCCAGTCGAAGCATTAGAGGATACACAGGGCTAAACTCTTTGTCTCCTCTGGCCCTTACATGTATAGCATAGTCATCTAGTGTTGCCTTAATACCCTTCCAAACCTGGTCCTCTCCTTGAGAATCTAGCCACAAGGAGTATTGCAGAGGTGTTAGTTTGTTCCTTTGTAGAGGCGATTGCAATTCATCGGGACCTCGGGAGTATAGATGGTGAAGTATGACACTTGGTGGTAGATCTTGAAGAAGAGGAGATGCTCCAAGTTGGGATGTGTCCAAGAAAATGAGAGGCCGAAATGCTCGAAGAGCTCTATATGGTGCACCAAGTTGCTCTACTGGGAACAAATTTTGGCCAACAGCTAATTCCAGCTCAGCCATGTCCCTAGCCATCCTTAGCTTCCCTGATTCTGAAAGTGGTCTGACAAGAGAAGCGTGCCTGATAAAAAATATTAAAACCCGTGCAGCCATGCTTCTAACAAGTCTGGTGCATATGGTCTCTACTCCCACAGCGGCAGTTTTTGAAGGCAACAGCCTAGATAGGAACTCACTCCGGAAGTGAAGAATGCACTTCTGCAACTCCTCCATGTAAGGTGATGCATTGTTATCCATAGCAGCATCCATGCCTAGCACACCAAACTTCTGTTCATGAATTTGCAAGATGCAAGATTCAAGACGATCAAGCATGGCTTGGAACAAGGTTGTCACTGAGTCACAAGCAACCCCATATATTGCACCTAATGCCGGGGACAGCACATCTGAGGCAATAGTGGGCAGTCCACTAATCATTGACGATATGCGTGTATGAATTTCCTGGAGATGCTGACATAGCATGAAGTTCTTGAGTTGGGCTGGAGTTGCAGGACCATTGACTTGGCGTGATTCAGGACCAGTTGATATCTGTCATTCAAATGTAGTTGTAAAATAATCAAAATTCCAACATTTCCTGAAAATCACTTGTCATACTAACTGGATCACACCATAACTTTCAAAAATATACACCTAATCTACCAATCTTTTGTTGCATTGCTGATTTTTTTTTAGCCAAAAATCTCACAGACAAAGCTTACCAAAACCTAGAACACCATACATCTTAATCTATTGTGACATCTTCCCTTCCTGTGCTTTTCTTTAAACTTACTCAATGAGAAAGTAAGCGATCACTAGTATAAACAGACCTATAGAGAATACCTCGACCATGAAATCAACTGACAGCGAACCTTAACTTATGGATTGAAGCAACAGAGCGACTACAATGGATTTCATATTTAATGTGGTCCTTAGTATAACTCTGGACATCTTACACTAGTCAGAAGAAGAATGATCATTTTCCTTTGCAGGTAATATCAGATTTTAGGGAAGATAACTATAAGAATTACCTGGTATTCAGCTCGTTCAGAAAGCAGTAGAAGAACCTTGCCGATCTCACGCAATACAAGAAGAGTCAGGCGCGCATCCAACTGAACAGATTCAATTTCTTCCTGAATCCGTGCAATGATTCTTGAGATATGGTCTTTAGAGGGAACACTCCCACGGCTTGATACAGGAAATACAGTATTCACAAGATCTGACAGACGACTAAGGCAGAGAGCCAAGAATGAATTCTGGAAAATTTCAACAGCTGCAACCAGTTGTTCTTTTCCCTCTGAAGTAATAGCTGGTAGAACCCCTTTCACATCTGTGTCACGTGAAATTCTTTCAAGAAGGTTATCTATCATAGCAAAAAGCTTTGGATACCCCATGGTGAATATCTCTTTCACAAAACTTGATGCAGAGAAAGCAGACTTCATTTGGTTGGCAAAAGCCTTCACAAGGGCCTCCCACACTCTATCTGTTATCTTGGGCTCCCCTTCCTAAGAAGTAGAATACAATGTAAGCAAGTTAACGATCTTATACAGGATAAGAAGTAAAATCATCAGCAATTATCAATCATTACAAATGAAAAGCGCTTCATTAATCACCATATGAAAATGACACTTCACACAAAGAAAACAAATGATCTCTTTGTAAACCAAAAAGCATAGTATATTGAAACAACCTGTAACAGTCACTGTACATGATTATATTGATTGGTCAAGTTAGTTAGGGAATTAACGCAGATGAGCGGAAAAGGGATGAGAAACCAACTTAGAACGAAAGACATTTAATTGGTCAGATATTACCAATGCCAGAATAAAATATATCATCTTCCTAGGAGCCACATATTCTATGATCTGATGTGAACCAGTTGACATCCAACTTTAAAGTCCAATACAGTAAAAATGGTTTTCATACATCCATCAGTTACAGCAGCAAACATGCTAGTAGCAGATCTAAGCAAGTAGAAGTACAAAAACAAAATTAAAAGTAATGTCCATGCTCTTAACCAATCTTCCCTCAGTAAAGTATTACCTAGCAATGCCATATATTTATCTTCCTTTGGACACGGATGCGTTAACCCATTTAAGGAACCTCCCCTCAGCTAATTAACTATCCCGCTGTCCCAACTATTTTACACAACCCACTACACCAACAGTTCTTAGCCTCCGCTCTCATTTCATATAACACATAACTAATTCTTACCTATAGTCGGTTCCAATTCATCGAAAGAGAGTAAAATACACAAGCAATCCAAGAACTGAAAAGCAACACATTATTTGCTCTCACCTTAATAACTTCATCAAGTAGCAACACATGCGTAAACGGATCCCGTTTCTTGGACAACACCTTCTGCAGGTGCCACACAGCAACCATGATGGAATGCAACTGATCCATACACGTCCCCATTCTCTGCCAAAGCCCATCCCTCGCCTTGGCCCCGCCGCCAATCTGCGGCGTCCCACTCCCTCTAATCCCTCCAGGCCCAAACCCGCTTCCCACCGACCCGGAAATGGCCTTCATATCCAGTGCCACACTGATACTCTTCACTCCATACCCTTGTACTTGCCAATCAATTGCTCCATAGACGGCTTCAGCTCTCCCAGATTGTAAAACACCTGCAACCCGATGGCCACCTCCCCCTGATTCAACCCCTCCATCCCTAGCTCCAACGCCTTCATGGCCTCGCCGCGCAACTTGTCGCCGGTCTCTCTGACCCAGCCGAGCTCCTCCTCGACGACTTCGATGCCGGAGAGATCGTACTCGTCGTAGAGCGCCAAGATCTCGCAATGCAGCTGGGCGGCCTTGGCGAGATCGATCTTCTCGGGGTCGGCGGCGAGGTCGCGGAGCTTCTTGGAGAGGCGGAGGGCGCGAGGGTGTGGTGGAGGAGCTCGGAGGTGGCGTGGAGGTTGGAGAGCTGGAGAGTGAGGGCGGTGATGGAGCGGAGGGGGTCGGAGAGCTCGGATCGGGTGTGGCGGAGGGAGGACTGGAGGGAGTGGACGGAGGATCGGACGGTGGACAGGGCGTGGTCGGCGTGTTGGAGGGAGGAGAGCTGGGAGAGGAGGTCGGAGTGGCGGGAGAGGACCTCGGACCGGAGCTGGGACTCGAGGAGGCGGATGGCGTTCTGGAGCTTCTCGGCGGTGGAGGCGGGGGAGCCGGAGGAGAGGGCGGCGGAGGAGAAAGAGGTGGAGGAGAAGGAGGGGGAGAGGAAGGCGGAGAAAATGGGATCGGCGGCGAAGGTGTCTAGTGGGGAGGCGGCGCCGGCGGCGGGGGTGGCGGGGTAGGTGGGCTTTTGAAGGTGGAGAGGCGTTGGAGTGGAGATGCGGTGGAGGCTGGAGAACTGGCCATTGTTTTGACCCGGTTTTGGGTTTTGGGAGGGAGAGACTCCTCTTCTACTCGAGTATATTCCACTCTCCACTCCTTTATTTTTCTTATGAAACTGAACCTGTGGATTGGATTACTACTAGGCCCGAATGTCGATCAGGCCCAGGAGAGCCTGGCCCAGACACTTGAGGGTCATGACCTTTTATCTCCTACTCAAAATGAGAAACTGGACCATATTAGGCTATTAGGTCTTCTCCAACCCAAAGGAGGGCCGAATGGCTAAATTTTGACTCAATACATGTCCAACTCAAATAGTTAAGGGTTAAAGGACTAAAATTGAAGGCTAAAGTGTAAGTTAAAGGGCTAAAGCCTTCTCTAACCACAAGGCTAAATTTCAGCCCTGATTTCTTTACTATTCATCAATATGACATCAACCGTCTTCAACCCGTTAAAGCTAAATTATAACCCTAAAATATATTTTAAAATTTTGAACGTTATATGTATGTGTGTGTGTGTGTTCTTATTTTGTATCAGATTCTTATTTATAGTAATTGAAATCATTTTTATGATAAAAAATATTTTTTTCCAGTTGTACTTTTCAAATTCCATGTGTTGCTTCACAAGCAATGTTGTAGATTTCTTATACGATTTTATATATGTGGCATATGTTATTTTGATGGAATATTTTTAAATTCTCTGATATGACTTCGAGGCCATGTGAATTTATCGTGATTCGTTTGTGAAATTTTGAAATGGATATAAAGCAATTTTTGGCTTGATCGCATCTTATCAAATTTTCGGATAAGATTTCGAAACCACTTGTTTCGTCCTGATTTGTTTGTGAAATTTCAAAATGATATAAACAATTTTTGGCTTGATCAAATCTTATCAAATTTTTGGATAAGATTCTTTAATGACACGTGTTCCATCTTCATTGGATTATCAAATTTTGGAGTGGATATGATTCTACGTAGCACTCGTTATTTTCAGCAAAAAATAACTTTATAAATTGAGTGCTTGAACTAGCATAACTCACAAAATCATCTACTTTTCTCTACTCACCTTGATCAACTTCATACTTTTTTTTTAAATACTTATGCAATGAGTTCTAATTGGTTCGATAAGAGGTAGGAAAAATTACTCGCAGAAGAAGAAGAGGATGAAGAAGATGAGATGGAAATGCATGCAACACAAGTTATGACAATGGCAGCTAGTTGGTTGACTAATGAACAACTCCGTCCACAACCACAATGGGGTGGGTCGGTTCTAGGGCGCAATACATCTATCTATTTCGTTCGCGTGTGAACAACGATCTATTGCAAAAGTATTTTTTCGAAAATCCAGTCTACCTACCAGAAATATTCAAACGCGACTACCGAATGAGACATGAAGTTTTTCTTCGCCTACCAGACGATGTCTAGTTAGCTAACCCTATTTCAGGCAAAAACGTGACAATAAAGGGCAACTCGGCTTTTCGCCTCAGACAAAATTGACTTGCACACTCCAAATGATGCATACGAACAAGTGGCAGACTCTCTTGATGAAAATTTCATAATGGCTGAATCTACTGCTATAGAAAACTTCGGTGAATTTTGTTGTACGATCGTCACTATCTACCAGCAACGATATCTTCGAGCACCAAACAGAGAGAATCTGGAAAGGCTCTTACAGAGAGCCCAAAGACTAGGTTTTCCTGGAATGATAAGATCGCTCGACTGCATGCATTGGCATGCCAAATCCATGTATCAAAATCTGCCACAGCTTCAAGAACGATGGTTGACTTTCTTGATTTGCCACTAAAGCTTCCTTGCCATAGCCCTTAAAAAAAAAAATTGGATCATAAAGTGGGGAGGCCCACGTGAGGTAATAAATTTTTGCATGCATGTGCATTGTATGTGAGTGTACATTCAAAGTTATAAATCAATGGTCCATATTAATGGGCTTTTTATAATCTAATGGCTACTAATGGCCATACGACGTCAGTAACGGCTAGATCTGTTGACGTCACCTAGCCGTTGGTAATTTTTTTTTAACACTATAAATACATATCACGTCAACCTTATTTTTTTTCACATCTTCCTTCTACTTCCTCATATATACTTTCTCATCCTCAATCTTTCATTTTCTCCCTATTCTACTTGAGCTCTCATTTATTTTCTTTACCGAAAATGACTAGTTTCGTCGAGAAGAAGTGTGAATTAGGCACCGTTGGAAGATGAAGCACTCACCGTTGCTTTTCGTGAAAGTATCCAAAATTTTGTGAATGGTACAAGTCAATCGAAAGATGGTCTTTGGACCCAAGTCCAACAAAAATTCATGGAGATCCAAGATACTATTTTGGTAGAAAGGATGTGAGA